>CM017558.1:4750308-5350308 GCA_007844125.1 Sinonovacula constricta | reverse complement strand
TGACCACAGTTTTGGTCTTGTATATATATCACATATTTCTTGGAGTATCGGTCTAACCTCACATATGACTAGGCCTATGAAGGGACTATTGTATTCTCTTAAAATGAGAATTACTCAAGAAAAAGTAAATAATGTAAAAAAAGAATGTTGTAAAAAGAGCATTCAACAAAAGAAAATGTTTTCGCAACACACTTGCATATAAGAGCTTTAACAATCGTATACCTCGGACCATCATTTACATTATTAATTAACAGAACAACTAATTAGTATATATACAGGTCCTGTTTTCCAGTCTTTGTTGGTCATTACAATGTTAATTCACACAGATATTGTTTTGTATATGTGCTCACTTTGCATGTATTGAACCAAGTATGTACTACTGGGTGCATATAGGTCATTATTATTGGTCATTAAATGTAGACATATGTAAAAACATATAAAATGTACCTCTCTGTTATTCATAGCACATCAATTTTAATCAGAAACAAATTGAACTAGGTATCTATCTGTAGATTCATATTTGGTATATTTTACACTAGCACCCTTTGACCAAGGTCACATGAGTGTCTGGAAATTCAAAACGGATGGAAAAAAGCTCAACTTCAGTACAATATGCGTGGGAATAATTAAGCTTGTATACCAACCACAAATTGTCAGACCATTTCTGTATGTGCGCAGGCTCTTAATACATAATCACCATAAAAAGTACAACAAGACGGTTTAAATCCTAACAAAACTTGAATGACGAAGAAATTTTACACATCTATCAATTAAAGCGTTTCTGAATAAGTCTGATAATTAGTGCAGTCTGCCCTTGAATATGAATTAGTGTAGTCATGTAATACAAAAATGAGATTTAACAATTGATATTAGTAAGGTTTATATTGTTATTTTTCGGCGTAGCTGTCTAACCTCACTTTTGACCTACTTACAAATGCTGACTCAAGGCTAGCCTAAATGAATATCAGAGCGATTCGCATTGGTAGAAATTCCTAATAGCATCATATACCGTAGTGTTTCTAATAAACGTCCTCGGGGTGGCGATATATAGTTATTTATACAGGTATTTAAGTCATAAACAAGTCTATATCAATGAGTGACATTAATGAATAGTCTCCCCTGAATAACCTCTAAATGCAAGTACTAGTAGGTCCTTTCATTTGTTTCACTCGGTTTTTATGCTTCTTCTTTTTGGAGTGTATGTTGACTTCTTTGACTTTCAAGTTAACCATCATCAACAAACACTTCCATTTTCTTTTTTAAATAACAAATCTCTATAAGTATTTAAATGGATTTTAAGCTTATATTTGTGCAAAAGAAATTTCACCATTTGTAACTGCAAAATCTACAAAAGAACGGGCGATAAAGTCCAAGAATTCCGACTATAAAGGACCTACCTACTCTTTGGAATACCTCGGATATTAACAAACAAGGGAGATAATTTCCAGTTTACCAATGTACCCCATTTCCTACAGTATTATTGTATATAGTGTATAAAATGTCACTTGATCCTACATTTGTTTAAACATCATCTCTGTCATATGCCGCAAAGCAGACCGTTCACTTCCGGCTTGATCTAACTACTTCGTAACTTTAAGTGCCTATTACATGGGAATTATGAGGCGCAGATGGAGCGAGCGACTAGTTTAAAAATGTACACCATTTTCATGCCATTTTTCTCACAAATTTATATTCAATAGAAACATAAACACGATAAAAATGTGTAAGTTAATGCTTCACAAACGCCGCATAGCCTTCTAAAAGAAATTTTTTGTTTTTCCTTTTTTTTAATCGACGCCGTTTGTCTTTTTAAAGACATTTCTTGTTTGTTACAGTTCTTGCATTTATTGTTTTTAGGTTAGGTGGTTGCTGTTTTTAAAAACAAAAGAAACAAAACATCATAATAGATATATAACAAAATGTTCAATTAACTGCTGAAATAGCATAAATATACAAATAATATCACTTCTCAAAGCTGTGACGCCAGCCTATAGACATTTCCGAAACCAATTATAAATTCAAGAAAGTTCCAGGATGTGAGACATCCAAAGTGCCAAAGGGAGCATGCGCATTAAACAGGAAGATGACTATCGTGCAAACTAAACGCTCTTTTAATCTTTTAATTAATTACATAAACATTTGATTGAAATGAACCATAACTCTGATGGGAAGTGGAGTATTTTTGCTTCTTTGTTTGTTTTCCTTGTTCTCTGCTATATCTATTTTTACAAGCTGCATTTCTAACATCGGTATACTCAGTTTCTTTTGTTAAACAAAGCTTCACCAAACAGCTACATTTATTTTGCTACTTTTTATAATTGCAAGCTACACTTTATTGTTGCAAGCTACCCTGTTAAAAAACCAGAACACTTGTTTCTTTTCTCTGAAAAAATGTCTTACAGAACACCTCCGACATCATGTTTTTGACTGCTACACTATCATCCCCATAAAAAAAATGCATTCCACAAGAGGCACCGCTCTCAAGAGTGACACCAATAAGGGTCAATGATCTTGGTGACCCAGTGATGTGGTACCACACGAATGCAGCATGCCGTTTTGCTGCATCCATGCCAGCGTAGTTCTGCTGCCAGATAAAATCATGGATTCTCACCTTTAACCTGCTTGTCAAGTATTGCAAACGAAGGCATATATTTAAGAAGACCTCTCTATTGCTGTTCTTAAGTAATATGCTGTCTTGTATTTGCGTGTGATGGTTAGGAAATTCCTTAGGAATAGCACCAGTGTAAGGGTTTATATAATGACAGGAGCAGTTAATCTGGGCACTAGTCCTACAACTTGTGAACTGTCAACATACCTCTCCCTCCATTGTCACTGTCCCCTCCTCAAGTTCCTCCACCAGCTCTTCCCCTTCACCCATTGGTCCATCTGCTGCCTGTTCCTCTGTTACAAGCCCCTCCTCCCCTGGCATAGTCTCTGCCTCCTCTTCTCCTTCCTCCTGCCCTCCAGCCTGACACCCGTCCAGACACTGCTGGGAGCCACTGACAGTGTTGCCATCACTGTTGTTGCCATCACTAGTCTCTGTACTGACTGGCTTCTCTGCCATCACACCCGCCTTCACCATCCTCTGAAAATATACAGTCACAAATAAATCAGCTAAGTTGAAACAGAAGATTACAATCAATAGTCAGGGGTCATTATACATCCTCCAGAAATAGACCTAGTATGCAGCCTAGCAGACCTTGAAAAGTAGGAAGGTTTTTATCAAGGCTCAACTTTATTGAAATGAAGGCTTGTGACATGAATTTTGCCATTAAATTTAATAACAGCAGAAAAGGCTGTACATGTACAGCTGAGAATAAGAAATACGTAATAAAGTAGCAAAAAAAGGGGGATTCATTTTTAGGATTTCTAACAAGAAATAAAGTATATGTTTTTGTACACATTTCAAAAAGAAATATAACAGTTCTGTTAATGAAAACAGTTCATGTAACAAATCTGAAATTATTCATCTATGGTCTGACTAAAATTACAACTTTCAAACTCAAATCAATAGATACAGAGTAGCAATACAACAGATGCTAACAGTACCAACAAATCCAGAATTTTAAAATGTCATACTGTCTTTGAAAGTCATATTTTACAATGTTTTTAAAAATAAAGATCATTTCTGGGTTTTAGATTAAAGTTTTTTCTCTCTATTTTTTAATGGTTTCAATAGAAGTCCTGTTTTAATTAAAACTTGTTGGGCAAAATCAGGTGTATAGAAGGTTATAAATACAGAAAAAACTTGGCATGGTGTTACCATTTTATATACATACATTTTAGATATCAACCCACAACCTTGTGCAGAAATATAACTTCATAGACTAAATTAAAGATTTAATAGCCTAAAAGATAAACAATTACTAGTAACTGTAAAAATATATATTCCTAGAGAAAGTGAAAAAAAAGTGCAAACCCAGCTCTCTATCCATCTATCTTTCTTTAATGTCATACCCCTGAAACCTAGACATTTTGCGCATCAAGCGGCAATGGTATTAGTTAAGGTTGTGTCAAAATACAATAAAATATTTAAGAACGAGAGGTTTTTTAAGTTAAAAGAGAGCAGATAGACATTAGGTTAAGAGTAAGAACTTATTCGTTTTCTAAGTGAAGACATTATCAATCTGGCAGACTGCCTTATTGAATTGCTCTATGGTCAGACAATCTGGCAGACTGCCTTATTGAATTGCTCTATGGTCAGACAATCTGGCAGACTGCCTTATTGAATTGCTCTATGGTTAGACAATCTGGCAGACTGCCTTATTGAATTGCTCTATGGTTAGACAATCTGGCAGACTGCCTTATTGAATTGCTCTATGGTTAGACAATCTGGCAGACTGCCTTATTGAATTGCTCTATGGTTAGACAATCTGGCAGACTGCCTTATTGAATTGCTCTATGGTTAGACAATCTGGCAGACTGCCTTATTGAATTGCTCTATGGTTAGACAATCTGGCAGACTGCCTTATTGAATTGCTCTATGGTTAGACAATCTGGCAGACTGCCTTATTGAATTGCTCTATGGTTAGACAATCTGGCAGACTGCCTTATTGAATTGCTCTATGGTTAGACAATCTGGCAGACTGCCTTATTGAACTGCTCTATGGTCAGACAATCAACAGCAGTTGGTGGTAGACAGTTTCAATGAAAGACTGCTCATGGAAAGAATGAGAATTTGTAATACTCTTAGGAAGCTGGTATGAGTTTGTAGGAGATCCAAACTGTCATACATGTAACATGAATAATATGTGCTTATCAGGCTTTCAGTTAAATAAGCATATATAAAATAATTGAAAAAAATATTTGTCTAAAACCTGGATTTTGATCTACATTGTCTGATTACTGCATAAATACCTTTATTTTGCCATAAAAAACATGTACACACATATTTAGGCCAACTGCCTTTTTCAAGAGTTAAACACAAACAATTGCTCTCGTTACATATTTGCAAACGTAATTGTTTGTGTTTAACTCTTGAAAAAGGCAATTTACCAAAAATTTGAGTCTGAGCATTTTTTGAAAAAATATAGTTACTACAGTTCCCTATGGAACAATTTACAACATTATATAGCATAGTGTGTTTCAGCAAACTTTGTCAAAATAATTAACTATTAACCATCTACTCCAGTCATTTTCATTTTTGGTGTCCTAAGAAATAACTTCACACAAGGCCAAGACGCCTAGCTCGTTCTCATTAAGCTGCAATACAAGACATAAAAATAATGCTGCAAGGACTTTCTTGTTGAGCAATTTCAAATGCCAGGCAAACAAATCAATATTTGTTTACCTGGAACCATCTAAAGCTTGTAAGCATTTAAAAACTTTCTATTTCTTGTGTTTTACTACACACCATCAATATTTCTGTCTTTCTGAGCTATATTCACTGAAGACATTTGAATATTTTTCTGCCTGCACTGTGTTACACTACCAAATGATACCATACCAGGTCACGACTACCAATGACATAGGCCAACCGGTACCATTATCAGCATATAAGCTGGAATGCAACTGGTAATGACTATTTCACAATGACATTAATGATGATTAATTATTGCATGAAGATGACAAGTTTGCAATTTACCTCAGATCTTAAGTAGCTGTCAGCTGGCACATCTGGATCTAGACATTTGCACAAGTTTAATTAATTCACTTTTTAACCCTTTATTGATGGAAACACTTTTAGGGTGGTGTATGTTTTATGAAAATGGAGTGAAAAGTGTCTCCAGCAAGTATAGAGTGGTGTATGTTTTATGTAAATGGAGTGAATAGTGTCCTCAGCAAGTTTAGAGTGATGTATGTTTTATGTAAATGGAGTGAATAGTGTCCCCAGCAAGTATAGAGTGGTGTATGTATTATGTAAATGGAGTGAATAGTGTCCCCAGCAAGTATAGAGTGGTGTATGTGTTATGTAAATGGAGTGAATAGTGTCCCCAGCAAGTTTAGAGTGGTGTATGTTCATGTAAATGGAGTGAATGGGGCCTACAGTATGTTTATAGTGGTATATGTTTTATGATGTCAATGAACTGAACGGTGTCTACAGCAAGTTCGGGGAGTTGCGTATTGTATGAAGATGGGGCAAATGGAGTTTACAGTGGTGTTTACAGTAATTTAAGGGTGGTTTTATGTTAATTGGGTGACTTGTGTTTTGAGCAAATAAGGATTTTCAAATATGAACTAAAATGGCATCACTTTCTTCAAGGATGAACTAATGAGGAGGTATTATTGGCTCTCTCCCCTAGACAATGTTTATACAAGGATAATAGTATGTGTCACATAACTTGCCAAGATGTAATTAAAATGGCAAGCCTCCAATGGATTACAGCTCAATATGGATAATTTACTGGAATTCTGTCAGAGGTATGGTATTGTTTATGTAAAGAAAACATTATTAAGATGGCAAGGGAATATTGGGAAGTGTTTCTTTTAGTTTAATCATCTATTTTGATAAAAGATTGCCATTATTACATCTCACACAGCACAATGGTACATATTGGTGCTATCTAGACAGCAATTCTATGAAAACAATGCTTACATGCAACATCACATGGTGATTTTCTTTTTATTTAGTAAAATATTATATCACATTCTACTGGAATTTAAACCATTTTGATTGGTTGAGCACTGATCATGTCCAAGTCAATATAAAGTGATGTTGAGTAGAAAATGTTTCCGTGTGAGCACTGTGAACATAATACTGATGATCATGTTCTTTTTATGCACATTTTTCCTACAATAACATTGTGGCTGGTAAAAGAAATCATCCGTTTGTCATTGTATATGATGATGATTTGGTAACATTTAGGGAAAATACAAAAAATGTAACCTCAGAAGCAGTGAATGTTTATCATGATTATCTGTTGAGGAAAAATGTGAGAACATACTTCAAAGAAATGAATGCTACCAAACTGGATCAACATTTCATATGTTACAGTGAGTGGTGCCGATGACTTACAGTACATAAACAACAAAGACAGTGTAATTTCATAAGGCATGTGATATAACAAGTAACAACTTATGATTAGGTCAATATATAGTTTTGTGGACCTGGCTACTTTGATATGGATTGGGAACAGTATCACATTACCCAGGTTTACAAAACTATATAGTGACTTTAACACCACATTACCCAGGTTCACAAAACTATATAGTGACTTTAACACAAGTCTTTATTTGTATAATAATGTACAGTCAAACTTATATTAAGCAACCACATAAGGGACAGTTGGCTGCTTAAGACAAAATATGACATTATTGATTGTTTGCCTATTACTGTGAGCATGTATGTCTACAAATAAATAGAACTTGAAGAGTAGATCTACTGCTAAAGTAAGTAATGTTTTAATAGAATTTTAATCCACTATGTAACTGCTTTTGCAGTGCCAACATACGATTTCGGATATCTCGCCAAATAAAAAAATATTGCTCCTGCTACATTATTAGTAGTTTGGTCACTTACAGTTCAAAGCAAAGCATTTAATTTATTACCATCAGCATTAACTGACATTTAAAACTACAAGTTATTTTTTTGCCCCACAAATTGTTAATAATATCAGATTAATAGTACAGTGAGGATTTTAATATAACTTTTTTTCCTAAACAAATAGTTTTAAAATGTAATCAGATGACATTTCCATTCATTTAAAATAAAACCATAGAGCATACCCTATGATAATTACTAAATGAAAATGAATCCTGCTAACAAATGATTAAATGTCAGAAAGTTTTGTTTGTAATTGTAAAGATCTTCAAGGATCAAAGCATGTTACAGTATGTTATAGAATTAATTTCCTGAACAAAAAAAGGAAGCCAAAAAAAGGATCAGATGGATATTTCTTTAAATTGAAAATTTTGATACAAAGTACATTGATATTTTGTTAAAGTAAGTTTTTTGTGGAAAAATTATTAAAACATAGCATTAAACAGCTTTTCCCTTTTATGGAAGAAAAAGAAAAAAGGTACTAAAATTATTTATGAAATACATGAATTGCAAAAGCCTGACCATTTCACACACATCATGTGATGAGCTGTTACAAATACAGAGTAGTCTGATAGAGCTTTGTTAAAACTTATATTAAGAAATATATATTATAAAGACAACAACAGTATCAGATACCATATATCTCTTAACTAAATTACCATGGATACAAATTACTATAGTGAGTGTCAAAAGAAAACACCCATGACATAATAATGGAGGCCAATAGCTGGAAAAGCAAATCATGTCTAAACCAGGACCTAGCCTGGACACATTCCTGCATAGGATTGCCACCACCATCAGGCCATTGGCATTGTCCTTTTCACATTTTCACAAATTGGGCACTCTTGTTTAAATGTGTATAAAAATCATGTTTACAGAATACCTTGTGTGAGCGATTCAACTTAAAAAGTGAAAAACTATTTAAAATGACACGTTTAATATTCTCAGTAAAAATAAAACTTAAAAAATATGTCTATAAAATAATGAGTTATATTACAGAAATGATCATAGGCCTCCAGGCAAACTGAGAGTCTTTAGACCTCAGAACAGTTATTTGGCCTTTAGGCCATCTAGACTGTTGTTTTGCCACCATGCCTATTATCAATGTTTGGAACAGCTTCACCATAAAATTATTTTTTGGAACACCTTCACCATATATTTATTTTTTAAAACACATATTTTCATTTGTGTAATTTAAAAGTTACCTTTGGTGTTGGAAAACAATAACTATAAAAACAGTTCCTAAGTTTTCTGATTTAAATGGATGTGCTGACTACAAAAACGAGAGGGCCATGATGGCCCTTAATCGCTCACCTGATGACACACGCTTTTAGTAAGCTTAAATCTGGCTTCAAGTAATTAAGAGTTATTTTAGAAATCTTTGGTGAAGACTGGACCATAAGTGTGGCCACTGTGTTGTTAACATTTTCTAGAATTTTACCAAGTAACCTACTGAATCCACATGAATCACTTCAAAACTTATGTAAGATTTTATACTGGCAAACATGCTGGCCAAGTTTGGTGAAGATTGGGCCAAAAATGTGGTCGCTAGTGAGTTCACAAGCTTTTTCTAAGATATGACCTACTGACCTACTTATTGACCCCATGTGGCCCAATAATAAACTCTCCTACTGACCTACTTATTGACCCCATGTGACCCGATAATAAACTCATCCAATATTTCATGTAGACAAACATTCTGTTCAAATTTGCTGAAGATTGGCCTATAAGTGTGGCCCTAAGTGTGTTCACAAGCTTTTTCTAAGATTTGACCTAGTGACCTATTTTTTGACACCACGTGACCCAGTTACGAACTTATTCAAGATTTCAAGCAGACAAACATTCTGATCAAGTTTGGTGAAGATTAGGCAATAAATGTGGTCTGAAGTATTTTCACAAGCTTTTTCTAAGATTTTACATAGTGACCTATTTTTTGACCCCACGTGACCCAGATACGAATTCATCCAAGATTTCATGTAGACGAACATTCTGACCAAGGTTAAAGAAGATTGGCCTATAAATATGGCCTCTTGTGTGTTCACAAGCTTTTTCTAAGATTTGACCTAGTGACCTACTTTTTTTGACCCCACGTGACCCAATAACGAACTCATTCAAGATTTCATGTAGACGAACATTCTGACCAAGTTTGATGAAGATTGGTTTATAAATATGGCCCTAAGTGTGTTCACAAGCTTTTTCTAAGATTTGACCTAGTGACCTATTTTTTGACCCCACGTGACCCAATAAAGAACTCATCCAAGATTTTATGTAGACAAACATTTTGATCAAGTTTAGTGAAGATTGGGCAGTAAATGTGGTCTGTTGTGTGTTCACAAGCTTTTTCTAAAATTTGACCTAGTGACCTACTTTTTGACCCAAGGTGACCCAACAATGAACTCATCCAAGATTTCATGCAGACTAACATTCTGACCAAGTTTGATGAAGATTGGATAAAATCTGTGGCCTCTAGCGTGTTCACAAGCTCAAATGTTGATGATGAACGACGGACGAAGCGGTATCACAAAAGCTCCCCTTGAGCACAGTGTGCTCAGGTGAGCTAACAAAAAACGCTGTTGTTTTTTTTTAATGGCATTTAATTCTGGCCAAGTTGTTGAAATATGACATCATACTTGGCCATTGACATCGCATGTTCACATAAACAAGGCCTATGACTGATAATTGACCAAGTAAAACTGGGCCAGCAAGATATATCAGTGCACATGCAGCCATATCAGCCCATAATCATGTCTTGATATTTATAGTAACAGTTTGTATTATATAAAGTTTTTATAATGTTTGTTTTTTTTCCACACAAGGGTAATATAGAATTTTTAAAAAGCATATCAAATTTTATTCAATATGCAGAATATTATTGCTTTGTTGTAAAATTTCATTAGTAATGATATACTTAATGATAATGTCTTTTAGTTTACATTATGCAAATCTGCTATTTCATCTTTAAAAGCTCATTACACATCCTTAAATGGTAATTTAATTGCACTTTAGCAGAAAAACAATTTATCACTTAACCTGCTGTATTTAAGAAAAAGATTTTGGTTTTGCATGATATCTCACTTAATAATGCATTGTGTTGTGTTTAGATGCGACGTTATCTGATCAGGAAGGGCGTTAGGTCTAAATGATTAATTACAAAGCATCTAAACAAAATGCTGTGCATTATAATGCAATATAGCATGCAAAACCCAAAATATATTTCCTTTCTTTCAGGTTTACAGCACACTTACAAAAGAAATAGAAATGTGTTTGTTTAAATAATCATGCTTTATTTGATTACATTCACAACATCACCATAAGATAGATGCTGTCATTTTTAACTACTGCATTTGATTTTGGTAAAAAAAAAAATGTACTGATTAGTCTGAATATGCATTAAAAACATTCAAAATATGTTATGGATTAAGGTTGATAATTTTACTACATGTGCAAGAGAATCATCAGTTTAACTATTGATATATTGAGAAATGCATGTACATCCATTTATATTTATATTGTGGAGTTGATTGATGGTGGTAGTACTGAGAATAACTCATGCTAATTCTAACTGTATTTGCTTTTAGTTACAAGCATATTTCACTTGGCCTGGTGCCAGAGAATATGCAGGATATAGACCAGTGGGAACTGACTCATTTGCGTCTAATGTTCTCATTGCTTAAATTAACATGATATCCACACAATAGAATAATAAAATTCTAAACCTCAATCTAACCTCTTGTTATTGAACAATTACAAATGAAAGTTGTAAAAATGGCAGTAATATAGCTACCTGGTTTAGGTAAATATTACAGTGATTCCATGGCAGGATAGACTGGTGTCAGGCTAATTTGACTAGGTGTGGTCATGCCAGATGTTTACAACATATTACACACAGTGAAGGCAGTACTATATGCTATTTAAAACACCCATACAAGATAACAGAGATTGTCAGTGGGAAGATTAACCACAAAAATCCACAATTAAACAATTTATTAAAATCTCAACAAAATTCCTCAATGAAGGAAAGGTAGTCCCTATTGCCCAATCAGAACTCCTCAGGTAATTCAGTCCTCAGGACAATCAACCCTTGGATGTATCTGGTGCAATTATACGATGTCACTTGACAGAAATCATGACCGTTTTGTTAATCGGAAGTCATATGAAGAATATGCCTAAACTGTAGTTCGTACAAAACACAAACAATGGCATCATTTGACAGATGTGTGTCTGCTGCACTGGGTAAAATAAAATTGAATGATTTCAATTTGAAGCTGCAACAAATTGAATTTTTACATGCATTGTTTGAGGGGAGAGATACCAACAGGCTTTGGAAAAAGTTTGATATATCAGATATGACCCAATATGCTGGTTGTAAGCGTGTGTGTTTCTGTAGCTCAATATATCACTGTATTATAATTGCATTATGTAGAAAAACAATGTTTTTCCACTGCAGTGAGTCGTCATCCAAGCTGCCATCTTTGTTTTGACGTCTATCACGAAAATATTCCTATTTAGGGAAATGGTCAAGGTGATCTGACAACCTACATACATCCGAGAGATGATTTGTGAATAATCCAAGGCATTTTGATTGCTCTATTTCCCTGTATAGGATACACCACATACACACCATTTCAATGGACGCTGTATTCCTATGCACTCTGGTGATTTATTAATTAAATTAAAAGTTCTTATTGTGTAGCATTAGACAATCATATTTGCATCTTGTTTTAACAGGCTGGATATATTTAAATGTTTGATGATTTTGTACTGTTACAATATTTTAACAGTGTAATTCAGCTTTTGGTTTTCCTCCTATCATGATTGAGACTCTGTCTTACATTGTTTGGTCAGCAGCTTCCTGTGCGAAGCACTGTATTTGCAGGCAATACAGGGAATTCAACGAAAGTGCTGCCAGCACTATGGTATTCACTACCTCAGAAAAGGAGTCACATTTTGAGACCATTAAAATCAGTGTAGACAGACTGCTGTATATTATTTGGCATAAAATAACCTTCCCTTAGTCATCCAATTCCTTGTATATATCCCATATACAGCCCAGACAAGCTATGTAACTGATGGTATATTTACGTGGGGAATGCACGTGAAGTACTTGGCTTTGTCAAGCAGTAGTAGGAATAGTTCGCAAGGCACATGACTTCTTGAAACACAAAATGAACACAGAAAATGTATCTGAAGAGCTTTGATTTAAGCACATGTATTTTTATTTATAAAAATAACAACAACAAACACAAAAGATATTTTTTTCCCATAAATCACCAAAAACCACAAGAGATGCCTCATTATGATCTCTCCCAAAATACTTGAACATTTTGTTTTTTAGATGAAGTTTAATTGTTGTTGCCGTTAAAATGAAAAGCACATTTATTGTGTTCTGTTGTTGTAACTGCTGATGGTGCATTTTGTTTTTGATGTGATGCTTATAAAAGGTCACGATGTTAAAATTAAAAAAAAAATGAATATGAAGATAAGGATGTTTGTTGCATCTTCTTGCAGATGATGTTGATGATGGTAAGCTTGTTTTAATAATGATGATGGTCAGGCTGGTTGGTGGTGATGGTAGTGATGACAAGGGTGGTGGTGATGGTAGTGATGACAAGAGTGGTGGTGATGGTAGTGATGACAAGGGTGGTGGTGATGGTAGTGATGACAAGGGTGGTGGTGATGGTAGTGATGACCAGGGTGGTAGTGATTACAAGAGTGGTGGTGATGGTAGTGATGACAAAGGTGGTGGTGATGGTAGTGATGACAAGAGTGGTGGTGATGGTAGTGATGACAAAGTGGTGGGGATGGTAGTGATGACAAGGGTGGTGGTGATGGTAGTGATGACAAGGGTGGGTGATGGTAGTGATGACAAGGGTGGTGGTGATGGTAGTGATGACAAGGGTGGTGGTGATGGAAGTGATGACAATGGTGGTGGTGATGGTAGTGATGACAAAGGTGGTGGTGATGGTAGTGATGACAAGGGTGGTGGTGATGGTAGTGATGACAAGGGTGGTGGTGATGGTAGTGATGACAAGGGTGGTGGTGATGGAAGTGATGATAATGGTGGTGGTGATGGTAATGATGACAAGGGTGGTGGTGATGGACGTGATGAAAATGGTGGTGGTGATGGTGGTTGTAATAATGTTAGTGATTTATGCAGTGACTACAAAAAAGCAATTTCATTAAGTTCTGCATCAGCTCAATAAATGTCATAATGGTGACATCCAGCAATAATTTATGAAGGAATTAGACTGCACACAAATATCTGAGTAGAATCAGGAATATACTGCAAATCATCTATCAATCTCCAAGTCATAGATTACAGAACAGAGTAACTGTGTACAAGATTACAGAACAGAGTAACTGTGTACAAGATTACAGAACACAGTAACTGTGTACAAGATTACAGAACACAGTAACTGTGTACAAGATTACAGAACAGAGTAACTGTGTACAGGATTACAGAACAGAGTAACTGTGTACAGGATTACAGAACACAGTAACTGTGTACAAGATTACAGAACACAGTAACTGTGTACAAGATTACAGAACAGAGTAACTGTGTACAGGATTACAGAACAGAGTAACTGTGTACAGGATTACAGAACACAGTAACTGTGTACAGGATTACAGAACACAGTAACTGTGTACAAGATTACAGAACACAGTAACTGTATACAGGATTACAGAACACAGTAACTGTGTACAAGATTACAGAACAGAGTAACTGTATACAACAAATAAGGTTGAATCTCAGTTGAACAATATGTGAATATGAAATCTGTTAAAAGTTAAAGTGGAATATTATAAAATTGGAATAATTTAAACTGATATTGATGTAAACAGGAAGCATGCTTACATCCATGGTCACATGATCTTTGAAACAGCAGGGACTTCTGTAGGACAGCATGTTATAAGTGTACCAAGTGTGATCAGCTATGAGTTAGGATTGAACTACAGAACTACACACTGCAGGTCATCTATGTTCTACAAAAAACTTAAGTTGTAAGTGTCATAGCAGAGGGACAAAATCCTTCCTTGACAAAATCCTTTCTGTTCATTTTAGCATAGGTGGACAAGGTCCCTCCTGCATATTATCCAAGGCTAGAAAAATCACTCGTCTAACGGTGTGGCGTGGAAGCACAATATACCTAGCAAATCCATCTCAAAACTTTTTTTCCATTACCGAATAATTTATCAATAATTGTTTGTCTCAATCGGGAGGCTAAATTGCAGTGCTTAATTGGACCACAAGAAAAAGTTGATGCAGAACTGAAAATAATGTAAAAATAGAAAAAATAATGCATTCAACACAAGACAATGTTTCCGCAATGCAGTTGCATATATAAGCCTTGACAATTAGGGCTGTCACCATACCTTTGAAGCATACCACAATATATGGCGATACATAGAGAGCATATTGCAACACTTACTACAATATATTGCCATATTTGATTAACCTATTATATAGAGCTTTTCACCCAATTATAATGAGCAGAATGAACAACAAATGCCTGAGTTTAACATGGCATAGCTTTATAAACACAGAAATAATAAAGTAAAAGGACTAGAAGGTAGCAAAGTAAAAACAAACAAACAAGAAATTAGCTGCAAAAAAATCATGACAGTGTTGTGCAATTCATGATTGTATTTAGATTAGTTGTACCTTCACAGTATCTTACATATGCATCAAAATGTCGACAAAATGCGACACCTTCAACAATTTTCTTCACTGATCTGACATCCTTTTACCTAGAAGTGGCCCAATCGCTTTTTTTTTTTGCGATTTAATTCGGCGTTCTTTGTTTTCATTTAATTCATCCCATAAGGATTGTTATGTGTATCTCCATTGATGGACTCGGACATTGGCATGGTTCCTCAGTTACATTTTCACATGAACTGAATGCTACAACTATTTACACTTCTCTGGTCATATTCTTTTCTCGATTCAAAATAATAATTTCACTTACAATCAAAAATTATTTTTTAGTTCTTCTAATAGAATTATCTTTCTTCTAAATACTATGTGGACAGAGGTTAAACTAGCCTCAGGAAAGAGATTTACACGGCCGCTTACCGCTTCGCAGAGGAGTTGCTGCTTAGAGGTTAAAATGCGCTGAAAACCACTGGGGGGAAATTTAACTGCCGCTGCTTAGAGGTAGCCGCTGCTTAGAGGTGCCGCTTCGAGAGGTTTTACTGTAAACAGGTCCTATAAAATGTATCTCTCTGTTATCCATAGCACATAAATTTCATTCGGAAACAGTACAACATCCATAAGAATTAGCTTTTATACCTATCGCAAATTCTGCATTTCTGTATTAAGTGCGCAGGCACTTAATAAATCGTAGCCATAAAATGTACAATCAAAGAGTTTTAATCATAACAAAACTTGAATGACGAAAAAATTTTACACTATATTATTAAAATGTTTCTGAAGAAGGCTGTGATAATAAGTGCAGTCTGCCTTTGCATATGAATAAGTGGAGTCACGTTATATAAAATAAAAAACAACAATTGATATTTAAGTTTTTAATTTGTGCTTTTTGTCGCAGTTATTGCGTTCATTTTTTTTGGCTTAAGTGGTTGTTTTTTAAGAAACAAACAAACAAAAACACACCATAATGGATATATTACATTATAGAGATAATACAATGTGGTCATTTTACTGCTGAAATAGCATAAACATAACAGTTAAAAAATACTAGCATAAACATAACCATTTAAAATATACTATCACTTTTTAAAGCTGTGTCATCACCCCATAGACATTTCCAAAACCAATTATAAATGTAAGGATCACTGTTCTCGGCAAGCCAGTGAACTGAATTGAAATTGGATACTTTGCAAACCTAACAGAAATGTTGCATACAAAACTTAATTCTGGGTGAGATTCTGCATGGACTTTGACTTCATCGTAAAATTTACAAGAGATTTTATCCACCATGAAAAATTTATGTGAGGGATTGTTATCGCCTATGCTAAAATGAACAGAAGGCATTTTGTCTTCGCGGAGCTTTATCCTACTAAAGTACAAGTGTACTATTTAGTCAATTACTATCATTGTTCACAGTGTCTTCACATGTATGTCTAGACATTTGAATGTAAAAAAAATCTTTATTGTTTATACATAAGGTAACTTAACTGATTTCGTGATCTAACCACCTTTACTATCAGGTGATCCTTCATGGTATCCAACTCTGCAATACCTTCTTATTGAACAGGCAAATTTAAGTTCTAATTACACTACCAGAAGTTAATCTAAGCCATCTAGAATGTTCTCATTACACATTAGAAACTCTTGTAACAGATAATTCTAGTACTTATTGATTTGCAGGTATAGACTGCTCAAAGATGATCTATTTTCTACTAAAACTAAGGTTGCCAATTGCCAGGTTCCTCACAAAGGCACATTCACTGTACATTATATTTGTTAATTAAAACAGTCCTCCAATTTTAATTGTTTATCATGCAACCCTTTTATTTATTAGGAGATGATAGTTACTTGAAGCAGGTCTAGGGCTGCCTTCACTGTAACACCATGGTTTGAACCAAGAACTTAACACTTATCATGCTAGATTTTGATTAAAATATATGCTCTATTCTACTTTTTTGCTTATATATTATAATACTATAACTATAGGTAATATATACATTATAACAGAGACCAAGCAATAAATAGTGTGGATTCCAGCAGGGAGCTACATGATCTGGATACACACCATGTGCCTTAGTCTTATAAATGTGTATTTAGTAGGCCAAGAATAAAAATGCAAATTAAATAAGACTAATTAGTCTACTAATGGAGAAAGTTATCAGATGACATCAGCTGTTAAGCATCATTGTAACAGAGCAATAGAAAAAGCTTGCAACACAGATTTAGAAAGAACACTCCTGAGGATCTATGGATAAAATGTTGAAGTATGATTAAAATATACAGGAGACTGTTAAGATTATTGAACTACTGCTAACATGCACAGATCTCCAACCATTTCATTCCATTTAATTATAACACACCCATTAATTAGGTCCTTTTTGTGTACGACATGTTGCCTCTTAAATGGCTTGTAATTGGAAAAATCTACTTTTTTATAATTAAATGCTTAATTTCTTGTGTGAAACATAATTGTGAAAACAGTTTAAAGAGAATGGCAACAATTATATATTTAAAGTTTAAGTCCATAACGTGTGCAATAAAAGTGAGTGTGCAATAAAAGTGAGAAAAAAAGAGAGTTAAATTTCTGAAAAAAATTAAATGATCAAAATTAACTGGTGTTCTATTTTGATCTGTCACATAATGTTTTACTATGTCCCATGAGGTCTGTGATGTCCTTAATAATATGCTATACCCTCAGAACATTTTGACCACAAAGTTACATGTGGTTACTTTGGTACTGCAACATTAGGCAGTGTGGGAACTGTTGGGCACTTTCATTTTTATAACGTCAGTCACTGGCTAGTTTGACCTATATGTCTACATGGAGAAACACCATAAAGCACATGAATTCAGTGGTGGAATTGTCATACAAGTATTGTGTAGTTACATAGATAAATATAACAGCTGTTCTGATGGTTTGTATACTTATATGGAAGACAAAATGTGTGAAACTTTGGTTATTAACCATTCCATATTGACAGTTTATTGTTTCCTTCAAAAGCTTGTTTTTAAATTCTGTAATAGAGTTAATATAGCACAATGATATATACCATTAGCACTTTAATATTTTGGAACATCCCTTATCTTATGTCTCTAACTTGCTTAAAAAAAAAGGACATGTGTTAAATAACTTCATTCTAGCAACTGTATTAAACTAACACAAATTCCTGGTGCATTTGAAAACAAATGTGGCAGGAAAAAAATGTTTACCGAGATGCCAGATATAAGTAATGTCACAGAAGTCAAGTGACATCCTATTATTGCTATCCTAAAACAGGAGTGTAAGGTTGATTTTTGACTTATTAAGATGTACATATCTTTATTAAGATGCTACAAGATGAAAGCACCCGTGGCATAGTGAAAGAATCGCTGACTTGCACCTCCTTTGATGGCTTAGGCTCTAACCGTGTGGGTTCGTGTCCCGTTCAGGGCGAAGGACTTAATGTGGGAAGGTCTTCCAGCTGATCTGCAGTGTGCCAGTGGTTCTACCCCACATTTGTTTGGGGTCTTCCTCCATCAAAATAGCTGAATGTCATAATGATTATCATAACTGGTCACTGTAATGTATTTTAAAAACATAAAAACAAAAACAAAAGGATGTAATTTTTCATAATTTAATAACAACTTTAGACTACAGGTTTACACTAGGGCTGCAGACTATAATAAATACACTGATGCCATTTTTCTTTCTAACTAAATCACTATGAATACAAATTACTATAGTTAGTGTCAAAAGAAAACTTCCACAACATTATACTAAAGGTCAATACCAGTGGCTGGAAAAGAAGCTCCCTTTATGTTTTTACTGAAAAATGTTGCACAAGTTACTTCAATATTCAAAGTCATTGAAGTATGTAATTTCTGTCTGACATGCTTTAGGGATAATTGACAGGCACACAATTTTCTGTATAATCAATTCTGAGCAGTATGAATATAAATGCTTGGAACAAGACCTGCCAGCTGGCAACAAGGATGAATGCACACAGAACAATAATACAATAATATAGCACATACCATGATGAAGTATAATACAACATATGTGCAAAAGGTTTGGTGATTGTAACAATTGTTGTTTTGTTTGTTACCTTTATTATTCCGCCAGCAATGTTTCAAATCACTTGAGATGGTATTCGTTTGTAGCAGAAAGTGCTGCCTTCACTAGAAAAGCATGCTGTGAATACCTGGCATAACACTATATCTGGACACATTATCCAATCAATCACAGAAAACCCATTTTTCAGCTTAAGTATAATCAACGGAGCTTTACAAACTGTGTACATTATGACTTGGGACCAAACCCAGAGCCTTTAGTACCTTGAGCAATGCTCTATTGAGCTACCAGGTACAGTCTTGTTTTAGCTTATAAATTGCAGCAATACAATTTATAGTTATTATAGCAACATCCACTCTTTCTTGGCAAAAGATGATACCAGACAAATGTTTGATAGAACCATGGCACATCTCAGGTCATCTAAAGGACTTCCTTTAGTACGTTTTCTGATAGGGCTTCAAATCTGTACGGTTTGGGCAAAGGAGTTTTTAAGCCTTCAACTCGAACAACTGTCAAATTTTTGTCTCTAATGACCTCATGAAACAAATTAAAAGCTTAATGTATTGATATGCTTTACAGAATGTTCAATATTAAATACTACAAAAATAAAGTCCAAGGCCTCTTTATTGTTTGTTGAAATATTACAATTTGTTCTGTTAATGTTACAAAATGAAAGTAAGATACCTTCTTTCGGGTTGAAAACTTGAAAACAAAATAGAATACTTAATTGTTTTCTTAAAAACAACAATAACATTACTTAACAATTTGTAACCAAAATCCATAAAACATTTTCTGAAATGATCCATATCCTATAATGAATAAAAGTCATCATGTGTGTCCATTATCTAGCCACAGACTATTACATTGTTTACTGTAACAATTATTATCCAGTGGATAATTTTTTTCTCCCATATCTTCTTTACAGCTATGCATCCAATCAACAAGACGATAACTGCATTTGTTATTTTATACCTGCACAATAAAGCAGAAATAAGGCACTACTGATCATATGTGATTGTCATTAGCAAGCCTGACTTGCAATTGTATGTTTTTTTGTAGTATGGCTGTTACAATGCCATCAGAAGGCTGATGAAGCCAAATGCAATTATGCAACAGAAGATACTATGAATATGTCAATATAAAACATGGAAGACAGAATGTATTCATGTTGGGATAGATGCAGAAGCTGCAGAATGAAAATAGTCTTGACAAAACCTTTTGAGCCAGAATGACAAAATAATCACACCGTGGTCTTTCATTAGCCTGTAGCCTGCTGTGTTTGCTAATAACTAACACTAAATATAAGTGATCTGCAATTAACTCAATGCAAAAACCAAAATATTGCAGCAAACAGTGCAGCTCCTAATCAGGTGGATGATCTGGACCTACACTATTTTCCTTAGCTTGGTCTAGCCATGCTAAACAAGCCAAGTGTTACTCATACATAGTTACTTCATGTCAACAAAGGGTAGGGTTTTGTTATAAAAACAGCCAAACCTAGATTTGCTATGAATTACAGATGGATGTTTGGGAAATTACTGACAACATAAAACACAGCATGAACAAGATGTCAAGAGTATTATTGTACAGAATAATTACAGCAGGTGCTTATACAGGTAGGATCATGCCAGATCGTGTAAGATCAGTCAAGGTACCATAGGTCTTAAGCTCTTAACTAAGTGAGCAAGAAATAAAGAAGTTCTTGTCAAGAGATTTCTGAGCAAGATCAAACTGTTATGTTTGTTATTATTTATTTGTAAACACAAGGCAGCAACACCATGATGGTGATTGTAGTGATAATTAGCTCTTTTAATAAAGGAAGATTTCAGACAAATGCTGCAGGTCAGCTGGAAGACCTCACATAAATCCTTTTCGCTGACCAGAATTAAACCCCACTTTGTAAGAGGAATTAAGGTCAAAAGCAACATTCAATCATTTATAACCTCTTAATCTCTTCCCATATAAATTATCTCATTACATATACTGTAGCTGGTCATATGCTCATAATTAAAATATGTAAAATCTTTTGAACAATGTCTATGTTTAATAACTTCATAGGTAGTTTTCCATGTGATGTCATAGGTACTGATAAGAGAGTTTAAAGTAGCCATCTTTGAAGGCAGAAGCTAATGCAGGTCAAAATCTGAAAATATGTGCTGTTTTTAACTCACCTCTGTGTTCTTATTTTTCAATCTATTTTACTGAAATTCATATCAAATTTAACAGTTTTTATGAACTGTTTTAAATATTAAAACTTTATTTTTGGTATTTTCAAAGGTAAAAAAGGTGTTCCACCCAAAAATAATAGATGTGTCTCAAAGACCTACACATCTCTTTCCTTTAATGTTTTGAGAAAGACCCAAAATGTTGACTTGCCTAAGCTAGCCTATCTTTATTAGCTTATGTGATCTTCTCACAATTATTTGCATTCTGTTAATTTATTTTTGACAAAAAAGTACCATAAATACTCAATAAGTAGTAATATTCAAATTAGTAGTATTTTTTGGGTGATATCCAACAACTTACTTATATTAAATTCATATAACAATCCTTACTTTGCCATTGCTTTCGTGAATTAAGGCATACTTTCTGCATTAACTCATGTTAGTTAGTATAAATAAAGATGATTTTGAACAATTCCTACATTGTTAGATGGAACTAATCGCGATAAAAACACACTAAAAATTAAATCATTTCAAATCTATAAATAGGTACAATAGTGACATCTGCTAAAAATAATACCGACGTCAGAGCGGATTACCCTGATTGCGATATAACGTTATCTCAAAAGTGAGTTGTCACATGGTTTTCGTAGTTATAAATAGCTATTTCAGCAACATGGCTCAGATAGGAAATACCTGCTTACAATGAGGAATGGGGATTTATGTTTCACGGTTTATGCTGATCCTGGGCATCATTGAGCAGTATTTTGCATGATCTTTTCAGGTAACAATGACTTATTTGGTCATCTGAAAAACAAATATTTTGGTCCAAACTGTTAGATACCACATTTAAAGGATTTCCCAAACTCTTTTTGCAATGACATATTCTAACAATTTGATGAAAACCTTTTTTGAAAAGTGTGATAATTTCCAAGGTCCATTTCAACCGTGAGTTTAGATCAAATAATTTAAATACATTGTTATTTTTGTACAAATTATACTTGAATATATTCTTTCTTATTTTTGTTTAAATTATTTAGTATACATTTGCTGATCAATAGTTGAAGAAAGTTGTGTGACAGCTTTGAATGATGAAAACTTAATGTATAAAATACATATGAACATGACCCTTGATACATGACTGAAAACATTCTAGTCAATAAGATGCAGCAAGAAAAGGAAATCACGGACTCTCATTGAAGATGATGAACACTCCCAGATTCAGCTTTGCGCTTGTAACTGTAACCATGTCAGAAAATAACAACATGCTATGCAAGTTTCTTTAATATAAGACAAAGGGTTCACAAAGAACATCTTAAAATTCATCCACAAATAAAACAAAAGGCCATAACTCAATTAAAAGTGAGCCAATTATGATATGATAAGGGTATTTGCAACAATCCTTTCTATTTATAAGTCATGTCAAGTTCAATTAAACTTCTGGTAAAAAAGTAGCTGAAAAATTTATGGAGCAAACAAAAGCTATTCAATAAATGTAACCATGGGCCACAACCCATTGAAAACTGAAGCAAGCATGACATGCCTTTAATATGCACATGTAGGCTTTATGACATATTAAAAATATTTTACAAAGGACCATAACTCAATAAAAATTGAGGCCAGTTATGACAGTCTGGCTTTGTACTAATCTGTTATGTAAACTTAAGATGAAAATCCAACCAACAGTCATCTAGACTTATAAGATAAAGTATATTAAATAAATATAACAAAGAGTTAAAACTTATTTACCATCAAGCCATGCCACCGACATGTGTATAAAGGCTTGGTAAATTTTACCACTTCTGTAATGTTTATTAAAATACAACAGACAGTAGCCAAGAAAAAGTATGGACAAATCTCATCTACATTTGGACAGACAGACAAATGGATATGACTCCAAAGTGACCCCCATGTACATACTGAAAAATACAGTAACATAAAAAAGTTTTTAAAAAAAGAAGAGTGATGCCCTTTTAACATATGCTGTTCAGAAAACACATGAGGATAATACAACTCAATGATCACTATCAGCCAGACATTAAGTCTCCCTTTTCAAGATAGCAACAGTTCTCAAGTTCTCTTACAATCCACATCTTGCTTTATCCTGAAAGCTAAGCATCCATCTTAAAAGACAAGAGATATCACTGGAACTAAAATTTGACCTTGAAGATACAATGACCGACCTTAATAATGACTTTGACCTTGTGTATTGCACTTGCACATGGTATGCTTATAACATAAGTTACGATGTTTAGTTGAATACTGTAAAGAGCAGCACAGTTGGGGCTGAGACAACAATATACATCAACAATAGCTATTTATTTGAAATGACCTGAAAAATATTACCTTCAACAAGACTTTGAAATTCAAGGGCTGAGAACTTAAATGGATGCCCTTGTAAATGATATTCACCACTTTCAAATGCAAAAACTCTGTCTGAAGTGCTGTAAATAATATAGAAGTGGGAAACAGAATTGGGACAGATGGACATATAGAATGTTCATTGACATGGGCAGTGGATCTGCTATATGCATCCCATCAAGAGCATAAAAACCCATTATCTAAAATTGTGTCAATACAGCAGGTTTTCTTGCAACACTTTAAGTACTTGTATCATGACAAAAAATTAAATCTCTACACTGTGATACAGCAGCCGTTAATAAGGACATCAAGTTTATATCATGTGTTTCCCCTGTAAACAGGAAACCATGATACATTGATCAATCAGATAACAAGAAACAGAAATCCTGAAGATTAATAAAGTGCAGAAGAGCTACGATTTGCACAATCATTTCAAACTGGCTCAATGACACATCTCCAAGGTTATACAACACTGGAATCAAGACATGTTATGATGTAAACACCATTAGCTGTGGGGTATGTTCTATGTTTATGGGGTAAATGGGGTTGCTAATAATAAGGAATTTTAAGTTTTCAAACATTCTCAAGTGTTTGATAAACTTTGATTAGATTTTATACAAAATTAAAATCTTGCTTCACTTTTTAACAATCAATAAAATATTCTTATTTTTAAGTACAACTTCAAGTTAGTATTGCAATGGTAAATAGACATTGATAGACACTTTGCAGCCAACAGTGTAGATCATGATCAGACACATGTAGGTCCCAGTGGAAGGGAGCTGACATGGTTCTACACTATTTCTCTTGCCCCGATACACTGCTGAAGTGTTAAACCAGTTCATCAACCAAGCATTTGTTTTGGAGGAGTTGCACATGACACTCTCCAGAGTGATGAAAACCCCAAAACTGGAGGCACATAGGATAACCTTCACAGTGTTTTGGATGACTTGTACTGAGGAAAAGTAGTGCAGACATATACATGGAAATACAGCTTTGGGAACAGGCTAGAAGTGCCTGTTGTGACAGGCATGCTTCAAATGTTTAAGTTAAACTTTGAAAAGTAAGAAATAAGAAGCCTTTTTACATGAAGAAAGCCTCCCAAACAAGTCTTTGTAGTGATATGTGGTGTGAAACAAACTGTCAAGGGAGATGAATCAACAGACCTTCACTGGTGGCATAAACTTCAGGCAAGCTTTTTTCCAATTTATAATGCAGCTTTTTGTCTGTTAATGATGGTATTCAAGAGTTTGGAACATTTTTTTCCCCCCTCACCAAAGAAAGTTTAATTTACCTGGAAAGATCCCATGAGATCTAATTTCTGATGTCCTACATAGATGTGTACAATTAAGATAAAAACACCACAATCTTCATTACACAAATGTAATTCCTGTTTGAGCCATGCTGCTTAGTTAGCTATCTTTAAACTAAGAAACCACATGACAATCTTCTTTTGATATCGTGTAATATCATCATCTGGATAATCCTCTCTGATGTTGTTATCTATTTTTAGCAGAATTCCCCATCATGTTATTTTGAGATTCAGAATAAATGAAACATTTAGTGATTTGTTTATAAGTTGAACTGCAATTGAGGTACTCTGTCACAATCATCTTTGCTTAGATTAAAGTATATGAGCTTGTGCAGAAATTATGCATAAATATCACAAAATGGGTCAAATATTGTTACATGTATTTCATGCAGGCAAACTAACAGATACCACCTTGAAACTGAAACTCAAGCATTGATGGGGATGTTGTTGGGAATTGGATTTTAATTTCTGAAAAATTCCAAGTGAGCTGTCTCATTAGGATATAGACATTGACTTTGTTGCAGATATCTTTTATCAATTCATATTGTTACCTTTTCATCTGATTTTTAGCTAATAAGAACATTAATTATCCCTTGTTCATAAATGCAGCAGGTTAAAGGTTTTTTTTAAATTTATTTCCCATAAAGCTTTTCAGTTTTGTAAACTATAAACACTGGTTACAAATATACAAGCATATAAAAAAAGGTATGTGGTCAATTGATTCCAGTCCTCATTATAATGTCTTATCATCAAGTAAATGACACACACTCAGCAGTGCATCCTCTAAGCATATATACTGATGCAATCTGAATACTACATTAATAGACACAAGCTCATTATTTATCCATGAAATACACATAAATATGCATTAAAGACACAAGCTGACTAATGACAATTTCTATATATGGTAACAAACATCATGCAGGACAATCACATCTCTTCTGTTCAATTTATTCAATCTGAATGCAATGCCCAGTTTTGTCATACTGTCTATATGTTCTTATATTAAAATGTTACAGCCCAGTTTTGTCATAGTGTCTATGTTTTTATATTAAAATGTTACAGCCCAGTTTTGTCATACTGTCTATATGTTCTTATATTAAAATGTTACAGCCCAGTTTTGTCATATTGTCTATATGTTCTTATATTACAATGTTACAGCCCAGTTTTGTCATACTGTCTATATGTTTTTATATTAAAATGTTACAGCCCAGTTTTGTCATACTGTCTATATGTTCTTATATTAAAATGTTACAGCCCAGTTTTGTCATATTGTCTATATGTTCTTATATTAAAATGTTACAGCCCAGTTTTGTCATACTGTCTATATGTTCTTATATTAAAATGTTACAGCCCAGTTTTGTCATACTGTCTATATGTTCTTATATTAAAATGTTACAGCCCAGTTTTGTCATACTGTCTATATGTTCTTATATTAAAATGTTACAGCCCAGTTTTGTCATACTGTCTATGTTTTTATATTAAAATGTTACAGCCCAGTTTTGTCATACTGTCTATATGTTCTTATATTAAAATGTTACAGCCCAGTTTTGTCATATTGTCTATATGTTCTTATATTACAATGTTACAGCCCAGTTTTGTCATACTGTCTATATGTTCTTATATTAAACTGTTACAGCCAAGTTCTGTCATACTGTCTATATGTTCTTATATTAAAATGTTACAGCCCAGTTTTGTCATATTGTCTATATGTTCTTATATTTAAATGTTACAGCCCAGTTTTGTCATACTGTCTATATGTTCTTATATTAAAATGTTACAGCCCAGTTTTGTCATATTGTCTATATGTTCTTATATTACAATGTTACAGCCCAGTTTTGTCATACTGTCTATATGTTCTTATATTAAACTGTTACAGCCAAGTTCTGTCATACTGTCTATATGTTCTTATATTAAAATGTTACAGCCCAGTTTTGTCATATTGTCTATATGTTCTTATATTTAAATGTTACAGCCCAGTTTTGTCATACTGTCTATATGTTCTTATATTAAAATGTTACAGCCCAGTTTTGTCATATTGTCTATATGTTCTTATATTACAATGTTACAGCCCAGTTTTGTCATACTGTCTATATGTTCTTATATTAAACTGTTACAGCCAAGTTCTGTCATACTGTCTATATGTTCTTATATTAAAATGTTACAGCCCAGTTTTGTCATACTGTCTATATGTTCTTATATTAAGTGTTACAGCCCAATTTTGTCATACTGTCTATATGTTTTTATATTAAAATGTTACGGCCCAGTTTTGTCATACTGTCTATATGTTTTTATATTAAAATGTTACGGCCCAGTTTTGTCATACTGTCTATATGTTCTTATATTAAAATGTTAGTCCAGTTTTGTCATATTGTCTATAATTATGTTCTATATTAAAATGTTACGGCCCAGTTTTGTCATACTGTCTATATGTTCTTATATTAAAATGTTACAGCCCAGCTTTGTCATACTGTCTATATGTTCTTATATTAAAATGTTACAGCCCAGTTTTGTCATACTGTCTATATGTTCTTATATTAAAATGTTACAGCCCAGCTTTGTAATACTGTCTATATGTTCTTATATTAAAATGTTACAGCCCAGTTTTGTCATACTGTCTATATGTTCTTATATTAAAATGTTACAGTCCAGTTTTGTCATATTGTCTATATGTTCTTATATTAAAATGTTACAGTCCAGCTTTGTCATATTGTCTATATGTTCTTATATTAAAATGTTACAGCCCAGTTTTGTCATACTGTCTATATGTTCTTATATTAAAATGTTACAGCCCAGTTTTGTCATATTGTCTATATGTTCTTATATTAAAATGTTACAGCCCAGTTTTGTCATACTGTCTATATGTTCTTATATTTAAATGTTACAGCCCAGTTTTGTCATATTGTCTATATGTTCCATGTTAAAATGTTAGTCCAGTTTTGTCATACTTTTATTGTATCTATCTTCCTTAAAACATGTTATCTATTAAAAAAAATCTCTCAAAGACAAAACCTTTTATCTGCACTCATAAAACCCACAATCCCTTATTGGAAAAATCCACTAACTCTTACTTACTGTCCAAACTTTTTTCTTACTGACAACATGTTCCTCGGAGACATCTTCCTTCACTTTCTTTAATAGCCTTTTCCTAAAAATGATATAATGGTATCTTTCTTAAGATGACCCAATGAGATAATAGAAATGAACCAACAACATCTTTCTTACAATGATCTAATAACATATTCTAAAAATCGAACACATCTTACTTACAATGCTCAAATGATATCTTCCTTAAAATGACCAATGATATCTTGCTTAAAATAATCAAATGCACAAAATAATCAAAAGACATGTTGCTTAAAAATAATCCAATGATATTTCCCTAAAAATGATCCAATGATATAATCCTTAAAATTTTCAAATGGCATCTTCCTTAAAACAATTGAATGACATTTTCCTTGATATCATCCAACAGAGTCTTCCTTAAAATAATCCAATGTTCAATCATATTTTGTTAACAATGTTCAATGATATCTTGTTCACAATTTTCAATGATGTCTTGTTTACAATGTTCAATGATATTTTGTTAACAATGTTCAATCATATTTTCAATGATATCTTGTTAACAATGTTCAATGATATTTTATTAACAATGTTCAATGATATCTTGTTTACAATGTTCAATGATATTTTGTTAACAATGTTCAATGATATCTTATTTACAATTTTCAATGATATTTTGTTAACAATGTTCAATGATATTTTGTTAACAATGTTCAATGATATTTTGTTAACAATGTTCAATGATATCTTGTTTACAATGTTCAATGATATTTTGTTAACAATGATCAATGATATTTTGTTAACAATGTTCAATGATATCTTGTTTACAATTTTCAATGATATCTTGTTAACAATGTTCAATGATATTTTGTTAACAATGTTCAATGATATCTTGTTCATAATGTTCAATGATATTTTCCTTAAAATGATCCAAAGATATCTTCCTTAAAGTGATCAATGATATTTTCCTTAAAATGATCAATATCTTCCTTAAAATGACCAATAAAGTCTTCCATTAAATGACCAAAAATATCTTCCTTACAACGTTCAATGATATCTTCCTAAAATTGTCCAGTGATATATAATGATGTCTTGTTTACAATGTTCAATGATATCTTGTTTACAATGTTCAATGATATTTTGTTAACAATGTTCAATGATATTTACAATGTTCAATGATATTTTGTTAACAATGTTCAATGATATTTTGTTAACAATGTTCAATGATATTTTGTTAACAATGTTCAATGATATCTTATTTACAATTTTCAATGATATTTTGTTAACAATGTTCAATGATATTTTGTTAACAATGTTCAATGATATTTTGTTAACAATGTTCAATGATATCTTGTTTACAATGTTCAATGATATTTTGTTAACAATGTTCAATGATATCTTGTTTACAATGTTCAATGATATCTTGTTAACAATGTTCAATGATATTTTGTTAACAATGTTCAATGATATCTTGTTCATAATGTTCAATGATATTTTCCTTAAAATGATCCAAAGATATCTTCCTTAAAGTGATCAATGATATTTTCCTTAAAATGATCAATATCTTCCTTAAAATGACCAATAAAGTCTTCCATTAAATGACCAAAAATATCTTCCTTACAACGTTCAATGATATCTTCCTAAAATTGTCCAGTGATATATCTTCCTTAAAATGATCAATGATGATATCTAGCTTAAAATGATCAATGATATCTACCTAGCTTAAAATAATCAATGATAGCTTCCTTAAAATGATCAATGATATCTCCTTTAAATAATCCCTTAAATAATCTAATGAGATCTTTTTAATGCTCCAGTCAAATATTCCTAAATTACTTCAATTGCATCTGGAGCCTGTGATATCTTACCTAATGTTGTTCTGTGGTAAAGTATATATATTTACTGTATATTGAAGTATTAACCTAGTTTCCTCATATAGGCACCACTCATGAAACTGACCATCCTGAGAGGTAATGTCAAAGTCAGACTGTATTGGCATAAATGAGAAACTTGGCCTTGGGCTAAATGAACACTCTTGCACTCTTGGTCATTACCCCTTTGTTGAGAAGGCTACCATAACAGCAACCAAAATTGTCAACATTTTAACTTTAGCAGTTAAAATAGTGATGACAGTAAGTTTCCACATTTTTCAATCATTTTATTAATATAAATATTTTTAAATGTCCTTATCTTTTGTCAACAGATTTGATATTGTTGATTTCAATAATTGTTTGCCATTTACAAACATTTAGTAGTGTTGGTTCCTAGTAGTCATCACAGTTAACATCTGCAGTTTTTTCTTAACCTGCAAAGCACAAAGGGATAGGACATTTGCAAATTGTCAAGATCCTGTTTAGTAAGCTCTGGCAGGAAAGTCTCTCCAATCAGGATCGACACAAGTTGCTGCTTACAATAGTTTAATAAATAGTTTATCAGATGAGCAGATAACTCTCAGTGCAGTATAAGTTAATACCAGATTTTGTTAATGAAGCTTGCTAAGGGTACAAGAATTTCAACTGCCAATTACTGTTCACAATTTATTCCACAGGCTACATTTTACAAATATTCTAAGTACCAGGCACCGTTATATTTATGGATTTTTATGTTCTTATTAAGGCGGGATATTCCGAGGATTTTTTTTTCTTTTTCCATAGAAAGTGTTTTGTTAAAATAAAATCTTTCATATAATCAAATCTATATGATATAATTATTTATCTCATCAAAGATACATGCATAAACATTACATGTGACATTTGACGGAAGCATAGATTTGACTTCACCTGTAGTAGCTATGATGCTCTCTTCTCTGTGACAGTATGTCATGACCAACTAGAAAGATACCACACCAGGGCACATACCCTCATGTAACCTAGGGTAAAGTAGGAGTGGAACTACCCCTAAAATCGGAGTAAAGGATCTATCTACCCCTATCATTTTAGCTTCACTACAGAAAGTGGGTTTCTATAGTGACTCTCTTGTTAGTGTAAGGTAACCTTTTGTAAAAATCCATTGCGAAAAAACCATCACAGATATTTACTTCACTTTGGCATACTTGTACACCACCTATAGGGAAGCTCATATCTAAAGAGCTGGTAAACCTAAAATAAATTTTGGAAGAGTTATGACCTTATTTAACTAAGAATTGTCTTTATATTATCTAGCACTGTGAAAAATGGAATGTAATTTATCATTATGTTACAAGAGCACATGTGTTGACCCAAAAAAGTATTCCATTACCTGAAACTTTAATGTCAAATATCACCATGTCAGCAGACTGTGACAGGTAATACTTCTCTATTGTCCATGCTACATTACAAAAGTACAGTTAGTAGATATAGTACCACCTTGAGCATAATTGATATTCTCACAAAGCCATTTCCTTTCAGAACAAGATCTGTAACAAACATGCATCATATTTACTTAACCAACCTATTCAAGCAAATGCCAGCAATAAATAATACTTGCATTATTTGCCAAGCATTTTTGTCTTCTGGGAACATGATAACCTCAGATTCAATTACTAGAGACAGGAGATGATGACAGGTGACGAGTGCCTACAAGACAATCACTTATTTCCAGCCCAATAATCCATATCTCACCTTTACTTGAAGCTGGTTCTAGGCTAGGGAACCAATCTGACAGGACACCTTTATGAATCTTTCACAGTCGCTGTGCACACAACAATCCCATCACTCTGCAGTCACACATTCATGTTTTATTCTTCCATTTTACTTCCTCTGATAAATTAAACTGTTAAGTATAACCAACACTAACCTTGGGCAAGAAAAACTGTCCCCACTATGCTTAGCTTATATTTTACAGCCTTGAAGCAGTCTATGAAATAGTTACCAGACCAGACTGGCTCAGTACACAGCAGACTGTTTCATACATTATTTACGACAACTATATTGACAAAATTAAATACTCTTGAAGGCAACAGCCCAAAATACAAGAATAGTTTTTTTACCAAGTTTCTACATCAAGGAAATTATTTTCTGGTTATCCTTTAAAGTACATTTTTCTGCACAAGTAAAAACTCCTCTTTAAATGATAAAATAGCAAGTTAGATGTCAGTTCAATCACACAGTGATGATCACAACTAACTTTATCCAAGAGAAAACTGGGGATGTTCCATGTGGATATCATCCACAATATTCGGGAATACATCCGATTGTTACACTGCTGACTGTGAGAGCTTGCTCAAACCCATGTGATTCATAATCGAACAGCCATCAGATGCAGACACTGGGATGTATGTGCATGTAGAAGAAAGTTGTGTACTATTGCTGACTGCAGCAACCTTGCACAACTGAAACTGGCATGGAGCAATGGCGATTGTGGCACTCTGGCTCTGGAGCCATTGATCCATTCTACAACATGCAAATGTCTCATATTATCCTCTCTGATTCATCAGACTGTCTGTGACACATCTCAAAATGTTTCATGTTTTATCTATTAAGTTATTTTTTATGATAAAGCATGTGATGCCTAACATTGGATACTGAATATGAATAATAAACATAATTTATTAAGAGATCATAATTAATACACTCATGGTAATGGCATTGTGTAGCATGTGACAATGAATAGAGAAACCTTCATCTAAGATGACATATATATGGTAAATACTTTACTAGAAAACATTGTACAACATGACATATATATTGTAAATACCCTACTAGAAAACATTGTATAACAAGCCACATATACTGTAAATACTCTAATAATTTCTCATATATATAACAAGGCATGCCAAACTAAGCATACATAAGCATACAAATATTGTTCATAAATTTAAAAATTAAATGTGTTGTTATCATATTCAAAATAAAATCATAAAAATAAACTTCCTTAAATGGTATTCAAGTAGATCATTATCTCTATCACAAATAGTTTCAGATAAAATGACACAACACACATGAGTTATATTAATAACAAGCATATATTTTATGTTTTTTGTCAGAAGAGGTTTTCCTTTATAGGTAAGTTACAGACAGAAATGTACAAACATGTAATAGGACACATTTCATGTTTTTTATCATATCCCTATTCCATTTTCCTGATGTGCAAGCAAAGTAAAAAAGTGTAGAGTTATAAAAAAGAAGACAACATTGTTTTTCTTAAACTAAATGGATGGTAAAGAATATGAGAAATATAAACTATTTATCAGTCTTAACATGCTTTATTACAATTGCTCTGGCAAAATGCTTACAAAAACATGCTTATGTTCAATTTCTATGTCTATTCAATCAGAAATCATTGATATTAAAAAGAAAATTACAAACACTTAAAAAAAAGATGTCTTGCTTAAAATGCTTCCAAAGGCATCTGCCATAAATGATCCAATGACATCTTCACTAAAACGATGCAATGAGATCAGACTTATAATGGTCACATTGCATCTTCCTCAAAATGATCAAATAACATCTTCCTTAGATTGACTCAATGACATCATACTTAAAATGGCTTAACATGATCAATCAATGGTTCACGGAGCACTTTGATTCTATTTCAATAGGTACCTGAATAAAAAGTTGCTAAAACTTTATCATAAACGCACGATTATTCATGTGAAGTCATGTGATATCGTTGCATGGCATTTGGTGAAAATAATGTCATAATAAGCAAGTTTTCAACGAATGTTAGACGCACTGAGGTTGCTTAACATTTGTGTTGCAAAAATGGCATCAACTCCATGGACAAAGCAACAGTGTTATACAATTTTATTTCAGCGCATATATATGACAACAACTCAGACTTGGAAGTTTTATTTCCAAAGCTGATTCGATCGGAAGTTATTCATGGCAACTTGTGTTTAAATGGCACAACAGTTTTAGAAGCAAGGATGACTTACTCTCCCAATTTTGCACACAAGGATTTTTCCAAGATTGAAGTCAGAATTGCACTGGAAATGTTTGCAGATTTGAAGGAACTTCTATGCATGGTGTTTGCTCTATGGTATCGGGCTTCATTCAGGATTGGTGCAAAAGCATGTACTGGCAATAGGTCAGCTGACTTCAGAAATGTGTAACATCATGAGCGCACTATCTTGAAAAGTAGTGAGAATGTGACGTTCATTTGACATTTATAATGTTGTCAAAGTGCTCTGTAACAATGCACATATAAAGACTCTTATAATGTAAATGTTCATCACAGCTATACAGTTTTTTGTAAATGTGTTTGTTAGATATGTGAACTTGCTGGTTATATGTATGTATTGCTTAAGAGTGAAAAATAAAGCAGTATATGAACTTTCCGGGCCACCTTCATATAGTTTTAAAAAGAGTTTACCTTGGCATTATTCAGATATGAGCAGATAACTTAAAGTGCAGTATCTGTTATTACCAGATTTTGTTAATGTATGTTACGGTAGACTTGTTCCCTATCAAAAGGAATGCTTATTTCAAAAGAGCAGGCAACCCTAAAATACATGTTGGCAGAGTAATGCCCCTTTCCTACTTCAGAGTTTTCATTGTACAATCCTGCACAGTGAAAAATGGAGCACGCTGTCCACTGACAGCTCTTGTGTAACAGTTGGTATGTTTTGGCCTTCGAATGAGCCCATGGCCTTCTGTGCATAGGTTGGTCACATTCCTAGAACATGTCTTAATAATTTACTGCTGACAATATATTTGCTTATTATTTTGTTGATGCAATAAACAGGCACATCTTTAAATTGATGTTTTCTTACCATAAATTTTCCAAGCTTTTGATTTTCCTTCCTTTCCTTAGAAATATGATTTATCATCTAGGTAAGAGCACATGTGTTGACCAATGAAGTATTCCATTACCTGAAACTTTAACATCAAATATCATCATGTCAGAAGACTGTGGCAGGTAATACTTCTCTATTGTCTTTGGTACATTACAAAAGTACATGTAGTAGAATATAGTACCATCTTGAGAATGATCTATGTTCTCACAAAGCTTTTCCTTTCAGCAGAAGATCTATAACAAACATGCATCTTATTTACTTAACCAACCTATTCAAGCAAATGCCAGCAATAAATAATACGTTCACTGTATCTGTTTTAACTCCCGATGCAGGTGCTTACTGTTAGATGTTTCACTTTGACGGAATATTGTTATTTACACTGTTTGTTTGATAGAAAAATCTTCAGGAAGTGTGAGGTTGGAGCGCTCCACAAACCAGGTTTAAACACACAAGTAGGCCCTTTTGCAGAGTGACCATTCCAAGGCGGTAACTGATGGTTTTTCATTATGTGTGTTATGTCTTGTCTGTGTTTTTGTCACATTTACATTTACCTTGTTTGCCTTTGTCTACTGGTAGAAAAAATTTAAATATCTATAATTTTTATAGGACCTTTTCTTATTTACCTATTGCATTATTTGCCAAGCTTTTTTAGCTGCTGGGAACGTGATGACCTCAGATTCAATTACTAGAGACAGGAGATAATGACAGGTGACGAGTGTCTACAAGACAATCACTTATTTCCAGCCCAATAATCCATATCTTACCTTTACTTGAAGCTGGTTCTAGGCTAGGGAACCAATCTGACAGGACACCTTTATGAATCTTTCACAGTCGCTGTGCACACAACAATCCCATCACTCTGGAGTCACACATTCATGTTTTATTCTTCCATTTTACTTCCTCTGATAAATTAAACTGTTAAGTATAACCAACACTTATCTTGGGCAAGAAAAACTGTCCCCTCTATGCTTGGCTCATATTTAACTGTCTTGAAGCAGTCTATGAAATAGTTACCAGACCAGATTGGCTCAGAACAGTCTCACAGCAAACAGTTTCGTAAATTATTAGACAACATTATATCAACAAAATTAAATGCTCTTGAAGGCAACAGCCAAAAATACAAGAATAGTTATTTTTCAATTTTTCTACATCTAGGAAACGATTTTCTGCCTATTCTGTAAAGTATATTTTTCTGCATAATTAAATTAAATTCCACTTTAAGTAAAATAGCAAGTTAGATGTCAGTTCAGTCACATAATGATTATCACAATAAACTTTATCCAAGAGAAAACTGGGGATGTTCCATGTGGATATCATCCACAATATTCGGGAATACATCCGATTGTTACACTGCTGACTGTGAGAGCTTGCTCAAACCCATGTGATTCATAATCGAACAGCCATCAGATGCAGACACTGGGATGTATGTGCATGTAGAAGAAAGTTGTGTACTTTAGCTGACTACAGCAACCTTGCACAACTGAAACTGGCATGGAGCAATGGCGATTGTGGCACTCTGGCTCTGGAGCCATTGATCCATTCTAAAATATGCAAGTCTTTCAAAGAATCCTCGCTGATTCATTAGACTGTCTGTGAAACATCTCGAATGTTTCATGTTTTATCTATTATGCTGTTATATCATTTTGCTTATTATTATTTTGTGATGCCTAACATTGGATACAGAATACGAATGAGGACCATATTTTATAAATCACTCATAAATAATAACCTCAAGTTAATGGCATTGTGACAATGAATATAAAAAACAATGGATATCATATTATAAAATAGTCTAAGCATTACTCAGATATATTACCAGTCAATAAGATCTAGCCATACAATAGCATACAAATAATGTTGAAACATATGAAAACTGTGTTGTTTTCATACACACAAATATTGTTTATAGATTTAAAAAATAATTGTGTTGTTTTCATATTCAAAATAAAACCATAAAAATTAGATCTTCTTTAAATGGTATTGAAGGAGAGTATTATCTCTCTCACAAACAGAATCAGATAATATGACAAAATTAATGCACATGGGTAATATTAATAACAAGCATATATTTTATGTCCAAAAATAGTTTTACTTTAAAGTGGAGTTTTAGACAGAAATACATGAACATGTAGTAGGATACATGAACATGCATTTTAACAGTATCTTTTTATTAAAATGATTTTCCTGAAATGCAAGTGAAGCAAAAAGTGTGGATTAATAAAAAGACAAAAAATAAGGATGGAAAAGAATTTCAGAAATATAAATTTATTATCAGTCTTACCATGCTAAAATAAATTACTCTGGAAAAATGCTTCAACAGGCAAGGTTATGGAGAATTTTGATGTCTCTTCAAACAGAAATCATGGATATTGAAAAAAAGAAAATAGCACACACTTGAAATGATAAATAACTTGTAACTCAAGAGATCAAGACCTTGATTAATTAATTATAATACGAATCATGGCCATGCCACGAAACCAGGTTTTCAATGATTTAACAATTTAACGCAAAAAATTACAATATATCTGGAAACTGTTTTTCTTTTTTTGGTAACATTGACCTTGACCAGACTGGACCAAGCTAGGTCTTCATGCAACTGTGCTATATCCAAAGTTTCAACAAGATTGATTTATTCAAACTGAAGTTTTTAACTGGAAAAATTCTTTCTATTTTTAGTAAGTGATATACCCCAATCTAATAACCAGAATTTCATTAAAAACCTGGTTTTAAACTTCAGTTATCAAGTAAACACACCTAATACAAACTTAGTTATTATGATGATGAAAATATTTTATGGTTGGAGGAATGGGCGCATCTAAATGAAGCAATGCAACTACAGCTTACTGGACCAGGCACCATTTTTTTGGACAAGTATAATAACATAGCCATATATACGCGGTGTATGTGCATAAACAAAATTCATTAGTAAAGAAATTCCACCTAGAAATAAAGAAGGAGTTTTCTGCACAAGAATTTGCTTAAAAAAAAACCAAGGCTGTAACTACTGAATGAACAGCAGAATCAGAATTATTTCACCTTTATGCACACATACACATCAATATCAATCATCCAGGCAAATATGGAGGGATTCCAATAAGCAGAAAAGAAAGAGCTTTTGCAAAATAATTTGCCAAGCCAAATAACAAAGGGCAATAACTTCAGAACAATGAAATCTGAGTTATCTCACTTTTATGCACAACTACACATTAATACTAATCATCCAAGCAAGTCGGAAGAAATTCTTATAAATATCAAAACAAAAGTTGTCTACACCAAAATTTGCTGAAAAATAAAACAAAGGGTAATTACTCCAGAATGAAGAATGCAATCTGAGTTATCTCACCATCATGCACAACTACAAATCAATATCCAAATCCATTTAAACATAAAGAAATTCCCATGATTAATAAAGGAAAACTTATCTGCACAAAAAAAAAATAAATAAACAAGATCTTCCTGAATACAAACATTCTGCTGGGGGAGTCAATTAGGCCTACAAAACTTGTTTCTGGTGTACACAGGGTTGTTGAATAATTTGACCTATCAAACTCATTCAAGAATTCATGCCCACAAAATGTCTTACCAAGTTATGTGAAGATTGGGCCATAAAAGTGGCCTCTAAGGTGTTAACAAAAATTACTTGGTTTTGACCTAGTAACCTACTTTTTGGACCCACATGACTCCTCCAAGATTTCATGCCAACATTCTTACCAACTTTGGTGAAGAATGAACCATTGATGTGGCCTCTAGGCTTTTCATAAGTATTCTCTAGGACCCTACCTTGTAACCTACTTTTTGATCTCCTGTGACTAAGTTAGAAACTCATCCAAGATTTTATGCAGACAAACATTCTAACCAATTCTGGTAAAGACTTAGTCCATAAATGTTGCAAGATACTTGGGTGTTCACAAGGTTTTTCTAAATTTCGTCCTAGTGACTAACCTTTTTTTGACCCTATGTTACGCAGTTACAAGTTCATTCAAGATTTGATGAAGAAAATTATTCATTACCAATTTCGGTGAAAATGGGATTGAAACTGTGGTCTTTGGTAGATCCACAAGTCGATTATTGACGTCTGATGACAGATGAAGGGATATCAGAAAAGCTCATGTGAAGCCTAACATGGTCATTAGAGCTAAGAAGTGCTCTTATTGGGTTTTAAACTAGCATTTAATACTTTTGATTGTTTAAGTCCTAGTACCTTACTCTAATAGACCATGGAAGTGACTTAAATGATTTTTCTTTTACATTGAACATGGTATGGCATTTAGGATATTTCATCTGTTTGTTTGTTTGTGTATTGGGTTTATCGTCCCACCAACAGTATTTCAGTTATCTGGAGACGGTGTCCACTTGAAGCAGATATAGTGCTGCCTTCACTGTGTATAGCATGCCGTAAACACCTGGCATGATACCACAATCAGTCACATTATCCTGACACCGGGCCAACCAGTCGTGGAACTACCCTTATATTTGCTTGAGCGTTAGCAAGGGAGCTATACCACTACCATTTTTAACGACTTTGGTATGTCTCGGCCCGGGATCGAACCCGGGGCCTCCCGTACCTGGAGCCTATTTCATCTGTTTTGCACTCCTGGGAAAAATGCAGTGAGCAAAGGATGCTCAAATTATCCTTTGAGTACTATTCCAAAAAAAAGAAAAGATTGTGTTGGTAATTTTACAATCCATGCGTCAGTAATAAATCAAATGCTTGTTTGACCTAAGCCATCTATACATGTCCCCAGTACTGACCAGTTGTAAACCATATTAATGATTATAACCATAAATTTACGAATTGAAAGACAGTAATATTATACTGCATTTAAAGAAAGAAAGTCTAAATTTACAAAGGCTACAAAAGTATTTACAATCCCTGAGGTGGCTGGTATGGGAAGACAATTCAAGCGAATATTCTAGTCTGAAGATGGATTCCCCACACACACAATTGACCACATGGCACTACAACTGGACACTGATGGGACATCTAAAAGTTTAAACAAATCCTGGTAATTGTTAAGTAACCATGGTAATGAAGGTCTAAATGGATCAGTCTGTTGTTTAATATGTAATTAAGCTAATAAATGGTAATTTCACATCTACCTCTAGAAACACTTATATCTCTCTGACTTTGTCTTTCTTACTGTTACTTACTGTCATGTTAAAAATTAACATTATACGGAAAATAGACCAAGACCTTTCTTATTTATGTCTTAAAAGCACAAATATTTCTGACAAAATTGTGCAGACATGTTTTGTATACTAAATACCAAAATGGTAGTGGTATAGCATCATTGCATACTTTAACCATTACAAGGACAGTACCTTAAATGGTTAACTTGATCACTTGACTGGGTATGGTGTTTTTGTCGAGCATTTGTGGCACACTATCACATACAAATGTAAGGTGTAAATCATGAATCACCTCTGGGATGGATGTAGGTCGTTGGGTCACCTTAGCAATTTTCCTAAGTGGGACTACATTTCTGAAAGATCATTAGTGACTACTCAACTATTGCTAGAATCAGCATTCCAGGGGTGTTCAGAGTACTGACAGTCAAAGATGACAACATGGATTCAGCCAAAAAACTTTTTTTTCCCCCTAACTTCCGTACATCTACCCAATTCCAATTTGTCAATCTGACTTTTAATCAACCTTAATCTCCTACAATTGTATACAACTTGGGAATTCTGACTTAATAGCAACTAAATGGAGAGTTTTCAAAACAAGTTCCCTTTGACGAAGAAGCAGTGTAGATGCAAGAAGAGTAGATTCTAACTTAAGGGTTATGTATGCATCCTTTTGAGCATTGTCAAGAAATCAATAGAACCTTAATTTGTTCATATAACTATTCAAAAAGAAATTTATTTCTACATTTACAATATTTTTTACCATGTTTAACTCAATACATTCATATTTGAAAATAATAGCCCCAAGTTCTGAAAATACAGAAAATTAAGTGGATACCTACCTAATGCAACAAGGGGGATTCTAAAATAACCGAATACATGTTTTTTATAGGCTAGTGTTCTTTCATCAATCTTATGAAAATAATGATGCAAAAAGTAAAATAGGTTCATCTATTTTTTATTTACAGTATCACAGTATTTACAGCATTTACAGTATGCCTAAAAAAGAGCTCTGGCAATCAATATAATACTAAAACCATATACCAATATTTTATTTTTATTTTAAGTACCAGGTTAAGTTAAATGAAAATATAAATGATATTAAATATCTAAAACATTTGATAAAATGTGTGACCAAATTTTACAGTTATTTCATTTTTAACTTATTTAACAAAATAGGTATCAGCTTTGCTGGAAATTGGTCAAAAATATTTTTGATTCATTGTTTATTCAACATCTTAAAATTTAAATTTCTTTTAAAGAAAGAACAACATAGTTAATCATCCTAGATTTTGTTCCAAACTAAATTGTAAACTTTTTAAATTACTTCTGAAATGGATTTCAGCAAGAAATTATTAAATTTGATAATTGTTGGCTGAAATGGGAAATTAGAACAGAACCTTTAAACTCAAAACTACTGTGACAGACATTTGACAGTAACGTCAAACAGTACAAATATAGTATAAACAAAATGATTATAATTATAGTGTACAACAGATCAGATTACTACATTAAGATGCTGCAATCATGTGTCTAACATACAGAAAAATTATGTAATTTTTTGTAATATCACAAAGTTTTGATATCACTTAGTAACACAAAGTTGTCTTTCTGACCTCCTGCAAGTAAACATGCTCTGTAAAACAACATAACCCCTCTTTGACATTTGATGTAAGGATTCTTGTTTGTCACCCACCAATCACATTTTTTGCATATGTGAGCTGCCTTATTGGTCAAATAATTACGTCACAGTGGTAAACACCCCCTTACATGACAAACATTTAGCTAAAATAGATAGCACCATAAGCTGTTGGAAGAATGATACAGGGCTTCATGTTTAGTAAGATATTAACAGACATTAGTCCATATTTACTAATTCATTAGGGTGCGTAATCCTTTACAGGTCCTTGGGGCAGCTGGCTGATCTGGATCTACACTATTTACAAAAGTCAGGTAAATCTATTTTTTAACAGATTAACAGAATAAACATATATATTTATACATCATTTATTACATGTTCTCATTTCAACAGCCTGAAACCATGGAACCAGATGCAATTACAAAATACCAATCTTTCACAATATTTAGATAATTGTCTCATAAATTATAAATAAGGGGCTGTTGTACATCAGAAAATGACAATTTGTACCCAATCTGGGAAAATAAAAACACAATTATAATTGGTAACGTACACTATGTTTGGAAATTGAAAAATAAGTCACACAAAAAAAACACCTTGATGTGAAACAAAATGATGAATATAAAGTGTTTTTTCATTTCATTATTTGATTGGTAAACATAAGTACATCAGTCTTTAGGCAAACAAACATAATCCCATCCACAAATGAATTTGATTAAGTAAAAAACAAACAAGTAGTCTCACCTTAAATTGACATGCTTATAAAGATGCAATAATCTTAATGTTGTGGATGTAAGCAAAAGAGTAATTGTCAGATCCCAGTAGACAGCAAAATGTAACCAGTTTTTCCATATGATTCAGTTTGCTGTGTATTTATTCTATACTGGCAGATTTCACTTGATGTATTTCTCTCAAGAGAGTGGTTTGTTTATAAATTCAATGTCCATTAGATGTCACATTTTAAAATCACGTAATTATGCATCTAGCTTAATGTAGGCTGTTCAGATACATATGATGATTTTGCTACTGTACTAAAGCTGTTTGACTGCATTTTGTTTCACATGCCTTCAAGTAAATACATAGTACTTCTTTTTGTCATACTGAAAATGTTTGAACTTTGTTAGGTTAGCTGCTTTGACAGAGATTATAAAAATGACATTTAATACAAATTAGACATCAAGGGTTTCATTTGTGAGCATTATGCACATCAAGTATAGTCTGTAGGATGGTGAAGTTTGATTGAAGTTATGAAAATTAAATGGTCAATACACAGAAATGGATGTACTTATGGACTGGCAGACAGACACACAGATATATGGACAGACAATAAGACTTCTATTCACCCCCTTCTGGGGCATAAAACAAGCTTTCTCCATTATTTTTTAAAGCAATTTGATTGGAGAAAGGATACCGAGATTTTGTACCTCTCAAATTTAATTTAAATATTTCTTAAGGCCTGCAAATTGCTAGTTATTTGCACATACCGTGTAAATAACAAAGAAGGAAGATGCAAAATTATTTTTCTGGAGAAATTGAATTGGGACAAATTTAACAATGATAAATACATATTTTAAAAAAATGCTGAATTGCTTTATATTCGAAATGAATTTTTACTTTACATTTAGGGAAATTCTAAAATTTTAACTTCAACTTTATTTTTCCTCTTCAACTTCTTAATATTATTGTGTATATAAATGTACATGTAAGTTCATATCACAAACATTACCTACGAAAAATGGCTAAGGTTGTAGGTTAATGATATAGAGATACATTTTTTCCGAAGTAAATCATTAAACATTGCATTAACATAGCAGAGCAGCTTTAAATTCTACACTGACAAGCCTATTTATGGTATATATATATAGACACCCATGATATAATTGCTTGTACTTATTTATAAATATATAGACATTTTCTATCCAGCAATATTTTAAAATAGCTTAAATTAGTAATTTTCATCATTAGCTTAATTTAATTAAAATTAAACTTGTTTAATCTTTGAAAGATGAACCATTTTGTATAGATCCTTTTCAATGGAAATAATTAAAAAAATACAGCATCAATAAAGATATAAACACATTTTTATCCTGCAATATTTAAAGTCTTAATTAATGAAAAAATATAATCTTTGACAATATTAACTAGTTTGTATATAACCTCTTAAATGGAAACAATATACACATACACCACCAATAAAGATATAAAATACCGAGCAATATTTTCAAACAGTCGTAAATTAGTAATCTGCACCATTTAACTCAATCTTGTTAACCATAAAGATTACAATTTTGTTATCTTAAATCAAAACATGAACATAATATTACATAAATAAAGATAAATATAAAAAAGATGTACAAGATAAAATTATAACTCTTGGCATGACCAACTCCATTTGATCACATGTGTGCAAGAAATGTTAAACCCACATCAGCCAGCTCCAACTGCTGGTTGTTTTAGCTGTCTAATCATGATCTACATTAGCTGTCTAATCACGGTCTGCATTAGCTGTCTGATCAAGATCACATTATTGGTTGTCTAATAATGATCTACATTAGCTGTCTTATCATGATCTACATTAATAGTTGACTAATCAAGATCTACATTAGCTGTTAAATCATGATCTACATGATTAGCTGTCTAATCATGATCTTTATTAATTAGCTGTCTAATCATGATCTACATTATTAGTTGTCTAATCAAGATCTACATAAGCTGTCTAATCATGATATACATTGTTAGTTGTCTAATCATTATCTACATTACCTGTCTAATCATGATCTACATTATTAGTTGTCTAATCATGATCTATATTAGCTGTCTAATCATGATCCACATTTTTAGTTGTCTAATCAAGATCTACATTAGCTGCATAATCAGGATCTACATCATTAGCTGTCTAATCAGGATTTTTACTATTTGCTGTCTAATCATGATCTACATGATTAGCTTTTTAATCAGGATCTTTATTATTAGCTGTCTAATCATGGTTTACATTATTAGTTGTCTAATCAGGATCTACATTATTAGATATCTAATCAAGATCTGCATTATTAGTTGTCTAATCTCTATCGACATCATAGTTGTCTTATTATGGTCTACAGTAGCTGTCTAATCATGATCTACATGATTTGCTGTCTAATCATGATCTTTATCATTAGCTGTCTAATCATAATCTACACCATTTGCTGTCAAATCAGGATTTTTACTACTTGCTGTCTCACTATGATCTACATAAGCTGTCTAATCAGGATCTTTATTATTAGCCATCTAATCAGGATCTACATTATTAGCTGTCTAATCAGAATCTACATCATTAGGTGTCTAATCAGGATTTTTACTATTTGCTGTCTTACCATGATCTACATGATCAGGTGTCTAATCAGGATCTTTATTATTAGCTGTCTTATCATGATCTACACTATTAGCTGTCTTATCATGGTCTACATTATAAGCTGTCTAATCATGATCTACATTATTAGCCATCTAATCAAGATCTGCATTATTAGTTGTCTAATCTCTATCTACATTATTAGTTGTCTAATCATGGTCTACATTAGCTGTCTAATCATGATCTACAGTATTAGCTGTCTAATCATGATCTTTATTATGAGCTGTCTAATCACGATCTACATTATTAGCTGTCTAATCACAATCTACATTATTACCTGCTTAGTCCTTATCAATACAAGCCAATAATGTAGAATTTGTAAATCTTGCATAAGGTTAAATATTGAGTCATAAGATCTACAGTCATGTTTTGATGATGTTTAACATACATATAATCTGATGGCAAGTGACAGATAATAGGAGAATGATTCAGCTTTAGAACATATTGCTTGTATTTCAACAAATATAGCACTTAAAACTGAAATACACAATGGCCCTGGTTGGAACCCCACACAGACCATAAAATGTGCTCAGACAAGAATATCATGGAATTTTACCGGTAGGAAATAGTTCCTAAGCAATGATTGTACCCTGGATGAGGCATTAATTATAAATGATTAAATGACAGCTGAAAGATGTTCTTATATAGCCTATGATAAAATGTAACCTACTGAATCCACATGACCCACTTCAAAACATATGTAAGATTTTACACTGGCAAACATTCTCGCCAATTTTGGTGAAGATTGGGTCATCAATGTGACCCCCTAAGTGTTTTTACAAGGTTTTTCTAAAATTTGTCCTAGTTACCTAGTTGCTGACCTCATGTGATCTTGTTACAAACTCACCCAAGATTACTTGCAGGTAAACATTATGGCCAAGTTTAGTGAATGCTAGGCTATAAATGTGGTCTCTAGTGTGTTCACAAGCTTTTTCTAAGATGTGACCTTGTGACCTACTTTTTGACCCCAAATTTACCAATAATGAATTCGTCCAAGATTTCATGCAGACAAACATCAGACCAATTTTGGTGAAGATTGGGCAATAAATGGGGCCTCTAGCGTGTTCACAGGCTTTTTCTAAGATTTATTCTAGTGACCTACTTTTTGACCCAATGTGACCCAATAATGAACTCATCTAAGATTTCATGCAGATAAATATTCAGATTAAGTTTGATATAGATTGGGCCATAAATGTGGCCTCTCCTGTGTTCAAAAGCTTTTTATAAGATTTGACCTAGTGACCTTCTTTTTGACCCCACGTGACCCACTTATGAACTTATTAAAGATTTCATGCAGAGAAACATTCTGTCCAAGCTTGGTGAAGATTGGGCTATAAATTTGGTCTCTAGTGTGTCCTCAAGTTTTTTCCTAAAATTTGACCTTTTGTCCTAGTTTTTGACCCCAGGTGACCCAACAATGAATTCATCCAAGATTTCATGCAGATAAACATTCTAACAAAGTTTGATGAAGATTGGATAAAAACAGTGGCCTATAGCATGTTTACAAGCTAAAATGTTGACGTCGCACAAAAGACACTGTACGAAGAGGTATCAGAAAAGGTCACCTTGAGCATGTTGTGCTCAGGTAAGCTAAAAATGAAAAGGTAAACCAAATAATCACAATTACAATTGTAATGGAAACATTTTGGACAAGTGGTTGGGCTCCTGACTTTGTAATAATGATCTGCCAATTTAAATCCCAACCAAATTCTTTTTTTTTATTCTTCTATTACATCCAACTGGAAATATTGAAGTTACATTGCCAATGTCCAAGAAATAGTTTGTGGTGGATAAGCCTAGACAACATCAGGGTAGAACAGCACTAAGCAGGTCAGCTGGAAGCTTTTTTAATGTTTAAAAGCAACATACTCTGCATATTAATAGCACTTTCTTAGCACATTATGTCTATTATTAAACTTTGAGTTATCAGTAACCACAGACAGTCTCCAAATCTTGTATGATATTATAAATTTCAGATATATTTTCATTTTTTTATATCTGTAGCTTAAATAAAAAATATGTCAAGCTTTTTTAAGTTACACTAAAAAATTATGTGCAAATAAAGTTGTGTGTTGTTTTTTTAAGAATCTAGTTATAACAAGAAATAATCTTTATTTAGCTCATAACAGTGATAATTAATTGTCCACTCTGGTTTCAAAACAGTCTGTCAAGTCCTCTCACTTAGATCAAGTTACAAATAAATAATGTTATAAGCAAATACAAAGTTATACTGTGATAGGGATGATATGGAAGATCAGGACAATTCACCTGCCCTACACATCTTGGTTACCATAAATGCATTTATCCATGGATGTCTAAATTTGTGTGCAGGCACTATATCTGGTGATTAGGAAATATCTGGCACAACCTACAGTTCCATTTAAATATCTCGGGCTAACTCAAGAATCATCTCTAGGATGTATTAAGAAAAAATCCTGTGAAAATAATATGGTGTCTATAACATAATCAAAACAAGATAAATGTTTCTGTTATCTCTAAAGGTGGTATAGTTTGCCTATAGCTATTAAATGTAATGACATCTTACCCCTGTTACGAAGAATCATGCATGACTGTAGCAAAAACTATTACTTAAGTTTTAGTAGAGGCTGTTTATAACATTACCTCCATTGTTAGACAAATCATAAAATATATCGCATTAAATGTCTATTATTTCCCAATCTATAAATGTGATGGGAATTTCAGCTAAAAATACATATCAACGTCAGAGCTGAATACCCAGAGGATCATATAACGTGATCTCAAAAGCAAGCGGTCTTAAGGTTTACCTAGTTCAAACACAGCTATCTGTGCAGCTTGGCTGGGATAAGAAAAAAAATTTCTGTAATGACAATTTTGGTGTTATACTTCACTTTTCACATAGATGTAGGACACCAATAAATGGCATTTTGCAGTATCTTTTGAGGCAAAAATAATGTATTGGCAAAAATAATGTGTTTAACCTTAAGCATGCAGTAATACTCATATATGTAAAGGGTAGTTCCACGACTGGTTGGCCCAGTGTCAGGATAGTGTGACTGGGTGTGGTATCATGCCAGGTGTTCACAGCATGCTATACACAGAGAGGGCAGCACTTTATCTGCTTCAAGTCAACACTGTCTCCAGATAACTGAAATATTGTTGGTGGGAGGGTAAACCCAATAAACAATAAACAAACTGAGCTTTAAAGATACTAAATTAAAGCATCTCAAAGAGGGGGCACTTTATTAAATCTTAACTGTCAAAGCCTTATGTAAGTAAACTGTGTCAAGGAGCTCTACCTAGAGTCCAAATTGCAATTGTTCTATCAAGAAATCTAGCACAATTTATCAAGAATCAGTCCAAACTACATACTTTTTATTGGGCATATTAAAACTTAACTTGTTGGAAACACCATAACGGTGGAATGTTTTATGTTAACCCTTAACTTGTTGGAAACACAACGATGGAACGTTTTATGTTAACCCTTAACTTGTTGGAAACACCATAACGGTGGAACGTTTTATGTTAACCCTTAATTTGCTGGAAACACCATAACGGTGGAACGTTTTATGTAAACCCTTAACTTGTTGGAAACACCATAACGGTGGAACGTTTTATGTTAACCCTTAACTTGTTGGAAACACCATAACGGTGGGATATGTTTTATGTTAACCCTTAACTTGCTGGAAACACCATAAAGATGGAATGTTTTATGTTAAACCTAAACTTGTTGGAAACACCATAACGGTGGAATATGTTTTATGGTAACCCTTAACTTGCTGGAAACACCATAAAGGTGGCATATGTTTTATGTTAACCCATAACTTGTTGGAAACACCATAAAGGCGGGGTACTTTTTATGTTTAAGGTTTATGTCCTAACATTTTAATCAAAATGACAATATTATGTTTGCTGAGTTTATCATTCCACCAACATTCTTGCAGGGTTTGAACCTCAAGGTCTGCAGTAGAGCAGACACTCCGCTGTACTGATTGTGCTACCAGCTCCTGTCCAAATACCAATAGGCAATGCTCAACAATAACAATACACTTGTTTTCAAAGTCAGTTAAGTTAACATACAAGTGTTTTAAGCCATGAAAGAGCTGTGGATTGCTGAAACGTCAGCCCAATCTCTAGAATGATAAATGTGATTAGTTTGGCAATTTACCCTGAGGATTTACATAAACCATTATCGTGTTGGCACTGACATTGACTAAAACATTTATAAATAACCCAAAGTAAATTCTTAGTCATCAGCTGAAAGGTTTATTTATAGATTAAAAATTCATTAATGTATTTGTGGGTGCCCTTGGTCTAGTTGTTAAGATTTTGGACTCCTGATTAGGGGTTCCTGGGTTCAAACCCTGAAACCATTCACTTGACGTTAGTCCTTAAGCATGACTATTTACTGCACATTGTTCTAGTTTCTCAGTACCTGAGTACTGGTTCTACCCAGAAAGTGGGCAGTTGAGAGGGCTTAATTTTAGTAAAAAGAATGTGTTTCCAAAGTCATGATAAGTAACAGGTTTTAAATAATCAATATCTTCTTACTGACCTTGAGAGCAAACAGTGAAAATTCTGATCGAACAGTACCCCACTGGCTGATCTGGATCTACACTATTTGCCTAAGTATAATCCATTTATACTTAGCAGGTTAATAGTTTGCATAACGTGCAGCTGCATTTGAAATTTTGAATGAGATTAAGAAGCTGGCATGGCATATTAAGTATCAACCGCTGCAGGGATTGTTTAACCTCTAAACCTGAATAGCAATTATGGATCACACCTTGGCAAACAGTGTAGATCCTGCTGGGAGCTGTTTGGTTAGATCTGGACTATTTCCATCTAAGTCTATAGGAACATATCCTGAATCTCTAAGAATGAGCAAAGATAACTAACAAATGTAGCACTGAAGGTATATATTGCCATCAACATTGGTGTTCTACAGAGGTAGAAAATTGTGGAAGTAATAGCCTCAGTCTATACATAGAGAGTGATGTCGCTAGATTTGAATACTATGATGCTTCACAACTAGCACTTTGGGGATTTGTGCTTCTGCATTGTAAAATAGTTCCATGTATAAATAAAAAATAAACAAACATCATCCTATTTAATTTTTACAGGCAAAGATAGATAAGTAGCATGTAGTGCCTTATGTGTACACAAGCATTTCCATCTTTGAGTAGAACTTTTCAATGTCAGAAATGTTCTAAAGTAGTCGATGCCCATAATCCTTTGAGCAAGTTCATACAAACTAGTCCTTCAATCTGTTGTTGGCACATTAGTAATAACCTTTTAACATTGTTATGTACAATAGTACACCAGCAGTTTAAGGTTACGCTAGTCAGGTTAAGGGTTGTTTACCGTTGTGGTTTTGATGACGTAGCATTCGCGTAACTGCTAGAAGAAAAGGATCATGCTAGAAAGTTCAATTGTTTATTTTTAACTGGTCTTCGAAAATGTTCTTGGTACTTGAATGTTCTGGAAATTCTTTGGGTATATATAAGGGTGTGTTTGCCGATAAAAAGTAAGTTTGGATGTTTGGAATTTTGAATAAAAAGTTTGCTTTAGAGATTGGACATATAATTTGGAAATACTTGCAGCTTCTATTTTAAACGTACGTCGACCTACTATATTCTACAGCGACATAAAAATTAAAGTGTTGAATTTGGATTATATAATTAACATTCATGTATTGTTCTACCTTTGGATTATTTCAACTGTGCTTATCTACCAGAACATTCTACCGAAAACTCTTCAGGATTATTCGACGCTGGATTATTTGTTGCATTGTTTAAGGGACACCTCCTAAAGGGACAAACTGTAAGCTAATATTTATTTTGCCATCTGAAATTTTGTTTCATTTATTTGTTATTGTTTTATTACGCCATATTTTTAATTGTTTTTAAAATAAAACATTATTGTACTAGTTTGTTGCTGGCTTGTTCTTTCTGTTACACCATTTTGTCGTTTAATAAACGTGCCACTTTATAAATAAACTTATATAGCGCGACGGGTCGTAACAACATGCATACAAGACTTCTCTTGAATAGCAGAACATTTATGTGATGTTGCCAAAGAGCTACTCAGTGGACATGGCAGCAACAGGGACATTGCTGTGAGTTTTTCAAACCATGGATGATATTTATATGTATATATAACCTGCTGCCAAATATATATGACTGAACTTTAGTCAGAGATTTTCTAAACCTGATGAATAGATGGATTTTCAAATATTTCTAATTAGATTGGGAATTGATGTAGATTCAAACTCAGTTCTTCAATATCAGGCCATATAACATTAGGTCCTGATGCCAATACACAGTTTAACCATAATGAAACAGACCTATGGCATGATAAAATTTATTGAACTATTCAAAAACTTTTTTAAATGAATTACAAATAGGTTGCCAGAGGCTATGGTAATTTTAAAGTCTAATGCTTCTATATCTAGATAAATATCTTATGCTTAAATCCAAATTATGTATTTTATTTCTGAAAAGCTATGCATATTGAATCTGTCTCAAACTCTCCTTATAACCAAATAACTTAATCATAAACATATATATCCAACATCCCAAATCTTCAACCACATGGCAGTTGTATCAGGTTGCAAATAGCAGACAGACTTAAAGAGTTGTAAACCTAAGCCTGCTATATTGTATATTGATGAAAAACTTAGCTCAGTTTTTATCTTGTTGTTATCAATTTTATATTGCTTTAACCTTAGCAGTGAATAGTCCAGACCCTGAGCAGAAGTTCCTAGTTGATCTGGATCTACATTTGTTGTCCTATACCTGATCAAGTCTTGTTGCTTAGCAGGATAAGAGTTGAAAGCTGAAAATCAATGTCACTTTATTATCTCACAGTCCCAAAATGGCATCAAGGCCAGTGTTCAATGTCAAGCTGTCAGATCTTGTCAGACAAAAACACAAGTTCTATTATTATTCCTTTCTGCAAATAACCAAGAATATCTGTCTTGAACAAGCATAAAAAATATTTTAAATTCTGCTTAATTAGTTGTGAGTAATTTGCTATTTGCAGTTGAAGGCCATATCAGCACTTATTTAATGAAGAAAGTCTAATTCCTAGTCAAGGATAATTAAAAACCAATGAATGATGTACACTAATTGCTCAGTTTTTATGGCTTTAAGACCTAACTATTTTAATTGCAACACCCTCCCTTAGGGTCACAGTCTTACCAAGACAATTATTCAGTGTTGATTAGAGTTGTTCTAATATTAGAAATATCTAAAGTAATTAACAAATATTTCAGCTAGGTAATATTATTCTTTACATGGAGGTCACCTGTTGGTTTGCTCATCATATGACTAAAGATGAAAGGCTGAGGATAAATAAAAGCATTCGACGGAGAGTATGTTGAATCGCAGGACTTGTAATGCCACCGATTCCATATCCACTCACTGCATTGGTTCTAGTCCTGGGTGGGGTGAGAACTTATAGGGAGGTTTTCTAGCAGATCTGCATCGGTGATTCTACCTTTTAATTTATTTGATGTGGGCATAGTCAATTTATAATAGCTGAACATCAATATACGACCGAACAAGTAGTCAACTCAACTTACCCATCAAAAATGCCATTAAATTCCATCATTTCTTCAAAGGGCTAAGTGGGTCAACATTCATTTACCTGAAACAAAGCAATTGTCAATACATATTTCAAAACAATTCATAAACCGTAACAGTACAAAATGATAGATCGAAATCACACAATAAAATCATATATGAGACATTTTGCAACAAAGAAATGTGTCAAATTAATTAGCAATGGACAAATATATATATATATTTTTTTTAAATCACAACATGTCATGTAATAAAATCATCCATTTTTACAGATTTAAAAAAAAGTTTAGATTTATTTTTTACTTTTAAAACTATTTTTATTTAGTCCCATATATTTTGTAATTACAATTCAAAACAATGTAAAACATGCAAAAACAGTAATGTTTTTTTGAAACCACAGTTAAAATCTAGGAACAAAGTTTTCTCCATGGAAAGCATTTTCTTAAAAGTTGATAGCTCTACTGCACTTTTACACTTTTGTACACACTTTAGTCAATTATTAATTTCAATCATTTAGATATCAAAAACCTAATATTTAACAATAAAACTGGATACAAAAAAGCAGTCAAATTCAAGCTGATAATATGATAAAACTTTATTGAATTCAAACCCAAAAGATATATTTATAGAAAGTGCAGATTAAAATCAGAATAAAATACACAGTTCATTATTTTAATCAAGTTGCCAATAATAGTTTATAGTTCTGATAGGTATTGAAAAGTTAAAGATGTATGTTGTTGTTTAATTTTATTTTTGTTTTAGTTCATTAAAATAGAAGTAAAATTGTTGTTAAATCATATTTCATGGCATAAAATAAAATAAAATATATTCTCATACTCCCTTATTTATTTAACAAGAAATGTGGCAATACCACAAAACCATGTTTTCAATGATTTAACAAATTTAACCCAGTCCCAAGCTAGGTCTTCATGCAAGCTTGCTATATCTAAAGTTTTAGACAGATTGGTTTATCCAGACTGAAGTTATTCACCAGAAACTTTTTTCTATTTTTAGTAACAGTGGCCTTGACTTTGACCCAACCGGCCCTTAATCCAATCCCAAGCTAAGTTTGCACATAAACTACCTACAAACACATTTTCAGCAAAATACCTCCATTTTAACACAAATTATTAAGAGGAAACTGTTTTTTTATATTTTTAGTAACAGGACCTGATTGGCCCCAAATCCATTCCCAGTCTATGTTTTCATGAAAGCTTGCTATATCTAAAGTTTCAGCAACATTGGCTTATTCAAACTGAAGTTATTGAAAAGAAACTGTTTTTCTTTTTTTAGTAAAGTGACCTTGGCCTTAACCCGACTTGCCCCAAATCCAATCCCAAGCTAGATTTTCATGCAAGCTCGCCAAATCCAGAGTTTCAGCAAGATTGGTTTATCCAAACTGAAGTTACTGACCGGAAACCCTCTGTTTGATGAAACCAGCCAACTAACCGCCAGCCCTACATAATTATGCCAATCTAATAACCAGAATTTTCTTTCATCGAAATAAACATGTTATATGCAATAACAATATATTTAAGATGTATTATAACTTAGACAGGTTCTTGGCTATGTCACAGTTATATAATAAAAAAACTCAAATTCTTTAACCAATGGAATCCTTTTTTTTTCAGATGGTTCCAAATTCAAACCCCTCAGACCTGACTTAAGATGTTTTCTGTCGAAACAATCAGAATGCATAAGCTTGCTTGTTCTGATGTTATCCCTGACCAGACAAAGTCACTCGACCTAAGAGGCTAACAGCGGAGATGGTATCAGGGTTGCTTAACCTGCATAGAGACACATATTTGCAATGAGAGCTTACAAGAATGACTTAAGCTCCTGTTAACATCAATCTTGATGCTAGGCTGATCAACAAATATGCCCCACAAAAACTATTCACTGGGAGACAACCAATCAGAGAATGAGAATCATTAGCACACAGTTTACACACGACGGCTCCAAGAAATAGAGAAATTGTAATTGCATATTTTTTCATCTGTCATATTTTTTCATCTGTCATTTTAAATTAAATATAATACATTAAATGTATTTATGCATGTGGTTTGTCTTCCTGATCATTTGAGTCTTGACAAATAGTAAAATATGTAGTCCTAAATATGGATCAAAAGAGGGTTTTATAAAAAGTTTGTTTTGATTTGGAGATATATCACAGCAACCAATTATGATCATTATAGTGACGTCCAGCTATTTTGGTGGAAGAAGAACCCAGACATACTGGGTAGAAACACCAGCACATTGCAGGTCAGCTGGAAGACCTTCCCACATAAAGTCCTTTCTGAATATGACTCGAACCCATGTCGTGGGAGGCTAAGCAGTCAGGGCAGTTACAAATCGGCGACTCTACCACTACACCACGGGCGCCTTCAATAAAAGAAGTCTGTCAAAGTAAAAATGTAAACGTCAAGATCCTTTTATGATCTAACCACCATAGTCTTTTGGTGGTACAATGGATCAAATGAGTGTTTAAAAAAGTCTGTTGAGGTGAAAATATAAACATTGCCAAGTTCATTACATAATATCTAAGCACCATATGCATTGTTCATCTAATGCTTTAAACACAAAACTTAAACATACAAGATATTGTCTTTATAATCAATTTCCTTGTATTTGCCAGTTAGAATATTTGCCTGAGTTGATCCCTGACATTTCAGTGATGTGGTTAAATGGTCTTTTTTAGATTGATCTATTGATAGAACAGCTCCCACTTGGAGATGAGAGTAATCAATCAGTTTGGGCAGTGCAAGTTTAACCTTGCAAGAAATTTAAGATGTGCAAATAGTGGTTAAAATTGGTCTGTGGTAAATCATATGTACAATACATTAGACAACAGAGTTTATCTGCAAAAATACTTTTCTAAAAACAAATTTCCAAAATTGGGACAAAAGTTACAGCCTCCGGCATACCTATTTGTTTCTGAACACTCAGGCATGACAACTGACCATTGGAAGTCAAGTCATGCAGGGTCAATCTCTCATGCTTCCCAAATTTAGCTTCCTCATAGCTCTGGATTGAGGGTCAATTTTAAGCAAGATGTGCTAAAGAACTGAACCAATTTTGCATCATTATTGGAGTATACATATGTAAATAATCAAGGTTTTGCCAATGTTGAGAATATAACTCTATTAACACGCTTAAAAAAATATTGTGATACAAAGTTGCCAATTGTGTTGCAATACATTTTTATCAAATATAACCAAAAGGCCACCCTGCTGACACAGCCCTAACCTCTCTCAGGGCCTTATGGCAGTCTGGCATCAAACTGACAGCCTAGATGGTATCAAGGTTGTAATACCTGCAACAAGACCTGCCTGAGCAATTAGTGCTTAATCTTATACAAGAACTACTTCCCTTGTTATATCAATCTCTCTGATCAGTTGGGCCGATCAATAGGACGGCTTGCACTTGAAGACCAGAGTTAAACCATCAGGCTAACAACGTAAGTGCCAGACAGACTTTAATAGGAGTTTTGAGACTTCAGGATTTCTATGGGCATCACACTGGTCTGCTGCACTTCATTGCCCTCCTTAAAGGTGGTATAGTTTTAAATATAAGAAGACTCTTGCTTTTGTTCACTCATTTTTTTGTGAAAAACCAGTACAAGAATTGCCATTGCAGTGAGATCATAAATATAATCATATGAACCATGGTAAAGACAGGAATACAATGTTGTTTATGCAATATGAGGTGTAAGGGCAGTATCAAACAGTTTGGACAGAAGTTTGTTCTCAAACAACTAAAGTTACTGTTTCTGAAAAAGGTCCTACAAAAGCTCTGTGAAAAGTTCAGCATACAATCTGAATCACTATCACAAAATTCCTATTTCTGCCAATGTAGCATAGTTAGTTTTTTTAAAACCAAAAGCCCTTGACTAAACCATGTGACCACTTACAACATGCATGTAAACAAAGAGACTAAGAAAAGCATTTATGCAAAGCATCAAAGGGCGATGCAACAATGAAAATTAATATTGATTAAAAATTAAGAAATGACTGATTTAAATCAGTCAGTAAACATTTAAATCACTGAGTTAATTAAATTCTGCAATATAACGCTAACTTATATGTACAATCCTAAAAAGGGGACAAACATGTCTTCAGTAACAAGTATAACCGTCAGATGTGTATCAATGTTTTGAAATTTAAAAAGTAAAAATACCTCGTTTGCGTGGAAGTTACAAAGAATAAATACAAATAAATATAAAAAAGAACACCATTTACTGTGTAAATTGTGGAATTTCCTAAATTCAGAACACCTCGCCCATTTTCGCTCACCTATTCTCTAGCGAGAACAAGAATGGCCGAGGGGATCCGCTCGCAAGTGCATTTTCATAGCGTCACCAATAACTGATCAATGATTCTAATCAATAATAAAAATGATTAACTGTTTAAATGTTTTGTTTGTTATATTTATTGTAAAAAACAAAGAAGAAAAAAGTCACAGATAAAAAGCTTTTGACTGCCAAGGGATTCAATCTCTGGAGACCTTTAACATCAGAACAGGTCCATAACCACTGCGCTATTCCACGATTGTTATCTATGAGTGAGTAAAATTTATATTTTGTATAAAGTGCTACTACAGACGCTTTCGATCTATTTTTAGAAATAGTGAAAATAGTAAATTTTAAACGAATAACCAATAGTTTTCATATAACTTTACATATAACAATACTGCATACTCATTATAGAATGTTATTTACCGAAATAGGACCCATACGTTGGGAATGTGTAAATCGTGAAACTTCCTGACTTCAGAACGCCTTGTCCATTTTGCCTCAATCATTCTCTAGCTAGAACAAGACCATCCAAGGACATCCGCTCGCATGTGCAAAGTTTTTTAAGCATTCTGTATATAGGCTGCACGCTTCAGCTAGTCACCAATTAAAACGGTGACTGTATGAACATCTGTACATAGCAGAAATTTCCATCAGACAAATAGTTTTGGAAATATGAAACATTTAGATATTTTGTCTTACCATTGAGGTACAGCTAGAAAGTGTTTAATCTGTACCATGATTAAAATATGCATTAAAGCAGATAAAAAATCCCAAACTCTCAAAAACAGGTGTAGGACAGTGCTACATGTATCGGCTTTACACAAACTGTCAGACACTGCATTAAAGAGGGAGGGTATCTTTTGTAGTTAATGTATCATATCAAGGTGAAGGCAAGTAGTTAATATGAATAACAGACACTAATAGTTTACCCAAAAGGTCATCTTTTGGTGTTCAACTTCCAAGTTTGCCATCTTACACGGTTTGGTGTTTAAAAAACACTTCAAGAGTGCTACAAAAACTTTAACAATAACTATTAAAAGTTCATTATGATAGGAAGGCGAGGAAAATGTCTTCTGAAAGGACTGTGACCTTTAATGTGGATATTGTGTTATAACATAAATCCATTTGGCTACACTGAAATTAAATGTAATAAATTTATAAACTTAAAGTATATCTGACAATGGTTCAAGCTTTAGTTTATCAATTTTTAAAAAGAACAAAAACAGTTGAAAAATATAATCTTAGAAATGTTGGAAAGATTTTGTATAAACAGTACTTGCTATTGGAGCAGACAATGTTCACATCAACCCCATACCTATGTTGGACAACTAGTTATAAATTACTGTTTCAATGATTTGTGAAATACTAGGGTTAATTTTTAAAGATCTGTAACTGTATTAATACACAGGTATATGCATTTAAAAAATTAGTTTGAGCTTGTGGCAAATGGTAGCAATGTCATTATGTTACACAATATTAATATTGTTAAACATAAAAATGCAAGCCAACCTAAAAATTTTATGGTTGTCTGGAGATGTTGTTTTCGTGTGTGCATCAAAAGCAACATTAAACAGGGTTCGTACAGACTTGCTGACCTAAAATTCCATGACTTTTCCATGACTTTTCCATGATAAATTTCAATATTCCATGATATCAAATATCATCTGTTTAACAACACCAGTGCTCAATATCGTAAAGAAAAAACATATAACAGTGATTTCATCCATTTATTTAATAAAATGCATTTAAATGAATGTTGTTGTTTTTTTAATTATTACTTAAATGCACTTTTAATTTTATCGTCAATTTTTTCTATTTCCATCGTTTTGTCTTTGGCTGTCCTCCTTAAAGAGTTTGCTTGGGTAACAAATGAGACTTTTCCAGTCATCTCTGCCTTGTCATTTAGTTTTCACTAGCATTCATCAGATCTTTTACTTCCTCTTCCAGCTTTAGTTTTTTCTTCTTCAAGACTGTCACTTCATCATGCACTTTCTTTCTTTTTTTTAGTTCAGCTTTGGATTTTTGTGCCTCTCTTTTTTGCTGTAAATACATTTCATACTTGTGCCTGGATGCCTTACAAGACTGCAGTAACTCTTTTATATGACTCATTTTTACGGTATTTTGCACACGAAAAATAGCAAAGGTCGCGAAAACGGAAGTAACTGAACTGGTGTCGTAGCAATTTCTACCCGTGAAAAAAAATACTGCAAACATAGGTGTTACACTACTAATTCCCGATTTCGAACGCCATTGTCGTATAACGTAGACGTTTAAAGTTAAATAGTTAATTTTTCTTTTAAGCGAGTAATACTCGGCAAATAAAATAATTCAAGGATATTTATTAGGAATTCCATGATTATTTTGAGAAATTCCATGATAATTCCCTGATAATTTTCCAAATTTCAGAATTCCCTGAGTTTTCCATGATTTCTTAAAAAAAACGATTTTCCATGACTTTTCCAGGTCTGTACGAACCCTGTTAAAGTCATATGACAAAGAGTTGCTCAACTGATATTTTGCCATTAAGTGAACATTATGTAAGGGAATACTTTAAGTGGTTTGAATATAATATAAGCTTCAACAATAAGGGGCCATTTTATTACTGAAAGAATCTTTTCTTTTTATTGACATGCAAGAGAAAACTGGAAAATTGCCTAGAGCTTCAGTGAAGTAGGCCCCACATTCAGAACCCTTTCGTGGTTGAGATTTTGGACAAGCTCAAATTTAACATCTTAGTATAACTTATATCATCTTTAACGCTACATTATAATAAATGCAATCTTAAACTTTATCACTGCAAGATTGAAGGTGTATAAAGGATAGGAATGATAACATTACAACCCTTTAATAAGTACTCTTAAATGCAGTCAAACCTGACCATACGACCACCCCTTACCGGCGACCACCTGCTCTATGCGACCACTTCAAAGCCGCCTGAACATATTTGTTCTGTAATTGTAATGTAATAAGCACCCACCTTTGATCTGCTTCCAGCGACTGCACATAAACATGTCAAACATGCTTTAATTATCCCCTAATAGGCGACCGCATTAATCCACTTGCTCATTAGTTATGACCACACAATAAGCAATTAATTGACATGTTTGCCCTTGTTTGCAAATCACTGCAATCAGCCGTGTCAAATAGGGAAATTACGTAGTGTCACTGGCTCGATGTACACATCAAGCCCCGCTCGATTCACACCTAATCGAGTGTGCCCTATTACGGCTCGTATTAACACTTATTGATTATGCTCGGACTTCGGTTTCTTTAAAAGTAAATCAATGTTATGTATGTATTAATTACGATAAATTTAAAAACTTAGAACATACAATTATAAAGTGCAAACTGCAAATGGATACAGTAATATAACGGAATATCTGGAACAGTTGTTCTTCATTGCATTGACATCAACATGTCTAAACGAACGAGCCTTACACTATAAGATCATGTCAAGTTGTCAAACTTTTGGATAATGAGAAAAGTTGTTGTGCTGTTGCATCTGAGCTTGGTGTCAGAAAAAACGCAGATTCAGAACATTGCAAAAACAAAAACATGAGTAAATGGATGAATATAAACATGGAAATTCGTAAGTGAAATGAGTTAAACGTTCAACTCAAAATGAAACGCTGAACAACATGGAGAACATTCTAATTGACATGTGAATGAGATCATCTGTGAAACAAACTGTAATTCAAAATTATTTCAGAGCTAAGTGATGATTTTAGAACTGTTGTTTGCAATTTGATAACATGTACAATGTAGTGTATATACTTAAATTACATACTAATTTTATTACACAATTAGAGAAGATTTAGCACAAAATACAAACTGACAGTGAAAATCCAGGAGGAATGTACACAATATGAACTGCACAAACATAATATTTTATATACATATTTATGTGCTTATTTACATGTATTTATTTTTATAGACATAAGTTGACTTTTACATGCCTAACTGTTCTGTTACAGTAATAAAATATATTTTTTAAATATGTTATTGCTTTTTCTACTTTCTGTTTATACAAAACAATTTGTAAATTTCAAGTGTGGTTCTCACAAAAAGTAACCATGCTGCATTTAGAGACCACCTGTCTTAAGAGACCACTTTTGCTCTGTCCCGAGGGTGGTCTCTTAATACAGGTTTGACTGTAGGTATTTTGAGAGTCAACATTTAGGTTTGAGAAAACTCAATTACAAGTGAGAATCCATAAGAGCGGCAGTAAAACGGCAGCAGCAGAATTCAATGGAGTGAATCCATTACAGCAGAATGGCAGCAGAACATCTTGCTGTAGTGCTGCAGATTTTTATTATTTTGCAACATGTAGAATTTTTCTGAAAAAGTGCTGCACTACAAAAAGGACAGAAAATTATTTTCACATTACTAACTACAAAATATCACTTAAAAGTATGTTTTGAAAGAAGTATATAAGTAGTAACTAAAAGTAATTTTGTATTGCTGCATGTAAGTGTTCTTGTACCTTTGTTTTATATTGTATATCAGAATATACTAGCCAAAACGATTTATTCTTACAAAATTTAAAAAAATAAAATAATAATTTAATGTAACAAATGACTTAAATCCAAGTATGTGAACAAAAGGCTTTTTTTTTGTTTAACTTGCCTTATTATGGATTAACACAAATACCATACAGCAGCACTGTACAGCATCAGTGCTGTATACTATTTTGGGCAATAGTTGACCCACATTAGTCAGCTTTTGCCAAGAATCATCTGATCAGAATCTAAACTATTTGCTACTTAGTCTTCATATTTCCTGTTGTTATTGCATTGCTTACAACTAGCAATTTTTCATTTAGTAAATAAACATTAAGTACGGAGAGTTTTCACAATGCAGATTTAAGAGTTAGGTTTAGCCAGTTTCTTTATAGACTGACTGGACTAATTTAGAGACACTAATAACCATTGAGACCAGGCTAGGGATTCTTTTATTATGTGTAGGTTAGTGCTAATTACTTAAACATCTTAAGCTTGGAATGGCACAATATAAACATGATAATGCTAGCTATTCATTATATGTCACAATGTACATTACCAAACCAAAACGTAACGGTAGGTGGGCATAGGAAGCAATGCTGGGGAAAGGGATGGCCAATGCTCTCAACATTTAGAGCAGATTCAGTACCCAAGCAAAGCACTATGACAGGTGGGAAGGGACATAACTAGGGGAGGGGTGGTTATGGCCTGAATCCTTAAAAAAAAACAAAGAAAAATAAAAAGAAGAATGTTCGATACCTGACCAAAGCATTATGAAATGTGGAGGGAGGAGTCATTACAAGGGTAGGGATGGTCCAACTTTTCCCATAACAGTAGATTTTAAGGTGGAAATGTCCAACCCTGTCCACTATTCCAGCTTACAGAAATCATTTAAGACAACTAAAGGCAACATTCTAATTATGTGTTAATTATAGCAATACTGTTCACAACGTCATTGTTATAGGCACATACTTGTCAAAATTACTGATGCTGAAGTCTACCTTAGATTACACTTAACCTGCAAAGCACAAAATGATTAGGCTTAGGCAAATAGTGTAGATCCTGGTCAGACAATCCCCAGTAAAAGCTGTCTGATCAGGTGCCACACTATGTGCTGCTGAGTTTATATCAATATAACTTATTACCTATGCAGATAATTGTTAGCAGGTACCAAATGTACAAGTATAGGTTAAGGTTTAATGAGATCCAGGTGTGATTAACCATTCCACAGGTCTTGCTACTCACCCAATAGTGCTTACAAGTAAAGTCAAAGCTATGGATATGTTACCTCACATTTACTAGTATACCAATCCCACACAGTGTTACATTGCATCGAAACCACAAAATAAAAGAAACATTCTGGGGTAATAAAACAATATCTATCATGATTTATGGCATAGTTCTATACCAGTATACACAAGTTAAACATTATTGCAAGCACTTTTCTCATCAATTGGTACTTCATGCTTTACAAAAGGAAACATTTCACTAATTCATTTGGCATGTCAACAGAAACAGATTTTGGGTTATATAGGTATATATACTGAAAAATGTTGATCTGAACGATTATAGGATTGGTAAGAGAAAGTCTTCACCAAGTCAAATGTAATAACCATTGAACTTCGGTTATTCGATGTTGTTTGATTGCCTTCAATTACAAAATTTTGTGACAAGGAGTCTGCCATTTTGAATTATGTAATTCTATGTGGTAATGTGCAAGGGGCAATGGATATACCATAATATTTTTAACAGTGAAAGATAAGAAAAGTTAACTGTTTGAAAAGAAATGAATAATAGAATAAGATGTAGTTTTTTTTCTTCTTTTTTTCTTCAAAATAATAACAAATCAAACTGCAACATTCATTAAGTAATGGTTACAGCTTACAAGCATTAAAGCCCAAAGTATTAAATTGTAACTGATCACGTATCGCCCAGTTGCTGGGTCCCTCTCCTGATTACTTAAATAACATTTCAGGCACTTTGCTTGCCATTTCTCAAATGAGGTGACGGTGATATCATTCAATATTTATACCTATCCCAGCCTTCATTAAGGAAATATAAAAACACTGGACCTTTGGTCCACCAAGCTTGCAATATCTACCAGACTGGTCCAAATTTTACTGAACCAAGAATAATGAATTAGCTTCAGACAACCTGAGTCTGAATAACCCATGTTTGACTGTATCACACAAATGTCAACCATGAAAATGTAACCTGGGTCATTTTAATAAATAAAGACTTAATCAATCATAAATATACCGGTATAACCTTAGTCAATTGCAACTTGTAAAACCAAGACTTGATCAATAATGAATATGTAATAATTGTCAATTCAATGAGTTAAACAAGGATTTAAACATGAAAATGTACCCCAAGTAAATGCCATAAATAATATGAAATATATGGATCATGTACATGTAACCTTAGTAAATGCAGTTAGTAATCCAAGGACTTGAATATATGACCTTATAGAAAATGGATTAAGAACAAGTAGTGTAAGGACTTAATTCTAAAATCCTTGTCTTTAATCATTATTAACAGTGTCAGTCAATGACACTTTAAGGTATACATGTAGTCACAATATTCGTCAAATTTATGTAAGTGTGGCTTAACTCAAAGCTAAGTATTTGTTACATTTATTACTACAAATTATGAATCCTTTTTGCAATGATAAATGTAATTTACTTGGTATTTGATGAAATATTTTGAGGTCTCAAACATAGGGAAGGTATCATTTGCATATTCAATCTATTTATTAATATACCTTCGAAGGAGGGAGATGGGGGGCATCACATGCATAATTAATGTAATTATTAATACACCATGGGAGTAGGGGCATCACATACATAATTAATGTAATTATTAATACACCATCAGGGTGGGGGGATCACTTGCATAATTAATGTAATTATTAATACACCATCGGGGTGGGGCATCACTTGCATTATTTATGTAATTATTTATACACCATCGGCGTGCGGGCATCACTTGCATAATTAATCTTATTATTAATACACCATTGGGGTGGGGACATCACTTGCATAATTAATGTAATTATTAATACATCATCAGGGTGGGCGCATCACTTGCATAACTTATGTAATTATTTATACACCATCAGGGTGGGGACATCACTTGCATAATTTATGGAATTATTAATACATCATCGGGTGGGGACATCACTTACATATTTAATGTAATTATTAATACACCATCGGGGTGGGGGCATCACTTGCATAATTAATCTTATTATTAATACACCATCGGGGCGGGGGCATCACTTGCATAATTTATGTAATTATTAATACACTATCGGCGTGCGGGCATCACTTGCATAATTAATCTTATTATTAATACACCATCGGGGTGGGGGCATCACTTGCATAATTAATGTAATTATTAATACCCCATCGGGGTGGGGGCATCACTTGCATAATTTATGTAATTATTAATACACCATCGGGTGGGGACATCACTTGCATTATTAATCTACCTGTAATTATTCTAAATATTAATACACCATAAGGTGTGTGTTTCTAAGAGAAAAACCCTAATATCCATGTAGTGTACAGATGCAATATTCAATGCAAGATATGTCTCTAATAAACTGTCCATGGCAAGCAGCCATGCGGTAGACATACCTGAACAAGTAGATGTGTTGTTTGAGTTTTAGGCTGTCCGTTATTTTTATTAGTATGTGGAAAGCATGCTTGACCTTGTTTTAAAAACTATTCATCGTATATGTCAAATAAATATATTGTGAAATATTTTTATGTTTATGGAAACCATTTCGATAAAATTTATAATGTATTTTAACAAATGGGATATGAATATACTATTTGTGATACAAAAATATAAAATATATATTTAAATTCAGACTGATATAGAACAAACCACTCCAACAGGATCCATAATGTAAATAATACAAATTATGAAACCTTCTAATTAAATGACACAGAAGTAATGTTTGACTAAATATTATCCAAAACTTTATTGGGCTTAGCTGTAGGTACAAAATACCTCAGTCAAAAATGTGATTTTTTCTGTAAAATCTGTTTTGGTTAGAAATAGTTACCTGCTATAAAATATACATTTGTTATTAATAACTTACTAGTGACCAAAAAAATCAAAGAACTGCTGTTCTTCCCCTTTAAGGACATCCCGTACGTAGTATTTTACCATGGCTCATTGGTTTTTAATCCAAGATAGGGGAAAGAATACTTGTTTAGGTTATCATTTTTATTGATAATTAAAAATTAATTTAAAATCAGTTTAATGTCTTTGCAAACTGATCAATGCTAAAAGAAACATGCCAAGTTTACTATAAAACTTTACTTCATATACCCCAATAAGGTTAAATTCCTTTCAAGCTAGATGCAACTATGTTTTCAATTTACACACCACTGTCTTGGGGGAGTGCTGAGGCAGTTAGCAATGCTCCCATTAAACCAGGTGTGTTTCTGCCATTACGCACTTTACGCACGTGCGTAACCTCCGTTCGAAAAATCGAAAATCTAAAAGTACCAAAAACACAAAGAAAGTCGATGCCGGGTATGGGCTAGGAATAATATATTTTATTTGCGTAGTTTCTATGTTATAAAATCTTATTGCCACACCAATCAAGTTAAAAAGGTTTAAAATGATTAAACTTATACACGTCAGGATTTTAGGCGTTCATATTTTTAGTCAAGTTCCTCGCATGTCCACATTTTACATGTTATTCATTAGAAAAAGAACTAGATACATTCAAAAGTATTATTGCAAAGGTTATTTCCCTTGTTATTGAGCGAAACTTCAAACACGGCCCAACTACTTAAACTACACTTGCTGAAAAATGAAGCCCACAGTGTGTTTAGTTTGCTGGTTAAGTAGTGTGTTAGTTTAGATGAGTATACTTATACAAGCAGTACTTTTTACCATGTGGTTCAATTTATCCTGGCTTGCCTAGCATCACCATCCCAAACTAGGTAAAAACTGAGGTTAGACAGCTATGCTGAAAAATGAGTCAATAGGATGATGCCCCTCCGCTTTGGTTTCAAATATCACAAGAAAGGCCAGAAGTCTAATTAACCTACTAATTAAACTAAATATGAATAACATTCCATAAAGTCATTCAAAAGTTCTTGATCATCAATGAAAAATTCACAGACAAATGCCACAAAGACTTGCCTGAAGAAAGGATAACCTTTAATGATTAATCAGCGCTCTTTGAATGGTAGGGGCATAAGAACAGATAATATCTGATGTAAAGAAAATCTAAACGTGTCCAGACATCAGAACACAAAAATGAACACAACTGTGGATAATCGACAAAAAATAATACAGTTTCAAACGAGATAATCAACAATAAATAGTATGGATACAAACTAGATAACCGACAATAAATCATTTCAATTTCATAACACCAGCCATTTATGGTGCAAAATTAGAACACCAGCCATAAATGCTAATATATTTCTTAATAACGAAATGCTATATTGGTATCTTGATTGCAAAAAAAAGCAAACCACACAGAAAAGTTTTAATTTGCAGAATGAATCTTTTAGCAAATAGAGCTCGGATCTTCACATTGCTTATTTGGTTTGTGTTTTAAACGTTACCATGCTAGCTCATTTGGTTTTTGTTTTAAACGTCACTATGCTAGCTCATTTGGTTTGTGTTTTAAACGTTACCATGCTAGCTCATTTGGTTTGTGTTTTAAATGTTACCATTCTAGCTTATTTGGTTTGTGTTTTAAACGTCACCATGCTAGCTCATTTGGTTTTTGTTTTAAACGTCACTATGCTAGCTCATTTGGTTTGTGTTTTAAACATTACCATGCTAGCTCATTTGGTTTGTGTTTTAAATGTTACCATGCTAGCTCATTTGGTTTGGGTTTTAAATGTTACCGTGCTAGCTCATTTGGTTTTTGTTTTAAACATTACCATGCTAGCTCATTTGGTTTTTGTTTTAAACGTCACCATGCTACATTGCACTAGTATCCCATACTATTTCTGCTTCGTCAACATGCAGTGTCAGCATCAACATGCAAATGTTTCTAGACAGAGTATTAGAGCCTCAGGCATAAAACAGGTAGATCCAGAGCAGGTAGCATAAAGCTGAGCTAGCTGGCTGATCTGTATCAATACTATTTGTTTAATCCTTATAAAAGCATATTAAGCAGGCTTAAATAAAGGAAATGTACATGTGTGCATACAGTCTCATCTTCTAAGCAAGCTTAAAGTAAATGAAATGTACATGTGTGTATACAGTCTCATTTGCTAAGCAGACTTAAAGTGAAGGAAATGAAGATGTGTGAATACAGTTTCATCTTCTAAGCAAGCTTTAAAGTAAAGGAAATGTACATGTTTGCATACAGTTGCATCTGCTTATCAGGCTTAAAGTTAGGGAAATGAACATGTGTGAATACAGTTTCATCTACTAAGCAAGCTTAAAGTAAAGGAAATGTACATGTTTGCATACTGTTGCATCTGCTAAGCTACAGTTAAGGAAATGTACATGTGTACATACAGTTTCATCAGTAGTAATCTCTTTAAAATGTCTGCAAACAAGATCTCAGTTTTATTCTATCAATTTATTTGTATGAATGAAAGCTGTTTTGTTCTTTTTATTGACAGTGTGTGAATTGTCTTAGCTGCAGCTATCAAGATATTTACTCTATACATTGATTTTGTTGAAGATGTCTTTGCTGCCTCAAATAAGATGGATGTTTTGCTCTTTCCAGTAATTTTCTATGAAAATGAGATTTATGTGAGATGATTCCAATGACTGAGGCTTGCCAAACAATGTTTGTGATGTTGGGTCCAGACTGCTGTTTTGTGAAGTTGGGTGCCATACACCCAATGTCTAGGTTGCATAGTTGAAGGAATTGGCTAAGGAGAAAAACTGATAGATCCATGGTGGGCTCCCAAGATCTAACATCAGGAATGGTTTATCTGCCTTGACACTGAACTTTGAACCAGAAAAGAAGATCTACACTGATTTAAGATGGAAGAGAGTTAAAGAAAAAAGAGGGAGTTAATCATATCTACCAGACTTATTACTGGTTTCCTTGGAATATCTAGCTTTTTTATGCATTAATCTTTGTAGATAGGAATCCTGTACTTAACTGTGGTAACAGTAACAAACATGAAAGTTCCTCCACCCCCCCCCACCCCCCCCCCCACACACACACCCAGAACGGTGCTCTATTGTCATACTAACGAATACAAATTGTTTTCTTTACTATTCTGTTTCAATAGAATGCCACTAAGGTCATGAATACTGTCATTAAGACTTCACATGAGCTTTCATAGATGATAAAAAAATGCCCTCAAAATCCCTTTCTAATACATGTGTGAAGAAAATGCTATAATGCAAATACTAGGCAACTCCCCCCTGCTCATTATTGAAGGATTTATCCTATATTAATTGAATAGGAAAGACTTTAAGGATTGCAATGAAAGGTTTCATGTGTTTGGTCTTCTCCTTGTTTTTTTTCTCCAGTATTGTCTAGTTAAAAGAAAGTACCATAAAACATTACACAAGGACGCCCATGGCCAAGCAGTTCAAATTGCTGAACTGTAATTCCTCAGCCCTGCACCTTGGGTTTGATTCAGGGTCGAGATGAGAATTTTCATGTGGGGAGGCTTTCCAGCTACAGTACTGAAAATTACGAAATTGACAATTTTCCCGTTTTCACTCCGTTTCGTTTCCGTTTCAGTTGGAAGCGTTCGCCGCTCCGTTTCCATTCCGCTTCCGTTGCGTTTCCATTTCGTTTTATTCGTTTCCAGCGCTGCATTTCAAACGCTTCCAGCGTTTCTATCGTTTCTTCCGTTTCTATCGTTCCATTTCACTCCGTTGCGATTTTGATTAAAAAATTCGTTAAATAAATTTCTTAATGTAAAGTACTTCCGGTGTGTTTGCAAAATGACGAAAGAAGTAAACATTCTGGGGAGAGGCAAAAGTCTTCCATTACATATAAAGGAACCATCAATAGATTGTTTGCGACGAGGCTATTCAGTGTCAGCCACCCGGAGGAAAATTGCAGACACATAACTACCCTCCTGAATCAACCGAAACAACAGGAAACTGCGCTTTAGTTAATATTAGGCTAATCACGATAAAATGTTTCACTACTAACCTGTTTTAGGCAGAAAAACTCAAATTTCAATTATAAAACACCAGGTAAAGATTCAGTGAGTGCATACATTTCCCATCTAGACTGACCAACAAAAACGTTGAACACGCTTTGTATTGTTGTCATTCATTTTCGCGATATTTATCCAAACACTGATGCTAAAAAACGAAAATAGTTCACAAACACAATTGCAGCTCTGTCACAATTTTGTTGTCCAAACACTGAATCACCGAATATAGTCAAATAAAACACAAATTAAAATTACAGCCCTCTAAACCGTTTAAGAAGACATATTACTTTTTGATTCAAACATGGAACGAAATAAATATTGTGGCAATTTAATAATTTCGCACGACTTTCTCGAAGTTTTAATTGTTTAACGAGAAATCTCGCGTTGATTAATTTTATTGGATATAAGTTAATTTGACGAATTTGTCAATATGACGTATTTTAACACTTTTACCCATAACCCTTACCTGACCTACTTGTCTTCGCCAGACGTCATATCCCGGAATAAACAAACTGTCAAATGTGGTCCACACACATCCAGTATCCTAAAAAGTAACTTCTCTGTGATGTGTTAATCCGCAAAAGAAACGTAATGGTGACACGATCTTAGAATTTGTACGATGACACACACAATTTTGGCAAATTGTGGCATTTGCACCTTGGATAATTGCCCCCCCCCCCCCCCGCCCTGTAAGTGCAGACCGGACGTTTGCCCCCCTCCCATATTTGTTACATGGCGGACTTTAGTTTTAACGTTTCGCTGACAGTTACGTGTAATATCCAAGAATTTAAGGAAAGTATTACTCACTAGAGTCGCATTTCATCGTTAACATTATTTTCTCATATAAACATGAACAAATGCTGTTTTTTTCCGAAAACAGGCACATAAAAAGTCGCATAAAATACAACTTTCTAAGAAAACAAGCGTGTGTTATTTTTGCTTTCGGTTTGCTCATATAAGCGCTTATTAACGGCTATTCAATACATTGTTAACGCACTTAAAACATAGAGTTGTAATTAAATCACTGTGATTTTAATTTATCCAAGGTTGTAACAAAATAAATGCGGTGTTGTTTCTTTTTGGCGCGGCGGGCTCTCTGGCCAACACTGCTACATCAAAGAAAATTATGGGAAACAATCGCCAGTCACAACCATTTGAAGTCGCCGAAAAGAAAAAAAAATCGTTTCAAATTGACCGACCCATTATTTCTCTCAATACAGTTTAACATGATATCGATCGACAATGTCTTCAAGCTGCCATAATGATAAGTTCTAAAGTAGTGAGAGGGGAGGGAGGGGGGACTGTACTATGTAGTAATGTTTCAGAACGCATATCCTTTTACTTATATAAATGTCCTAACAAACTTCTTTTGTCCATCGAATGATCATAAACTTTTTTTTATAAAGGAACTATTTATATTTAAGGTATGGATTAACTATAAAATAATAGGCGAGCCATTGAAATAATATATTTGGACTAAACACGAGATGAAAATATATATTAGACTGTTCCTTTAAGTGTCTTGTCTTCTTAACATTATTTACAAAAAATAAACGACAAGTTATGTAGTATTTACTATAAGAAATCCCCCATCCACGTTTTCTCTTCCTCAACGAAAAAAGAGTGGGGTGGGGAAAGGGTGCATCATTGTGGGTACTGCTAAATATAGCGTTAGGTCCTTTTATGAGCCAAAAAAGATTTTGTAGACCTAAGTGTTTTTTTAATTTTTGTTGTCCTTGCATAAGTCAATGCATATTGCTCTTTAAAAGGTGAAGGTCATAAACCATACGACTGCATAGCGGATGCATGTGTTCTTACAAAGGGGAAAAGGCGCCAAAACACGGTCACACTTCCTGTCCACTAGACAAACAAGGTGTCATAAATCTGCCAATTAGCTTTATTAGTTGGGTGTCCGCTTATGTATTAAAATTCATTTAAGCCATGCATGGGCAACATGGCGGGGTCATGAAAAAGCCCTCAACAGGGCGAGAAGACCCTTATTAAACTAGTTCCAACAACATGTATTAAAATTGGGGATTGAGTTAGAGTAATACTTTATGAAGGTATGAAATGGACCCATGCGCATGAAATACATAATATGAATTTAGAAAAAGATATACTTTAAATTAATACATTTCCATCCTTAAATGGGTACACAAATTAAGTTCCCGGTAGGGCCCACTTTAGACCACCAATTGGCATAGAACATTTAAGCCATGAATGGGAAAATGGCGGGGTCATGAAATAAGCCGTAGCCAGGCGTGTAGCCCTTCATTCAAATAGTTGCAAGTCAAATAAAGTCAAAAGTTTTATGCAGATTTTTAATCGCGGTTCCGATTAATCATATATACATAATAGCGCATTATGGGAACTATGCATTTAGAAATGGGAATTTTGACACCAATGTCCAAATTTACACCATTCTTCATTATAAGATGTATATCAATTAAGATTAGAAGCATAAGAAACTTTGCTTGACAAAAAGGCAAGATAAAATAAACTACATATCCATACCTCTGTAACTAAAGAAATGCTGATGCTGATGACGGTGATGCTGCTACTGCTGCTTCTGCCGATAATGATGACGGCGATAGCGATGTTGTTTATGATTATGATGAAAATGGTAATAACAGTTACGGTGATGTTGATGCTAATGACAATTATGATGTAGATCGTGACGGCGGTGCTGCTGCTGCTGCTGATGATGATTAGTGGCGATTATACAGGTAATATGGGATCATAATGATGATCAAGTGAATTTAATGGCGGTAATGATGATTATTTCTTTGATATTTATCATGTAAATGGACGTGATATAAGTTCGTTTTTACGATTGTTTTTCATTTAACTGTCATCGATGATTGTATACGTGCACTATTCAGACGTGCTACATTAGGATTATACCAGTCGTTAGCTCTGAGTGCCGGGGAGGATGTTATTGGTTCTTGATTGGGTTACACCTTGCAATTATGCATAGCATTGTTTGTTTTATGTTTAGTTGTTTTATGTTTTTGTGTTATATGAGATATTTACATTCTTTTGGTTAACGTTTAATTTTATTAAGTAGCTTTAATTTGTATCACGCAATGCATTCTTTGTAAATGACAAATACTTTAAACAGTATTCTCACAAAAAAAATGATAGGCGAAGTTAATCCGGGAACGGACCATGCAGCTATCAAGTAATTAGCGAAAATTCAAACTCAGGCTGCGACATTGCGCGCGCATACGTGTAAAGTCAGCTGTGTACACACTATCTTCATATGTAAAACGATGAAGACTAAGAATGTCGATCCAATGCGGATGTTAAGCTTTTCATTGGAATTAAAATATCAGTTTCGACAGAAAGGCAATTTTATAGTTAAATTGTGTGTTTTATCGTGCGGAGTGATTTTTAGTGCAGTTTCTGTTTTGACGATACACGATGACTTGGACAACTTGTGCGGTTTCGGAACTGTAATGTACGAGTTTGATTAATACGATTTTTTGATAATAATTAAGTTTTTTTTTTGTTATTTCTTTCTGCAGATAACATAAAGTAGCGCGTTTATGTTGATAAATTAGAACCAGTTATTGTGTTCGTTTAAATTTATTTCGTACAATAAAACGGTTGGAATGTTACTATAAATAATCAGGTGACCTAGAAACGTTACTAGCATTCCGATTTTTGCGTTTCTACCATTTCTAGCGATCCAAGCGCTCCGGTTATAGCGTTTATACCGTTTACACCGTTTCAAGCGTTTTTAGCGCTCCGTTGCATTTCCATTTCCACTCCGTTCTGTTTCAACAGGAAACGAAAAACGTTTCATTTCCATTTCCACTCCGTTCCGTTTGTCAATTTCATGATTTTCAGTACTGTAACCTGTGGTGTGCCAGTGGTTCTACCAGACATAAGTCTGGGTTCTTGCTCCACCAATAGTTAGCTGGATGTCTCCAGTATGACCATAATTGTGTTGGTGTGATGTAACAAAAAACATTACATTGCCATATTTACTCACCCTTAAGTCAAGTAAAAACGGGTCCTAAAATTGCTCTGAAGTCTATTTGACTTATGGGCGAGGTATCAAGAAAAAAAGAAAAGAACGCTGATTTAGGTCTGAGCCCATGGACATATACATCAATTGTCTTCCCCATCTTGACTTATGGAACAGAAATATTTGGCTTTGAAAACCTGGAAAATGCGTACATTGCTAATTTTTAAGACGAATTACTAAAGCAAGGAAGTCAACTCCATTAAATTTTCTTTACGGCGAACTTAGGTCGATTCCCTAAATATATAAATATTTACACATTAATGGTAAATTACTGGTCGAGACTTATTAGCAGTAAAGATAGCAAATTGTCGCATCAAATATATAAATATATGTTATCCATGGAACATTATACTGAATTCAAATGGATCGGAAAGATAAAATCTATTTTTATATCAATAGGCCGACCCGACATATGGGATAACCAATTCTCATTAAACCTAAAAAATGTACATAAATATGTTAAGCAAATCCTAACAGACCAATTTAAGCAAAATTGGCATTATCAACTGTCACAAACAAATAAAGGCCGTACCTACTTATGCATGAAAGACCAAATTAACTTCGAGCAATACTTTAAAGACCTCAGGCCGTCAGAATATTTGAATATTTTTAAATACCGCACCGGTAATCACCTTTTGCCTGTTGAGACTGGCCGATATGAAAATATCCCTTTTGCAGAAAGAATCTGTCCACTCTGTAATTCTGCTGAAGTAGGCTCTGAAACTCACTATCTCTTATACTGCCCTTTCTTTCAGCATGAACGAATTATGCTATTAAATATCCAGAGTCATCTTATTAATCCTGATAGAAGTGATTCCCATGTCAAGTTTTTACTATCATTCTCCCCTATTACACAAATGAAAAATGTAAACAAATTTATTTCAATTATTTTGTCAAAGTTCACTGACAATCGGAGATAAACTACTCTTACTTACAGACTGCACCCACCAAACACCCTTTAGATGCTTAAAATGGCTGCCTTCAATACCTTTATTGCTAATTTTATTCATTTTATTTTTCATGTCTATCTTTTTCGACATAATGACCATACTATTACCATATTTACTAATAATTGCTGACAGTACAATGTACATGAAACCTGGCAATTGTAACTATATTATATTATTTATGTATGCTGCTTTTTTTTGTTGAGAAGTAATATAAATCCAACATTATATTGAAGTCCTTATATCAAGCATATATACAGATGCAAAACATATTTCATATGCTATGTCCCTCTTAATCAACAGCAAAGAGTCTAATTAATCCACTTGACCCTCAAGAGACAATTATTACAGTTACCTGACCCGTTATTTATTTTTGTTTTCTCTTTTCCTTTTCCTCTTTAAAGCACCAACCTGCCTAATTTACCTGTAAATCATGCGCATTATGATTATAAGGCTCACCTTTTACTTTGCATCCTTTTATATTGCTGTGTTTCATTTTGATAAGAGAAAACTTACTGCCTTACAAAAACTCAACCTCTGTCATTAACTGAACCACTGTCAATCTTATGGGAATAACATTTACTTCATAGATATCAGTCACAGTCTAATTGACGCTAATTAGTATTCAAAATGGCGAAAGTCATTTAACATTATACAAAATTGGCAACTGATAGCATAATTGTATTAAAAAAAAACACAATTTCTAAGAAGATTTAAAGAAATGCCGTCACAGTTGAGTTGGCAATGAGACTCGGAGTACAACGAATTAGCTGAGAATATATAAAACCGACCTCATTATCGTCATTGCTTACTAGATTCTAATACTAAAGTGTAAAAGTAGACCTACATGATTGGGAAAATGTGATCAAGACAAATGAAGTTTCAATGTGCAAACAGTAATGTTTGTTCGGGATGATAAGCACACAATTAGTAAACTGGAATCGAATATATTTGTCTTTTTCTACAGATAATATGCTCTCAAAGCCTTTTAGTAAAAAAAACATTGTTTTGTTCTCGGGTACGAAGAGCACGGTAAGGTGACTTAACAGACAATTACAACAGCCTAACGCTGGATCGGAAATGCATTTCAAACCACATTAATCCCTTGTGTGTATTGCAAGACAGTGATACCATGATAACTTATCAGGGTGACATTCTCACTGGACAGTCTGCCAGAGGCCGGCATATGGTCAGGAAAAAGTCGGCAGGATGCATCATAAATCCCGCCATTCCACTCTAGATATAACACTATACAACCTTGAGTTATGGTTGGGTGGAAGTAAAATCCGACCCTTTAGACCCATAAAATCCACCTTGACTTATGAGTGAAGTAGACTTATGGCTGAGTAAATGTGGTACCTACATGGAAGTACAGCCAAAGAAAAAAGTAAATGTTGTGCTACTAAAACACTTTTCTGTACATTATAGACCATGACTGATTGTTTTGTGCTGTGTTTGACACATATGTTTAGAATCAGTAACCCTCCCTATGTTACATAATAGGGAAAATGGTCTGACCGATTTCATTAAGAAAGAACCAAGATTATTTTTATAACTATGAAGACATTTTTAGCACAAGTTAAACATGAAGAGGATATAAATTGCTCGACAACAATTTCTTGACAGCTTCTCCGGAGATTAGGCCCAGACGTTAAAACTGGTCTGTTCTCTTCTCATTCTTAATACTTAAGAGGGAAGAAAGCTTGGCATTTATTGGTATTTTTATATATATATAGGATGATAAAGTTGTACAAATTGAGAAATAAAGACCACAATAGACTGCTGTCACTGCCCTTCCCCACATGACATAGAATAAGAAAAGAAAAACTAAGTCTCACCATCATTTCTTCTGTCAGTTTTCATGGTTTCATATTGAAGTACTTAAATTAAAAATAATGTCATATAACTTTAATTTCAATAACTTGTTTCATCTGTATCATAGACTAGAATAGACTATTTATGCCTATTACAACAATATATTATCAAATAAAAGCAATGCTTCACCATGAAGTGATTACTTAATGGTAGCATTTTTTTCCCCTTGTATGTTTGCTTGGAAAGCTAAACCACAAAACTATAATGATACAATGTCAGGTACATCTCATTGTTGGAATGACAGCACATGTCATAAGCATTAGTATTATGGGTGCCTGTTTTTACCAGCAGTGATGTCTATCAGCAGACAGCAGTTACTATTGTTTGTTGGGTTTATCCCTAAGCAACAACTTGCAGTTCATTCAGTTATCCTGTGATGGTGTACACTTAAAGCAGATATAATGCTGCCTTGACTAGATAGCATGCCATGAACACCAGGCATGATACCACACCACGTCTTTGGATTCTGACACCAGGCCAACAAGTTATGAAACCACCTTTATACTTGCTCGAGTGTAAGCAAGAAAGTTATACCACTTCCATTTTTAATGACCTTGGTATGTCGCAGCCCAGGTTTGAACCAAGGGCTTCCCATACCTGGAACTGACACTGGACCTGCAGCAGATACTAACTTATCTGTGTACAATAACTTCTCTCAGCTTAAGGACATGTGGAGTAAAATCCAACCCAAGGAGGTTTCAAAACTTCCATTTTGAGGGTGAGTAATTTGCTTCATTGTCCACAGTGATGAAAGCTGATAAGGAAAATGGTGCAACCCATATATCTATCTAGGATTTTTCCCTGCAAAATAATCAAATTATTCAATAGAAGGAAATAACACCTTTTAAATAAAACAAGAAGAAATGTCGCCACTTGACGAAACCAGGTCTTCATTTTAAATATTAATAGAAATCAAAGTACTCTTGTAAAGTAAATATCTGGTTTATAACTGTAGAAACTGACACAAAAAAAAGAAATATCTATTTTCAGTAACAGTTTACATTAAAAATAAAAAATACTTCTATTTGGGGGAGTAAAGGTGGGTTATAATGATTCAACCTGACCCACCCCACCCCTGAATACATTTTTTATGGGGCATGGTTCTTATACTTGTTAATCCTTTACTTTTAAATTAACAATTCTGTGTAATATGGATGAATTGTGACCTAGGTGTGACCTTGACCTTTTAGGTGGGCCATGGTTCTTAGACAAGACACGCCGTCATGTTAAATGAACACTTGCTGTGAAGATGTTAAGTTTCACATCTCTGTCATGAATGGCTACAGAGGAAAGTGATTTGCCATCATTTTTGCCGATACTGTGCAACGAAACATTTCTATCATTATAGCAGAGGGGCACTTGTGAGGTGCCCAGTGACTGAACCTGGCCAGTCCATTATACGGACTGCCGACGAGTCGGGCATAATGCTGTCCACTTAGCCCCATGCATTAGGAGGGAAGCCACTACTGTAATATAATGTTGCCTGATAGATAGACTGCTGCACTCATTTTGACCAGGTCATGGAGTGCAAACGTGATCTATATCTCACATTGTTATACAGTTTTTTAACATCAAGCAGTCAAGAACGGAGGAATTATGCTTACATAAGAAATGTAATAATGTAGTTTACCGCAGGTATATAAATGAGAGTTTGTACGAGATACAGGGGATTGGCAATCCAGCCAGTGGCTGGCTTTGCCGGCGCATGGTTCGAGCCTTGAATAAAATGTTAAAGTTACAGAAGACTTTGTTCCTGCTTTCATCCCAGATGTCTTCATCAATCGATTACTACGCTAAACTACTACCAACTTTAAAAGTCTTTGGTTTGACCCAGCTGGGGTTTGAACCCATGACCTCCTGATCCACAAGCCTACACTCTACCACTTGTGCTATTCCTGCCGGTCAAATGGTTACTGAGGAATAGACAACTGAAACAAAAAAACCTAAGGAAAATGCTAAGTGAAAAAGGGGCATTACTTTGGCAAAATAAGGATAGGGGTTATGAAACTTGTCCTGGTAATTGCTACTGTGATGTCAGACAACTATACTAACTATCAAAGCTCTACCTTCAATGGTTACTTAGAAAACAACTTTGACAAAAAACTTAATGTAATGTTGATGCCCACCCGCCTGCCAGCTCAATGACATACCCCAATCTAATAAGCAGGATTTTCCTATAGAAAACCTGGTTAATGAGGAAGAAAGGACAAAATCTAGAAACAAATGTTGAAATCTCATTTAAATCTTGTTTCGCCAGAGTCCAAGCACTTTTTTCTCCACAGTGACAGAGGAAAGATTCTTCTGATGTGGAGATTGCAAAGGTATGTCACCAACAACATTCCAGCAAAGCAATAATGTAACAGTAGCTGGACATTGTAATTGTGGATAATAATAAAACAGCTGTGTTTGTGCTTTACTGGCGAGATTAACAAGGATGGGTGATGTAACATCTTGGTCTATGTTCTGTAAAAAGTCATAATGCTGAAGTAAATTCCACTGGCAACTTTATTACTATAAAAAATCATAACATATACATACTTGAAAGGAGAGATGGTAAATAAACTAGTTAAGTTTTGTACTTCATATTTGGATAATGGACTTTTTCCTGGTAAAGATCAAAATATGGTAATGCACTAGATTTGTCAATATACAAGAAACAGTTCCATGTAGATGACTGATCAAAATTTATGTCTAAATCTAAATTTAAACTTTTTTAAAAAAAATTAAGAAAAAGTACATAATCTTTCAAAATTTATACATTATTTCATGTCTTAATGGCAGGCCTCTTGCATATACAGTTATTATGATAAGATCTTCTGACAACCAGCTTCCAGTAGAAATAAGAGTAGGGACAATTTAACCGATATATTGACTTTAATAAATCAAAAGCTTTCTTTAACAGACATTTAAAAGATGTACTACTGCTGCATATTACATGCTGGAAAAATTTAAGAGACCATTAAATAAATCCACTTTTTTACCTGCAAGAATCCTACACATTTAAGTTTTAATTATTGTATCAGCTTTATCCTAGTTCTAATCTCAGGAGCACAACTTCCTATCAGATGTAAATGAGCAAAGAAAAACAATGGATAATAAGAATAATTACACACAGGATAATTGTAACTACAGTCTCATGAATATTTTGAAATCAATGATAGTTTTGCAAATATAACCTGTTTTATCTGAAAAAAACAACAACAAAAAAAACATAAAAAAACATGTAAGTGTATTTTTTTTCCATTAAAAGAACAAAAAAAAATCTCCTTTTATTCTGGTGGTTGTCTACCCGAGATACGAGATACGTGTTGCTTCTTGTAGTAACCCAATCAAGATTAACAGCTTATTTAATGGACCCAGAAGTAGATAGCTATGCTGGGAGATATAATTCATTGCTCATTACAGTGATAATGCTGAACCTTGTCCATTAAGAAGACATCACAACATGCTTACCCTCAACATAGTCTGCAGAACAGTCTTCTGAAAATCTGGTATTTCGGGATCAACAGGAGCTAGCTGATCTGGATCTATATTATATGATTGTCTGAACAACTTGTCCTTAGGTTGAGAGCTAAAGAGATATAGCATATGTATACTTCATAACTTCTGTGAGGTATCTTGCTGAAAAACTGGTATTTCTTGCTTAAGTAACTCACACAGGTAGTCCTGTTCTGATGTACTTTAACCTACATAGCCTATACGCTTGCTTATAACCTGTACTTAATTATTAACCTGAATTATGCTCTATTTGTTAATAACCAAGTTATTTAGGCACAAATCTTCGCATAAGTAACACTATTTATTGTAATAGATTTAGCAGCAAATAGTGTAGATCCTGACAATCCAGATGGAGATAACTGATCTGGATTTACACTATTTTCCCAATTCTGTTTAATTCATGTATAGCAGCCTAAGAACTAATTCTCTCCTTGTAACTAAACTAAAATGTCATATTGCTAGAGTAGTACAGATCCTGATCTGGCAACACTCAACTGGGGCCGGCCAATCTGGATCTACACTGTTTGCCTATGCCTGAGTAGAGGGTAAGAAGATGTAACACATGTACACACAACTACGCTTGTAAGTACTGTTTGGCACTATCAAGAAAACTGGGTATTTCTGGATTACAGTAAGTGTCACATGCAGGTACCTTCAGAATCACTTGGCTGATACTCCTGGAATTAATTATATGGTGATCTAGTATAGAAACTCAGCAGCAGCAGCAAAACGATTTTCTTCCTCTTTTTATCATTTTATTATCACTTTCATCATAATTATCACTATTATCAGCACAGGATTGGAAGTGTCTTTATCAATATCATAATCATCATCACTTTCATCATCATCATTATCAACAGCAGCAACAATGATATCCTTCCTCTCCTCACCATTTAAAGTATCACTTTCATCAAAATTATCATCAGCATCAGCAGCACCATCATTATAAGTCATCAACACATCATCTTTAGCTTCATTGTTATGATTCTTATATATACAATTTGCTTTTATTTCTGACATGTTTTCACACAAAATCAGTTTATTAAGCACCTTGTAAACATTTCAGTGACATTTGTACTTTAGTGGGTAAGTATTGTTATAAAAAACTAATTATATGAGGTGCAAATGACAACACTCAGAACTCAGTTCCTGAGGAGACAAGTGTTAAAATAGATCCAGAGTTATCAGATTAATTAACAAACTTCTGAACATCCATAATAAAGATTCTGACATTAGCTCTTAGCCTGCTACTCAAATTGTTCAGATATAAGCAAGTTTAATGTATACATCTGGATCTGCCCGCCAATGGGGGCCAGTCTAATCCAGATCTGCACGATTTGCTGACGAGTCTAGCAATGTCTGGTTACATATGCATGAAGATGTAAGCAAACTAATAAACAGGTTAAGGAAAGCAATACTGGCCACAATAGCTCAGGTGGTAGAGCAGTTGGCTTGCGGATCGGGAGGTCATGGGTTCAAAACCCTGCCTGGGTCAAACCAAAGACTTTAAAGTTGGTAGTAGTGGCTTTGCTCCTAATGCTCGAGGCTAAGGGGACAGCATTACACCTGAATCGTCGATGTCAGTATAATGGACCGGCCGGGTTCAGTCCCTATAACGATAGAAATGTCACTGCACAGTATCCGGCAAAAATGCCGGCTAATCCCTAATCCCATCCCGCAATTCTCTGTCTGGAGGTCTGTACATGGCTATTAATGAATCTGAGGTAAATTAATATTTTAACTCTTGCATGCTTCACGTTAAAATATTATCAGGTTTCCAAAAAAACCTGTTCTGCCTAATACATCAGTGCTATGTTTTTAAACTTTAACATGATATTTTGTTTCCTGCTTGAGAGTTAAAATTAAAATCTTGTTATGGAGCTCTTTTATAGAGACAGGTTTTGTTTGAAAAATACAGTCTTAACATACTGGATAAAGGTAAAACCAGGTAATTTATGATAGTGATTGTAAACAATAAGAACTTAAAATAAAGGTGGAGATTTTTTATTTGAGAGAGAAATTTACTTTGAACTTGTAATACTTGTGTATGGGCATGTATTAAATTTGTGTCAAAATGGTAGAGGGGAAGTGTGTCAGGATAGCCTTGTAAGCTGAGTATTTATGTAACATATCCAATACAGTTATATTACCGGTACATTGGGTAAGAAAATGTTTTTGTAGGTTACTAATAGTTGCAGTCTCTGAGGCAACAGCTGTTTCTGAGATATAATAAAAGTAGACCTTCAAGCTACTTGATGCATCTCTGCTCTGATAGTGTCTGTTTCTGAGATATGATGAAAGAAGACCTTTAAGCTACATGGTGCAAAACAAAAATCATGTTTCATATTCAGATTAAGTTTTAATAAAACAAGAGAATAAGTAGAATCGAAGGATGCTCCCTGATTAAATGCTGGTTCCAATATGTGTGTTTAAATAATTTAAGTATGAAAAAATAACAAAGGAAAATAACACAGTTTTTGTGTTATGCTAAGACAAAATATAAGTATTTTTTAAAAACAAAAACAAATAACTCCTTAACAATACAAAAGAGAGTTATGGTTCTTGTACAGTGCACTTCTTCTTACTGAGATCTATCTACCTATGACAAGATTTAAGTTTTAAAAATAACAAAGGGCACTATCTCCTAAATTATGCAAAACAGAGTTATGGTTCTTATACACTGTACTTATCCTCATTGCAATCTATCTTCCTATGACATTTCATATTGATAACACAGTTTTTGAGTAATATTACAACATAATTTGAGTATTCAAAATAAAAAAGCCAAACAACTCCTAAATTATGCAAAATAGCGTTATGGTTCTTGTACACTGCACTTCTCTGTCATGAAGATCTATCTGCCTATGAAGTTTCATGCTGACACCTCTAACAGTTTTTGTGTCTTGCTCCAGACAAAATTATGATGGGTTGATGGACGAATGAATAAATGGACTAAACAAAAAAACGGGACGAACAAAGCAGCGACTATCTTCTAGCCATTCAAGGAGCAAAATAAAATGCCAAAACATTGAACAGTTAAAAAATACAGACATAGACTGTGAAGAATACTAGGTAGTAAATTTGTTATTTGTTTGCTGAAAATAAGAATAAATATTACTTAATCAGACTTTGACTGTCTCTATTGTTTCATTGTCTAGAATAGTCATGACCTGACATTTCCTTCTCAATTTGCAGGGCCCTGTTTATTGTTCAATATTCAGGGAAAAGTTTTCAACTTTTTTTTCCAACAATTTTTGTTTCCAGAATTATATTCGAATAAGTGATATTTTTCAAGTTCAATTAAACTCATAAGGTAATTTAGAAAACAACAACACTGCTTACAAAATAGGATTTCTTGGTGCATTATATGCTATATTGCCCCCTCCCCGTCTCAAATCAACCTTGCTACCTATAAATGGTTTTGTGCTTATAGATGTTGCCAATACCTGGAACTGTGTTTTACAGATTTCTCCCAATCTGGAACTGTGTTTATAATAGTTCCCATATCTCAATCTGTGTTTATAGATGTCTCCCATATCTGGAACTGTGTTGACAGATGTCTCCCATATCTGGATCTGTGTTTATAGCTGTCTCCCATATCTGGAACTGTGCTTGCAGATGTCTTCAATATCTGGATCTGTATTTATAGCTGTCTCCCATATCAGGAATTGTGTTTATAGATGTCTCCCATATCTGGAACTGTGTTGACAGATGTCTCCCATATCTGGATCTGTGTTTATAGCTGTCTCCTATATCTGGAACTGTGCTTGCAGATGTCTCCAATATCTGGATCTGTATTTATAGCTGTCTCCCGTATCAGGAACTGTGTTTATAGATGTCTCCCAAATCTGGAACTGTGTTTATGATGGTTTCCATATCTGGAACTGTGTTTATAGCTGTCTCCCGTATCTGGAACTGTGTTTATAGCTGTCTCCCATATCTGGAACTGTGTTTAAGATGGTTCCCATATCTGGTACTGTGTAAATAGCTGTTTCTCATATCTGGAACTGTGTTTATAGCTGTCTCCCATATCTGGAACTGTATTTATTATGGTTCCCATATCTGGAACTGTGTTTATAGCTGTCTCCTATATCTGGAACTGTGTTTATAGCTATCTCCCATATCTGGATCAGTGTTTACAGATGTCTCCCATATCTGGATCTGTATTTACAGATGTCTCCCATATCTGGATCTGTATTTACAGATGTCTACCATATAGTTATTCAGAACTGTGTTTACAGATGTCAGTCTTCCATATATGGAACCAAACTTTGTTTATAGATCTCCCATATCCGGATCTGTGTTTATAGATGTCTTCCATATCTGGATCTTTAGACGTCTCTCATATCTTGATCTATCTTTACAGATGTCTCCTATATCTGGATCAGTGTTTATAGATGTCAGTCTTCCATATCTGGAACTGTGTTTATAGATGTCTCCCATATCTGGATCTGTATTTACAGATGTCTCCTATATCTGGATCGGTGTTTATAGATGTCAGTCTTCCATATCTGGAACTGTGTTTATAGATGTCTCCCATGTCTGGATCAGTGTTTATAGCTGTCCCCATATCTGGATCTGTATTTACAGATGTCTCCCATATCTGGATCTGTATTTACATATGTCTCCCATATCGTTATTCAGAACTGTGTTTACAGATGTCAGTCTTCCATATCTGGAACCAAACTTTGTTTATAGATCTCCCATATCCGGATCTGTGTTTATAGATGTCTTCCATATCTGGATCTTTAGACGTCTCTCATATCTTGATCTATCTTTACAGATGTCTCCTATATCTGGATCAGTGTTTATAGATGTCAGTCTTCCATATCTGGAACTGTGTTTATAGATGTCTCCCATGTCTGGATCAGTGTTTATAGATGTCAGTCTTCCATATCTGGAACTGTGTTTATAGATGTCTCCCATGTCTGGATCAGTGTTTATAGCTGTCCCCATATCTGGATCTGTATTTACAGATGTCTCCCATATCTGGATCTGTATTTACAGATGTCTCCTATATCTGGATCGGTGTTTATAGATGTCAGTCTTCCATATCTGGAACTGTGTTTATAGATGTCTCCCATGTCTGGATCAGTGTTTATAGCTGTCCCCATATCTGGATCTGTATTTACAGATGTCTCCCATATCTGGATCTGTATTTACATATGTCTCCCATATCGTTATTCAGAACTGTGTTTACAGATGTCAGTCTTTCATATCTGGAACCAAACTATGTTTATAGATCTCCCATATCCAAATCTGTGTTTATAGAATGTTCCATATCTGGATCCATAGACGTCTCTCATATCTTGAACTATGTTTACAGATGTCTCCTATATCTGGATCAGTGTTTATAGATGTCTCCCATATCTGGAACTGTTTACAATGTCTCCCAAATCTGGAACTGTGTTTATAGATGTCAAGTAGTAGCTGTGTTTATAGATGTCAAGTAGTAGCTACCTCTTCAGTAGCAAACTTCAATTATACATTTCCCTCAGGTTATCAGAAAATGCCACCAATAAAAGAATCAATTACCACAAACTATCAGAAAATGTCTCCAATAAATGAAGCAATGTCTTTTCCATACCAAACCAAAGCTGAGAAGTTGGAACTACTATTAGCAATCATTACAAAATCAATATACCGATTGGCAAATAGAAAACATACAGAACTGCCCAAGAAAAACTTATCCTGATACTGCCCTGATCAACTTTCCCCAAATTAAATGTGTTGCTTTTTTCGTATCACTAGTATGGCGCAGCCTGAATTTGAACCCATGGCCTTCTCTACCTGGAGCAGATACTCTATCATTTGCACCAACAGGGCTAGAACTACCAGGAGTGGTACTTTGACTATAGTCTATGTGATCCACTGTTCACGCTGTCAGATCTTCATAGGGGACACATACTACAAGAGAAGGCTGTTAAAACTTTCAAGGATCCAAACCAGATACTAGGTCCCAGTGTTTGATCACTTCAATTCTGACGATCATAATGTCACTTAAATAGTGGGGCTGGAGAACTACACTGATCAGAGGAATACAGGTTAATGATGGAACATCTGTGGAAACTCAAGCTGCACACTGACAAACTGTACAGCATCAACACAAAAGAATATCGAAGAAAACGAAATGCTGCCAATACAGGACAATTTTGACATCATATCATTGTTTCCATTGTAATTAAGACATAAATTACCACTGAAAAAGACCTATGGCCAAATGTGGTACGGTGAAATGTTTTTCAGCATTTTTGTTATATATCCCCAAACAATTACAAAGCTGATGCTAATAAATACTCTTCTACTTGTAAATACTTGAGATACTTGTAGTTTTCTTTTCAAACGATGCTTTGTTAGCAAACAATATCAGGAGAAAAGCGTGAAACCCATGACCGAATGTTTGAAGTCACCAACTTGTAACTGTCACCCACCACACTGCATGTGTTTGAGTTCTGATCAGGACAGAACTTCCATATGGGGAGGTCTTCCATCTCACTTGCTGTGTGCCAGTAGTTCCATATAAACATTTGTCAGGGATCTTTTTCTGCCAAAAATTAGCAGGACATCCATAATTGTGTCCATGAAATAAAAACAATCACCAGTAAAAGTGTTAAATGACTTATATTACCAACACATGATCAATCAAGGACTGAATCTAATATTGCTGACACTCACATTATATGAATGCAAGTTTGCCTGCAAACTCATGAATTCATAAGAAAGTGAAATACCACATCATGCATCTGCCACTAAATATCATACAAGATCAAAGGGGTCATGCAGGTTCGAAAGTATAAATGTCAATTTTGCCTTCAATATTCAAATTCTCAAATTCTTTTTAGAATATTTTTCAATGTCAATCAAATTTGATTGAGCTATGGAAACACCAAAGAAGATAGAAATCAATATACATTAAACTATTTAGGAAACATCAAAAGAGATGGAACAAAAATACATCACACACAGCATGTACACTTCCTCCATGCTTATATAATTTCTTAATGAGTTCTCCTGTTTTAGATCAAAATTTACAGTCACCTTGTCTGGCTATTTATTTCAGTCCAAATCAGTTTCTCATCAGAGCAACACATGTATCTTAATATGAAAATAGACAACAACAAAAAACTTTTTAGGTGCTTCCTCTGCAAATTTCACAACAACGAATAGCACCTTCTAAATTGGTCATTCTGTATTTACTAAAAAATTTAAATTGCTATCTTCTGGTGACTGTCTTAATATTTTTTAACTTTAGTCAATCCCCTTTCCTCGTTAGAACAATGGAAATAGTTTCAACAAAAGGGGAATACAAAAAATCACCACATACACATTATGAAACGTTCAATATAAAATCAAGGAAAAAATCAATTTCCTTCTACAGGTAGTAGTATTTTAATATAATTATATTATTTTCTTTCAGGTATTTCCTTATTATCAAATCTCTGTAAATAATCAATGTGAATTGCAGTGGTGTAAATTAGACCCAGTATACAATTACATGTGTGCAAACAATGGTCAAAATTATTCCATAGTAAATCAAATTTACAACATATTGGAAATTGGAAAGCAGCTAAGTCTTCAGCTACAAATGTACACCTCTTCTAAAATATAGTTGATACATTGGAATGAAAGTTATATTGGGATCACTAACATCCGATCATAGAAACCATTTTATTAAACATTCAATACTTTTTGCCATTCCTCTCTGCAAAGCATGTGGTAATTTTAGATCGTGATGCTGAGATGATAAAAATAACCTGTCATTACAAAAGCTGTTTCAAAGCCGCAAGAGACAGAGAGGCCTCATGTGGAATATCGCAAATATCTCGGCCTAGTAGATTGTTCATAGTCAATGGAACACATGTTCTAATAGTATTTTGCTCCCCATTTCGACCTTTCCTCTAGTCAATGAGTGATACTCCTATGCAGCATTGTTTATTCATAAATTTGCTTTTCATCAGTGACCATTTTACTCTGCGTCCCACATGCCAATTGCACCTTTTTTTTTCATAGATGCAAGAAAAATAAATATGTGCATCTGCATGGACACATGTTATTAAGACTCCTTATGAAAATCCTATAACACAGGCCATATTAAACACATGTTGTTGTCTCTTCGTAAACCATCTGTCAGTAAGATATTTTTGTAATGCCTCGAAAAAAGCAAAGTTGCCCACAGTTAAATGCCAGACAGAAAACTCTGACAACACTTTTTGGCCAAGTTAGCAACATGGAACCTGATGTAAAAATAATGATACTGAGGATTCTCCGTAGTACACTAAGAAATTACGTACATTTCAGTAACACTGGATAACAATTTACTCTTGGTTGCATTCCTGTAAAGGTAAAGAGGGAATTTGGTAGATGAGGTAATATTCACTAATAAACCTTATATATATGGACCCATTAGTTTTTTTCAGTAACAATTATTTTAAAAAAATTTGCATCCTGCGGACTCACAAGAAAAAAGATTAACTGATCGCTGCTTCATGTAAATGTGAATACCACAATATAATGAGCTTCTAGTATAAAAGGATAACATTATTAATGTTTACATTTGGAACATGCAAGGGCACAATAGAAGCGTCTAGTCTTCTTAGACATACATATTTATTCTGTACAAACACTACTTCGTCCCATGCATAAGAAACTGATCACATGTGGTCAAGATCATGCAGGGTCAATCCTGTGTGCTTCCAAAATCCAGCTTTCTCATAACTCTGGGCAGTGTCCCAAGCAACAATCCCAAAAATGAGATAATTCACGAAAAATATACATCGTTATAATCATTACTGTAATATATCTGAATGACCTTACAATAAGGCCTAAAGAATTATGGAATTAAATGTGACTTGAAAGTTATTTGATTGTATTGAAAGTTGCTTACTTATAATAACATGATTTAAAATCATAAGAAATTAAATTTGATTTTTGCAATATGATTAATCAAAGTGGCATTTGTATGTGGACATAAAAAATAACAAACATAAAATGAAACAATAAAACAACTACAAAAGCATTTGAAACTCGCCATAAAATATGATTAAGGTAATTATTATGAGGGTAAATACATTTATTTTAAATAAGGTTACAAATAATACTAGCTGTTATACATTAAAACATTATCTATATTCACCTGATATTGTGCACACCTATGTCTACCAATGTTTGATCATCCAACAAATATTAATCCAATAAAAGAAAGCAAGAATATTACCGCTACACTACTATTCCATGCCAGCTATATCCCACAGCAACCCAATCTGCTACTGCTGATCATCTGTTACTGCTGATCATTCTGTCGTCTGCTAACCAAGAGTCTGGTGTCATAGGAGAGCTTGGTTTAGGTCTGCCAAGCCCTTCAGTCACCATGATCAACTGTGAACAGAGAGGAAGAAAGGCTCAGTGATGAAACAGTTTCACAAGGCTAGGACTTAGTAGATTATAACTCCCAACCTGCTACACATAAATTAATCACAGAATAAACAATCTTGTCTGGTTCTGCAAAATAGCAACAGAGTCTCGTACAATTATTATTTCAACTTAAGCAATTTTTTGCATGGAGAAACAAATTTGTTATTTTAAGTATGGGTATTAAGAGGCACAATTATTAATAAGCATGCTTAAAATGTAAATAACTTACATTAATTTTTGCTCGTAAATACAAACTACATGCCAGCCAATCAAGCTATTTTAGACATATTGCTAAGGTAGTGGCAGCAAAACTGACTATGCTATTTGCTGTAGCCTGATTAATTCTAGCATACCAGGTACAGATTTTGAGCCAGCATGTTAGCATGCTTGTAAAGTTTCAGAAAGGAGAAAAAATATATCCTGAAGACAAATAAGACAAGAAATATTATAATTTTAGGTCTTGCTGCTAGGATAATTCTTCTGTTTTTGTTTCTAGATATCTATCACAGCAACATAATGATAATCATTAAAGTGATGTCAAGCTCTTTAGGTGGACAAAGCCCCCAGACAAATGTCTAGATAGAACTGGCACAGTGCAGGTAAACTGGAACACTTTCTCAAACAAACTCCTTGACCTTCACACAATGAGAGGTCAATGAAGCAGAAAAGTTATGTCCATGACTCTACCCTCGAAGGTGCCATATATGATTGGTCTTAGTTCTTATCATGCAACATTTATTAACGTGAAAAAACAACAAAAGTTATTTGCTAATACTACATATAAAAATAACAAAACCTTTATGCTAGAGATTTGGCAGTCAATAGTGCAGAACCTAGTTACACAGGTGTGAGTGGAAGCTGGCTGATCTAGCTCTACATTATTTAGCCTTATCCTAATAAATACATGTTTGTAACTAGATTAAACTTTTTTTTCCTGTCTTTCATTGTTATTATCTGTTATCATATTTCATTACTTTCTTAGGATTCTTTGAATTCTAACAAATGGAGTAAATCTTCAGATGACCACTAACTGTATCTCAATTTGTCTCATTCTTGACAAAGAATTATGTAACCTAAATTTCTTGTGATTCACCCAATGCAACATATTATTGCTATGTAATAAGCAGATGCTGGAAGCTGTCTGATTAGGATCTGCACAGTTTCCTACTGAGTATCTTTAAATATCTTCACATTCATTGGCAGTAGGTGTAACTAAGAACTAAGAATTTACCATTTATACAATGTCTTGCTTCCTTTACTGCAAATACAAGCATCAGCATAAATATTGTAAATGCCCAAAAGAAACTGATACCTTAAAAGAGTATTTAATCTGGTTTAAAAAGATACTATTTTTATCTCCTTGAACATTAAAGGCACAAAATTAGCAAGTTAAATTTAATAAAGACTTGAAAACAATATAATATGTAATAAGTAAAGTAAGTGAATATAGGGCTTTTGTACATGGTTCAAATCAATAATAACAGAACATGATGAGAAAATGTGTACCAGTGTTTGTGTTAAGTGAGATCAGTTGTTATACTCCATCAGAAACAAATATAACAGCTTATATTTGTTGACTCTCCTTTTACAATGTTTTAAAAACATAAATTTAAAAAAAAAAAAAATGGAAAAAACACAATTGTTACAATGTGAAAAAATAATAAAGAGATTAATGGATTGCACATTGACAAATCACACAGAGACAATCTGCAAACAAAGATAAAGTACTTGCAATACCTAAATTAACTATAATCTTGACAATAGTATGTACTTTTTCTAACTGTTCTCTTACTTGCCAGAAAAAAGGACCCTAGCCAAAAGTGCAGATCTGCCAGAGTCGTGTTACTAGAATCTGAACATTGTGCTTTTTGTTTTGTTTTTATACCTTCAAGTAAGCATTAGCAAGTTACTAAGATGCACAGGTGTAAAATAAATAATAAGCAAAAAAAAAGCAAGAACACAGTGAATTTAATGTCCCCTAACTATCTGCCTTCCACTTATCATGATAATGATTATTTAACAACCAATCCTTTTCTTTCTTTGCTCAAGAGTTGAATTACCACTGATAAAGTTCAACAATGTAACAGCAAACAGGGTAGATCTGTAACCGGCTGATCTGGATAGACACTATTAAATTAACTAAATCCATGCATATTAGACTAGAGTTCAATGATGTTTGGCAGAGTTTGTGTGGCTCCTTGTCTATTATGATGCATTAAGTCACTTTGACATAATCAGAGCTGTGTTTTAAGAGAACAATTATTGGTCTAAAGATGAACAAAATCAGGTTAAGTGGACCAGTCAGAGGCAATTGACAACCAGTAATAATTCTTTCTGAGCTGCCATTAAACATAAGTTGAACCTCACTACATGTCAAGACAAAATAGGACCTGACAGACAAACACAGAAATATGTTGTAAAAATATCTTGTACACAAAAGGGGGTTTCTAGGCTAATATTTTTCAAGATGATTTGAAAGGTTTATCCTTTTTGTTTATAAGTTGGTTAAGATTCTGTCAAATAATACTAAACCCTCTTGACTGGCCATTTCTTAGGTAGAGGCAGTACTCGGTAAGGTACCACCTTCAGCAATATGCTGTAAATAGGCTTGACTAAGGTGGTAACTTCTTGTACCTGATTAGAGATTCGAACCTGGGATCCTCCAATCAGGAGAATGAGGCCTTAACCATAGGACCTCTGAGGATCACAAGATGATGATTTAACTGACAATGCCTCGTAGTGGAATTTGAATTTAAAACATAAAAACAAAACAATAACAAACACATGTTTTTTGCTAAAAAAAGCTCTGCTGAACTCTGTTCAATTTCAATAAACAATGAACTGCAATATGACCTGTTGGCTCCGAGCTGATATATAAACATGCTGATTGTGTTGCCTTTATAAAAGAGGAACAAAAGAGTGGCAACAGTATTGACTATTAAGTCATAAATAATACGACGGCTCCCATGGCAACTTGGAACTCCTTAGCCCCTGACAGAGTGAGTTCGAGTCCCGGTTAGGCAGAGAACCTTCATTTGCAGATGTTTTCCAGGTGACCTGTGGTATGCTGGTGGTCCTCCACTAGTAATTAGTTGGACTGTGACCATAATTGAGCCAGTACCTTAAAAGAAAAGCAAAAACAGTACACTGATTTGCTGGATAATGATAATAATATAAATATAGCAGAGATAAATGTGGTTCTATGTGTCATTATTTTTACAAAGGGTGCTGCTATTTAAGATTTATCTATAAAATGGCACGTTTACTAAACAATGAAATTGTGTTACAGAAAGAACAAGCCAGCAACAAACTAGTACAATAATGTTGAAATAATCCAAAGGTAGAACAATACAAGAATGTAATTAATATTTAACATTTATATCACTGTAGAATATAATAAGTCCGTGTAAGTTCCAACACCGAAAAGTTTAATATAGAAGCTGCAAGTATTTCCAAACTATCTGTCCAAACTTAATGTCCAAACTATCTGTCCAAACTCTATGTCCAAATTTAAACTTAAATCGGCTAACTAGCCCTTATATATAGACCCAAAGAATTTCTAGAACGCAGAAGTCTCCAGAACATTCACGAAATCCAGTTAAAAATATAAAAATGAATTTTCTAGCTGTTATACAAATGGTATGTCATGCAAAATACGTCATTAATACCACTATGATAAACAAACCCTTAACCTGACTAGCGTCATCTTAAAACTCTAGTGTTCTACTGTACATAACATAATCATATGCTTAACTGTCACCAGGCTGTTTTAAAGATGTCTAAATTATTTGCATTGATTTCACTGCAGTCACCGACTTTCTATTTCTCAATAATTTTTAATTTTCAATGCAAAGATTCTCAAACAAAATGTTAGGATTCCTGCAGTACTGTTTTTGAATGGCTTTATTATGGATGACAATAATGGCTATTTTAAGGAAATCCTATTTTATTTTATAAGAAAATGTTAAATTTGCCATGTTAAAAGTTCAGTGGGTCATTTAATCATTTTGCAAGAGTCTTGTACTGATGTTTACTTTTAGTAAATTAATATTCCTTGACTTTGTAATTTTAAATGAATGTAGCTTAAGATTAACCAAAAAGATTAACCATAATAAAACTAAATTATTTTTTTTTAAACATAGATATAGAACATCACATCAAATAAACGTACATCAACATTAAGTCATTTTATGCTGACATTTCTTTACAATGAATACAAAATCAGTAATTTGCCCAAAACTGCACATAAATGTAGACTTTATACAAATGTAGCTTGTCGTAAATACTAAGCACATAACAACAAATAGTGCAGGTCCTAATCAGATATTTTTGTAAAATTGTATTTAATGACAGGCATTGGCAGATACCTATAATGTTCATTGTTGTGCCATGAATTATCATCTTTGTAATGTAAAACAATAGGTTCAATTTATAAAACATTACTTTTAAATCCTTTTGTGTTATGGTACAGCTATGAAAACAGATTTTAATCTGCCAGGTGAATAAATTGATTTATGAATTTACCTGATTTACTGGCCAATATATTTGTAAAGTACACATCCAATCCTAAGTATTCTGATTTGACTGTATAATAATGCTAGCCAGTGACAAAGAATGAAGAAAAGAAAATAATGAAATAGAAACAAAAGTTATAATTCTTTTGGTTTTTGTGTGAATTTTACCTGAACTTTATGTAAGGCATTCTCGATCAAGAGTTCATTTGAAATGAAGTTGATCCATGCAGCAGCCAATCGCTATTGTTTTGATCAGTGTTCTATGCCATATAAATCCTGGTTTTCAATGTTTTGAACTAATTACATATTTTATTATACATATTTTAAATATAAAGCATGACTTTAAAGAAATACTAATTATGCATTTGCATCACTTAAAATCTTTAACTATCTATACAGTAATCTATTTTACATAACTGTTCAATTCCTTCAAGTGCAAACTCAAAAATGTTTGGTAAAATTATTTGTTGAAACTATCAAGCACCCAGCTTAAAGCAGTAAGTATCAATAATGAATGTGGTGCCCATAATTTTACATATAACAGCAGACACAAGAAAGGAATAAAAGCCAATCTTTTTGTCTTAGTCTTCTAACTGATAATTCATGTGGCAGAAATGAGAAAATTACAACTGTGTTCAAAGCAGTAGAAAATAATAAAATTCAAATGATGGAGTACAAAAGCTTTTCTGAGTGGGTCAGAACACTAAAAATGCTGTGTTTGACTGGCGAACTAAACAGGGAGGTGAGAACAAGAAGGTAGTGAGACTTGGATCTTAACCTGCTAAGCACAAAACTATTCCAGTTAGGTAAATATATAGTTAAGGTACCGATCAAACAGCTTCTCCGGGATCAGAGATGTCAGATCAAGATCTGCTCATCTTAGTACAGTCTCTTAAAATATATACATCTTAGTGACCATGGATTTAACTAATTTTAAATGAGTATTTTAAATAAAGCATGCAAGTTAAAGGCTTAAACCTCAACACCTAACTCCTTCCATTATGTATTCATAAGCTTTTATGGAAAAAAATACTTTAAAAAGCAAAATTCCAGTCTCCTGTTATTTTTAAGGCATTTCTTTTGCTTAAAAAAAAAAACAACTTAAAAAAGTTTAAACAAAGACTGTAAAAAGTTAAACACAATACATAATATATATAACTTATAAAGTTAAGTTATATAGATCTTGAAAATAGTATTTCAGATTTCTGAAGAGATTTTTGGCTCAATCTGATAGAAAACAGGCTTAGCCTTTTTTGACAGGAAGGAAGGTCTCAGAAAAAAATGATAAAATTTAGAAATTAAAATGAAAACTTATTTTCGAACATATCACTAGTGGAAAGCACCTGTAAACGCCTCCTATTCCATAAACAAAAAACAAGTGTAAGATTGTACAGGTGCACTACTTTTCATACACTTAGATCTTAAGAGCATGGTTATCAGATTACTACACTTTTTATAAGCATTTGGCTTACAGCTAGATTTGATGGATGAACAAGAACAGTTCCAGAACATCTCTATACATTATATACCTGTTCGGAATAACAATGAGAAGTTAGTCTCTTTTAACAATCTGGTCATGATTCCTTCAATAAAGGAGTATAACCTTAAAAATGGGCTTCATGTGACAAAATACAACTGTATTTAAATTTGAATTTACATATTATTTTACTAAATTAATTAATTTAATTTGCTAAATAAAACAAAACTATGAGAAACCACAATGAAAAATGGATTAATTATGTTACCATTGCTCACTATACAATATGTGAACAAACCATTCATCTCTATAGACTCTGATGCCATTAGGTTGGCAAATAAAAAAAATACAACATTTTCAATTTCAATTTAATTTTAGCCAATAATTGTATTTCATGTTTATGTCATACATAAACATAACACTGCTTTATAGTACACAATAATTAAATCAACTTGTACAATTATTCCATTGTACAATTAATCCATTGAAACCCACATGCAGATTCTTTGTACCACAGTCATGCAAATCCTTTAACTGTTGACAAGACTTGTATATTTAAAAAAAGAAAAAACCTTATAAATGTACATCTGTATAAACATTCAACAACTTACAGCACTCAAATTCCAAAGTCATTGCATTTTGTGTTGTTCTTAAGAAGAAAGTAGCCCTGGTATATTGAAGCTAACTTCTTTGTATGTATGTACTTGGGAGCAAAGCCATTGACATGTATTGGTAAGTATACTTGGAAACAAAGTTCTTGACAGGAATGTACTTGAGAGAAAAGTTCTTGGCAGGAAAGTACATGAGAGCAAAGTTTTAAACATAAAAGTAATTGAAAGCAAAGTTTTCGACAGAAGAGTACTTAGTTTTTTTCTGGAAAGTACTAGAGAGCAAAGTTTTTGACATGAATATAGTTGAGAACAGAGTTTTTGACAGGAAAGTACTTAGTTTTTGACAGGAAAGTGCTTAAGAGCAAAGTTCTTTACAGGAAAGTACTTAAAGAGCAAAGATCTTAATTGGAAACTGTTAAAGAACAAAGCTGTAAACATGTATGTACTTTAAATAATTTTAAAAGGGAAGTACTTCACACAAATGAGGAAAGTACTTGGGACCAAAGTTCTTAACAAGATAAAGCAACATTTTTAACAGGAAAATACTTTTGAACAAGGAAAAGTAATTAAAGAGAAATGTTCTTAATAGGAAATTACTTAAGAGCACTGTTCTTGACATGAAAGTACTTGTTAGCAATGTTCTTGACATGCAAGTTCTTGTTAGCAAAGTTCTTCACATGCAAGTACTTGATAGCACAGTTCTTCACATGAAAGTACTTGATAGCCAAGTTCTTCACGTGAAAGTACTTGATAGCCAAGTTCTTCACATGCAAGTACTTGATAGCCAAGTTCTTCACATGAAAGTACTTGATAGCCAAGTTCTTAACATAAAAAGTACTTGATAGCCAAGTTCTTCACATGAAAGTACTTGATAGCCAAGTTCTTCACATAAAAGTACTTGATAGCCAAGTTCTCCACATGAAAGTACTTGATTGCAGAGTTCTCAACATGAAAGACGTTGCTAGCAAGGTTTTTCATATGAAAGTTCTTGACATGAAAGTACTTGATGCATAGTTCTTGATGCACAGTTCTTGACATGAAAGTACTTAATAACAAAGTTCTTCACATGAAAACACTTAATAGCAAAGTTCTTCATATGAAAGTTCTTGATGCAAAGTTCTTTATACGAAAGTAATTAACAGCAAAAGTTTCTAAACAGTAAAGTACATGAGATCAAAATTCCCCAGGTAACTATGTATGCACATTTCTTAAAAGTTAAGTACAGGACTGCACTTTTTTGACAGGGAAGCACTTTAGGCCAAAGTTCTTGACAGTTACTTAAAATTATTGTTCCTGGCTGGAATCTGTCATTATTGTCAGTTAATAACATGGATGCCTTATACAGGAAAGTACTTCAAAAGGTGTTTTGACAGTAAACATTTAGACAGTAAACTGCCTGACATGGAAGTTCTCGGCGCATTAGGTGTTCAAACGCATGCAAAATAATGCGACTTAATCTAACCCACCGAAGAATAAATGATGGCGAAGAATAAATGATGCCGAGCCCATAGACTAGTCTAAGGCTAGAGCTAGGTGGTAAGTAATGAAATACTTGTATGATAATGCAGTCAATGTTTACATAAACGATGTGGAATAGTTGAATAAAATAGAGACAAAAGGTAAATTATACCAACCTTTAGTAGACCGACTTCAATACCAGACTAGTTGGCGTCAGCTTATGGCAACTAAAAGAAAACAGTACATTTTAATTTCTTGGTGTAGATTAGTAACAAATTTTCGCATGAACAAATTTTCGCATGTTAGCGGAAACACAATCGCTTATGGTAATAAATTTCATATTAAAAGTGGATAGATAATTATAAATGTGCAAGGTCTCTGCAACCAAACGACAATTTAATGTAATGTGTGCGCACATTGTGACGTCATGAACGTGCTTGTGTAAGTGCATCCCCAATACCTGTTGACCAACCAGGAGACTGTCTCTCTAGCTGGAAACAGCCAATGAAATTCGTTATTCTGCACACGTTCATCAATTGCTCGTGCGACAGGTGAAACCGCTTGTAACATTTTTTTGTTTCGTCAACGAAAGGTAAGTTTTTAAACAAAATGATTCCATTATTATCTTAGCAATTTACATAAAGGCGATACCTTACTGTAAGTCAAATTTAAGCATTGATTTTGCAACACAAATATGGTTTATATCGCTTGTTTACACCCTCGTTACTTAAATGATTGTTTCTCTTTATTAAGCGTACTGTATTATAGGTAATGAGTAAAGCCGTATATCAAAGTAAATATACAGAACATTGACTGCCTATGGTCTGGCCAGATGGGGGACATGGGTAAATCTGCATGATATGAATGTTCTAAAATGCATCAAGTGCGTTCTTTGTCCGTACTCGCCTGTTTGGTGTCATTTTAGCTTGTTAATAAATTATGAGGCAGTAGTATTAAGCCACCTGCATAGATTAGTAGTTGGCGTTGACGAAAATGACAGTAATGTCATGTATATAAACGTATAGCATGTGTCGAACGAAGGGTAACAACTCTGCCAAAAACAATTGTATGTTATTTAAAGGTTATCTCCCTTTTACAATGATGGATTTGTTAGCTTTTATTTGATTCCTAGCAGTTGTAAATAGTTGATTGTAAATGAACATAGAATATAAATTAGGTCATTATTATCTTTGTGTTTTCTCAATCAATGCTTTGTGAACATTATTTATCATAGTTTTTAATAATAATTTCTTGAAACGATTTACTACCTTTTCAATGTCCACAATATATTGAGATGGGATTAGCTGGCATTTTTGCCGATACTGTGCATCAACATTTCTATCATTATAGGAAAGGAGCACTTATGAGGTGCCCAGGAACTGAACCTGGCCGGTCCATTATACTGACACTGACGAGTCAGGGCGTAATGCTGTCCCCTTAGCCCCGAGCTTTAGGAGGGAAGCAACTACTACCAACTTAAAAGTCTTTGGTTTGACCCTGGCCGGGGTTTGAATCCATGACCTCCAGATCTGCAAGCTGATGCTCTACCACCTGAGCTATTATGGCCAATCAATAATACTGAAATAATATTGTAATATAGAAGTGAATAACATGTTTTATCTTAAAGGTGGTATCCGACAGTTTGCCTGTCGAAAATACACCTTGCCAATATATAACCACCGCTTTGGGGAATTTGGTCATACTTTCTGCATAATTAAGTCATTATAACGATGATTTTGAACACTAACTTTATTGTTAGTCTGTACTAATAGTGAAAGACAATCTCGAAATGTCAGTCTTTCCAACTCTATAAAAAGCGCAATAGTGGTCTCTGCGAAGAATAGATATCGACATAAAAGTAAATGGTCACTAAGTTTAAAAACAGCTATCTCTGTAGCGTGGCTCAGATAGGAAACACCTATATTACAATGACAGGGTGTGGATTTATCCCTGACTGTTCACACAGATCTTTGGCATCAATGATCAATGAAGTATTTTGCAAGACCTTGTCAGGTACCAATGACTTACTTGGTTATTTGAGAAAAAATATTTGGCCCAACCTGTTGAGGATACCACCTTCATTACAGTAACCCACAATTCTCAGAAATCATGTAGAGACACATGCCAAGGTAGCTAAATAAGACTTTGTTTAGGTGATCTGATGACAAGTCTCATGCTGCTTTTATTTGTTATTATTTTCTGCTCATTTTGTTGTATGAATTGCTTTTATTGTGTTGTTTTTCGAAATACATCACAGCAACAATTTATGGGAACCATAAAAAAGAGCAGAGATAACATTACATCTTAGCATAAACAGTGAGGTTCCTTGTTGGTTTATCATTTAGCCATCCAGTAACCAACCAGGTGATAGGAAGAGAATGTTTAAGGTTTTAGATGTGTAATCAGTCTCATGAATATCTGTGTAATTGTCAGGCATCTAGCGATTTACGATGTTACGTGTTCGATCAGTTTACATCAACACTTGGCCTTCTGAGAATAAAATCACCCAATTTTTGTTTTCCAATTTTATCCAATGATATAGCATCAATTTCTTCACTCCAAAATGGCAACAAGGAATCGCGGTCAGCAAGGAAGATTCGTCAAAAAAAGAAAAAAAAAAAGGAAAATTAAAGCAAAGAAAGAAGTGTGTTTTTTACATGTTTTTGGAGTATTTTTATTTAGAAAAGTATACTCTAATAAAAATGTAGAAAACAAATGATATAACTATTTTCTTTAGTTTTTATTCGTACAATTTAATATAATTTAAAGGTTAGATTTGAGGACGTCGACCTAGTACATACAAATTAGCAAAACTCAAGTTAGCTGAGGTGAAAAATTGTAACATTTGGAAAATAATCCAGAATAGAATGCTGAATAATGTGATATATCTTTTGTCAGGATTCAGTTTAGTCACTATTTCACATCTAATACCTTGAGCAGCCCTATTAGCCCTCGTAGGTAGACCACCATAGAGCCATTTCCTTTAAACAGTTTGGACCAAAGATTTATTTTCTCAATATACCAAGTAAGTCGTCGTTACCTGGAAAGGATCCTGCAAAATACTGTTCATTGAAGCACTAGATCTGTGTGAAACACTGAAGCTTTTATCCATATTCGTCATTGCATTCTGAGACACTCTGCAGAAATAGCCATTGTGACAACTCAAATTATATATATTCGTCCGCAAAGTCCAACCTGATGTTGATATCTATGTTATAGTAGAGATCACCATGCTGCATATTTATAGATTTGGAAAGAATTAACAATTAGAATGACTTTTTTCAATTTTTATTGTCATACAGTATCTAGGTAGTGTTTGAAATCATCTTTACTTCGGCAGATATTATGCCTAATTCCCCCTAACAGTGGTAAAATATTGTTACGTGCATTTGATACAGGGCAAACTGTCAGATAACACCTCCAAGCTTACTTTTTGCATTATACTGCATTTTTACACTTGGATAATGGTTAACATAAGTGTATTATTACCACATTGTTTGTGTGCTGAAAATATGTTCCATTGCATTCCTTTATTGTTTTATTTTTATAATTAATTGTTACCTCTTAGTCATTGTAAATCATATATGCTAGCAAGAGTTATTTCCCCTTGAGTAGTCATGGTAAAACTTGGAAAAGAAATTCGGGACAAACTTATTATAGACTACCTTTTTCCATACTGTCATCTTTTTTTTTTACCTTTTTCTGCAAGAAAAGACAGGATGGCCAAAATCTTCTTCACATGTGCATTATCATGTCACAGTAAAAAAGGGTTCCCGTAGATACTGTTCCTTGTTTTCTGTTTTGGTTCCCAATCAAGAATAGTATGGCAGAAAAATATGTAAATTAATTATGTCTTGGGTTTTTATCAAAGTAGCTGAAACAGAACTGATGCATAATTTATTTAAATTGAGTTTGACAGATAATTGACATAATAAGTGGGAAAATTAATAATAAAAATAGTTTGTTTTTGAGTATGTGCATTCTTAGCTTACCTATGCTTATGGTTAGGGCAAATTTTTGTGATCACCCACTGTATGGAAGCCACATGTTACTTGACCTTTGACGTTCTCAACATCTTTTCTGAAACTGCTGGCTTTCTGAAACTGCTGGCCCTTATTAGTCCCCTACCGGTGTTCACATTGGAGGGGACTATAGGTTTACCCTCCGTCCGTCAGTCTGTCTGCTAAAAATCTGGATCCTTTGATAACTTAAAAACTATTAAAGCTAGGCGCATGAAACTTGGTATGTTAATAGTAGCAATGTGTACAATATGCACGCGCCAAATTTGGGTTGCTTACCTTAAAGGTCAAGGTCACAGCAATATTGGAGCAAATTGTGTCCGCCCATACTTCGTTATTTTTGAAGTCAGATGTAACTAATGCACAGAATTATCACCAGATTGATGACGTGTCGTCAGCAATTTGGGTCGCTACCTTAAGGTCAAGTCCAGCATGACCTGGAACAAAATCATGTCCGCTCCATAACTTTGTTATTTGAAGTCAGATTTTACAACTATTTCTCAGAAATGATCACCATATTGAGAGGAAGTGTCGCAAACAACATTTGGGTCGATACCTTGAAGGTCAAGGTCACAGCATGACCTTGCAGCAAAATTGTGTCCGCCCCATAACTTTGTTATTTGAAGTCAGATTTTACAACTATTTCACAGAAATGATCACCATATTGAGATGATGTGTCGCGAACAACATTTGGGTTGATACCTTGAAGGTCAAGGTCACAGCATGACCTTGCAGCAAAATCGTGTCCGGCCAGTAACTTTTTGAGGGACCGGTATGGGACTACTGTATTGCCCGCAATACTATCAAATGCTTGTTTAATCAAACTTCACCAGAAGCATCAGCAGGAAGGGGGAAAAAGAAAAGTTGATCTAAGGTATTTTGATCCTTAAAAGCACATGGTTGCCAGGGGCCTGGCCATTTATCTATATGGCTATATAGTCCATATTTGACGTAGTATAAAAATTGAAATCCTGAAAGAGACTTGAAATTTTGTGTGCATGTTACTTGAGTGGCCCTCTACTAAAATTGTTAAAAAAATCAGAGGCCTTGCCATTATCCATATATAGCAACATGTATGTGCATGTATCCATTCCTTTTCATCAACCGTACCTAGGTGAGTGATACAGAGCCATATAGAGCCATCATGACCCTCTTGTTTGAGAAGTTTTCTTGGAGCTTTTTGATGCAGACTTGATCAAGGAAGGGACTGACTGTTTTTGAATTATTTTTTTATATATTTATATGATATAAACATGCATTAAAAATAAGAAAGGTAAAATGACAAATATATTTCCAGACTTTGAATCATAGTTATAACTGTATAGTGAATACTAAAATTTAATAAATACTTTTTGTAATACAATATGTTTATGTTTAAACAGCCTCAAGGGGTATTCCTCACATCCAGTTGCTTTTATAAGAAAGGCTGGACAAAACATCTGCCATCACTTAAACCTATTGGTTTGTTTGGTATGTACCTACAAATATTCTGTTTGGATATGATATATTTCATGTGTTCTATAAATGTGTGAATAGTTGAAATGTGTTCACAAACTCTATTTTGGCACTGTTTTGACATAAATCTTCCTCTTCTATTGTTAATGATGTCCTGTTACAACCACATTAGGTATTGTTTTTGTTCCAATTCCATACGCAGCCATAAAGACTTGGTGTTAAGATAGTTTTAAGATAGTTACAATGTCATACAAGTTTTCAGTATCTTCAATCAAAAAGTTATTTAGATAACAAAAAACTTGTTTCTATCAACAATTTTAATCTTGATAAGATTGTCTTAAAATGTTTCTGTATTTCTTTGCTTTTCAAAATGTTACCTTTTCAGTTGGGGAAGTATTTGTGCGTGTGCGTAGTAAGAAGACAAAAGTGTGATATTCGGTGTTAGGATATTTTAAAAGATCCATGGAGAGATGGCGTCCTGCCCAACAGATACATATCTGGGGAGCTTTTTGTATGCTTGATAACATCAGGACTCCATCTTACTCTAGATGAGTACTACCCTTGCCTTGGTACATTTATTAACAGCCAGTTCTAAATTCTTAATTAGTCTAACAATTTTTTCCTTAGTAAATATTAAGTAATCAGTTTGTAATGAGTAAGCATCAAATAGTGTTAATTGTAATGAGGCAGCATGCAACTAATGCTGGCTGATCTAAATCTACACTTGTTGCCTACACTTGATCAATTCCTACCTAGCAGGCTCAGAGTTAAAACATAGAATAGGATGAAAAGCTAGTTGAAGCTTTGTAATACAAAAAAATATGACCAGTAGTTAAGCAGTTGTCCATGTTGACAATGTTGATATGAATGGCTGATTTCTGTTACACTGATCAGTATATCTTTCCGTCAGTTTCTAGTATTTTCCCGCTAAAATTTCCTCATTGAGAACATGTTTTTAAAAAAAGGATTGGTGATGTCTTTAAAAAAAGTAAAAGATGTCTGCCTTAAGAAAATGAATACTCACAATCTGGCTTATTGCTGCATTACCATGAATTATTTTTTAAGATCTCTCTACATCACATTTTGCTTATTTTTAAAAAAACTAAAGACTTGCATGTCTGTAAAACAGAAATTGTATGGAATGTTTATAATTACATGACAACTTTTTAATATTTATTTAATAGTTGCATAAATGTCACAATTTTTCATTGGGTATCTGCACTGACACAATTCAAGAGCCAATGCATCATAGTTAAATAAAGTTTTGTTTTTGAAATTCATCGCAGCGACCAATTATGATCATTATAGCGACTTCCAGCTTTTCGTGGAGGAATATTCCATACGTGTCTGGGTAGAACCACCAGCGCACCGCAAGTTGGAAGACCTTTCTACATTAGGTCCTTCGCCCTGAACCGGGTTCCAACCCAGGTGGTGAGAGGCTTAGCAGTCAAAAGGAGTTACAAATCGGCAACTCTACCACTATGGCTCAAGCGCCCCCCAGTTAAATATTATTAGGACACACTGTAAGTAAATGTTGGTTAAAAATGGCATATGCAATATATAAATATATCTCCAGCGTATACCTCTATATTTTAACTTATTGTTGTTTTGTCTGGTTCAATAAAATGTAAAATTACTTTTCTATATCAAAATATGCTGATAATTCAAATATAAGTTTGTACTTCAGTTTGTATTTCTGTCTAGAAAAATTATTACCCATAATTAGATATATTTAAATAAATCTATAAAATACTAAAATGCACTGCAGTGTTTCTATGCTAATTTTATTACAAAACATACATGTTTATCGAGAGCAATAAAAAAGAAAAGAACACAGTATTTGTTTTTACCAAAACCGGATAGATTATAAAACATTTCTGTGCAGTTGCCTCTTCAATAATGGACAACCTATAAAATGCACTAATGATATGACCAGCTACATTTATTCCAGGCTTATTTGGGATTTTTATTCAAGTATTAATCAAGCAAAATTGGATACAATTTTATATAAAAGATTTAAGACAGAATAATGCCATCTAAATGTTACTTGAAGGTAAAAAGTCCAAACCTCTACTCTTTTACATTTTTTTTTCTTATGAGCATATTGTATGTGGCTCTGTTAAGATGGATGTTGTTGTTGAGATGGACTGTGTTGTCATGATGGTTGGTTTGGATCCACTTGTTTCATCAAGATTTAGGCTGGTTTCGTCATTGACATGCTGAGTATCAGACTCTACAGCTGTAAATGAAAATATAATTTTACTCCATATTTTATTATCAAACAACAAAATAATAACAACAAATAAACAATAAAGAACCAGAGCTGATTGACCAAGTAACAGGTTAATTTGACTGGGTGAGGTTTAATGTCATTAAATAAGAAATGTAATATATAAGTTTAAAGCTGATAAAAATTAAAATACAGTTTTTTGTATTATTGAAAGTAGCAATTTTTTTATTAAAATTCAGTCTCTATTTTATAATATTGGACCAGAAACTCCAGACATGAAGTAACTCAGCATTATTATTATTATGTTGTAGTCATGTTGCCCAGACATGGAAAGGTTACCTCCATGATGCCCATTTGGGGTGATCTTGTTATTCCTGTGCCGGAAGCTGTAGATGCCAAGTGCCACACCCCATACCAGCAGGGTCACAATCAGAGCTCCAATCATCATAGCAGCCCAGCTGAAGATGCAGTGCAGCTCAGGTAAGTTGTTTTCTCATTGTTACAAATCTTAGTACAGTTCGACTAAAAGAAAATACCCATACTTTCTAGTTTGCTTTTATAAACTGATTGCCATACACGGTCACACTCCAGACCAGTGTGGTCAAGATCACAACCTTTTTCATTTTAGGAGTCCCATGTGAAAGAAGGACAAAAATGCTGAAGCTCAGGAAAGTCTGTTCAGATAAGTTCATTTGTTTTTTGTTTTGTTAAAAACAGCACAGATACACTTATTATGGCCATATTGGGGTCGTCATTCTAACCATTGGTTATTGGTGGAGGAAGACACCCAGACATACAGACACACCACAGGCCAGCTGGAAGATCTTCCAACATCAAACTTCTCACCTGGACTGGGACAAAAAAAAACACAACAGCAACAGGGGCTGAGGAGGTACAAATCGGCGACTAGTGGTTCCACCACAGGTGACACCATCAGGTAAGTAGAACAACCTTTCAATTATATAAAAATTTAGATGATATTAAATTCTAGTTTTGGACAGCATGCTTGCCTTGTAAGTTAATTGTTTTGGTATGTATTTGTTTTCAACTGTTTCATCATAGGTTACTGTTCTCATGAGCATATGCCTGAAGTTTATGTTTTTTAAGCTAAAGAAATCACAACTTTTTCTATATTGATGTCTGTAGAAAAGCTGCATCATACATTATTTGAAGGTTGATAAAAATGTTCTTTAACTTTCATCCATGGCTCTTTTTAAAATTTGTTTCATTTTGTCTGCATTCAAACACCACTTTTTACCATCTTTATCTCAGCTGCCTTCATAACAACAATATAATTTCTCTAGTTATGCTTGTGATCAAAACTCGTTCTTGATAATTAGTGAGCATATAAATCAAACTGGAATGCAAGGGACATGATAGCAAATAGTTTAGATCTTGATTGTGGAGTTAAATGATCTGAATCTGCAGTTTTGATTTGATTTTAATTTTACTTAATTTATCCTAAACTGTGTACTTGTATTACATTTTTTGGCATTCTTGACTTTTTAGAGAAAACTTTTCAGCCAGAAAGGGTAACAAAACCCGAGACCTTCACTAACATGGAAATTGCTCTACCTGCTGAGCTTATTGGGGCCGCTGACACATTTTCTCGCTATCACTAGTACTATTTGCATCTGTGCTTGAAGATTCACTGTTAACTATAGTTACTTACAGGTTGTCATGATGTAAGAACCACTGAGAACAGGTACTGGTTCTGTATCGCCTAGCAGCCTAGAAAAGAGAATTAAATACTATTTTCTTGGGATAATCGGGTTTTGAACTTCATTGATATAGCACAAACATATCCTACTAAATAAACTCACTGTTAGACATTCTTCCATCTGGCTATAATGCACATCTGTCAAAATAAAACTTACACTTAGTGAGCATCACCTTTACCTATCCTGTTATATGTTTGGTGCGGCAACTGTGCTAACAGAATCGTGCCCATACTAAATAGGGTTAAAACAAGTGCTAGAATCACCTTTACCTACCTGTTACTTATTTGGTGCTGCAATCAGTGCTCACAGAATTGTGCAGTACTAAATTGGTTGACAAAAGTGCTAGCATCAACTTTACCTACCTGTTTGTATTGGGTGCTGCAACAGTGCTCACAGAATCACAGTGCAAGGGCTAAATAGGTTGAAACAAGTGCTTAGCATCACCTGTACCTTCTTATTTCTGCATCAGTACTGGCAAAAGTGTGTAAGTATAAAATAGGTTAATACATGTGTAAGTATAAATAGGTTTATACACATGTAAGTATAAAATAGGTTTATACACATGTAAGTTTAAAATAATGCACGTTCTAGCAACTCCTGTACCTACCTGTTTGTACTGGGTGCTGCAGCAGAACAGGGATTGGTATTGTCCTCCGGCTTCTCCACAGCAGTAATCTTGGCAATATTTTGAGGAGATCTGACTTTCTTGATCATTGTAGGATACACAACACTCTCCAGCACTTGCTGGGGAAGCTTAAATGACATTTTATTATACAATAGTAATAATTTGCAAACTCCTTTCGTATAGGGGTGTAGAATTGAAATAGGAACACATTATACAGGACAAACCTGACTTTGCTAGAGGCTTTATATTGTGTGGTATGCAAATTGTTAAACAATAGTTGATTGAAACTTGTTTGTTTTCATGGATAGCGAATGAATACAAAAATGAAAAAAAAAATTTGTTTAACCAACACTTCCATCTGAAATAAAGTTTTCCAATATAAGTATGCCCTTTCCAGTGTGGTCAAATTGGAATTAGGTGTAAAAGTTCATGCTGTCATGCATTGAAATAAAAGTTTAGCGAACTTGCCTGATGCCAGTATTCCAGTCAAAATTATGACAGTTTTCACAAAATCTTTCATGATGTTGTCACAGCAAAATAGTTGTAAAATTAATAAGTACATGAAGACAATGGGATGGCCTGATGTCCCACATCCCTTCTTCTTAAGTATTGTTTAGTGGTTATCAATGTCCACAGAAATTCAAGATAAATCACTTGATTGTGTGATATCAATTTGTCAAAACAGACTTTCCTGGTTTAGATCTAACCAGCATATTAACATTAAAACAGTTGCATGTTCAAATTAATTTTAAACAAAAAATGTATTCATTTCCTCTTGCTTTATGCATGAGAACTGGAAGAACAAAGGTCATTCTCCCTTTTATAATATTGTCACATTTTCATGTATTTTCATGTTCCTAAACCATTACCACTCGGCAAGCTAGTGGCATGATGATGTTATCAGTGAGTAGATAGTGTTGATACTTTTCTGTAACTTACACACCTTACATATTATCAAACCCTGATACTTACGGTTAAGTAGCCTTACGTTTATTGTAAGACAACTTGTTCTAACCCATACGTCCCCCAACTAAGGAGCTAGCTGTAACCAGATAGCAAAACATTGTTGATGAGGTTGAATATGTCTTACATGTCTTTGTGCAAGTTTGTTACCTTTTTTTACACTGACTTCATAGATGAAGCTATCATTGTTTAAAAACAATTGAAAATTTAAAAAATATCCAATTTCATATAGATTTGTATACAACTAATTTCTGTCTATTTAAAACAAAATATAATTTTATATTAATTTTCCATATCAGAAACCAATTTATCATGATTGCTTTTTATGATAGTCTATTCTAACCGTAAAACATAAAAATTTAAATACTTTTACATAAACCTGGGATCTTCTTGTATGGTCAGTATCAAAATCAATTATTTACAAGTTAACATATCATAGAGTTTTTTTTATAGATCAGTACTCTTTTTATAAATACCTTAACAAATGGAATTTTAGATGGGTCAGTGCTATTTTACAATATCGTATGTGAAAAACAAGTCTTTCTGATTCTGTCTATTTTTCATAGACCAATATTAACCCCTGCATTGAGATATCTTCTTGAGTGACATTGACTTCAGTACATGTAGATCATTTATTTTCTCATGACTACCCCAAGTTGTAATATCAGTTTCAGATATCTTGTCTTCTCTTATTCTTACATCTCCCAGATTATCTTTCTGTCTGATTTGTTCAGTTCATTTTGTTGCCATTACCATCAGATGGCTAAATTGTTATGAACATTAAATATAATATGCTCCCATGACATGTATTGTATGGTGTGTGTGCCTCTTCAAGCATTTATCTCAAAATAAATCTGTACCCTGGGCAAGTGTTATACATGGTCTCCTGACGATGGCTAAATGTAACACTGATCACTGGGTTTGATAACTTTAGATCCAAATCTTGAATTGGACAAGGTGTTGCATGAATTAAGCTTGAACAATTCTAAATGTTAGATAGTCACATGACATAATCATGAAAACTGATTGGACAGTTCATAATGATGTTTTTATCACATGACTTGAGTGTGAAATCTGATTGGGCAGTTGCGAAAGGTGGCACTATATCCCACAATGCCCTGTATAAGCAATGATTGGGAATGGGGCTGCTGTTGTAGCAAGTGAGAAATACGGTCTGCTGGATACAAGATTGAAGCCTGATTGAGTTATGGGTTTGTAAAGTTAGACCTGTAAAGTAATATTGATGATAAGCATCTAGCTGGATCACAAACATTGATAGGTTATTGAGAAGTATTGGGAACGTGCAGGTAAGCAAGATGGCAATGATTGTCACAGCAATATGATATTAGCCACATTTTTTATGCTTGCTGTTGCATGCAACCATGTATTAAATGACATTCGGGAGGAAAAGAAAAAAATATTTAAGAACTACAAAAAATATAGGCAGCTAATGTATGATCATTTGTTTATAATTATAAATGGAAATAATCATCACCATTATCATCGTCATTATATTTATCTTTATTATCTTTAGCATCCTTATATTTATGTTTATTATCTTTATCATCATTACATTTATCTGTTATCATCATTATCATCATTATATTTATCTTTGTTATCAATGTCACCATCATTATATTTATCTTTGATATCATTATCGTCATAACCTACAAATCATAATCATCATCACTCTTTTCATCATCTCCATTCTTGCCTGTTTCCAGAATAGCTCAAGCAAGTCCTCAAAATGGTTGCTCTCACACTAAATACTCTCATGTAATGTGTAATGTGTGATGCTTGAGAATATTGTATGGTAACTTATATTGTTGATATATAATAAAATACTGATATAGAAGAAATGTGCACATGTTAAAGTGTTTAGCAGGTTTTTCTGTCTAAAATGTATCGATTTCCACGAGGCAGTTTAACATACTTTAATGTGTGTATTGTTTCTCTTATTTTTAACTAAAATGATATTGAAATATTTTGGTGATGATTTCTTCAATATATTGTAAAATTCAATATATTGTAAAATCGATTAAAATAGTCAGCAAATATTGCCTGCATTCTTATTCTATACCATTATACTGTTCTGTAATACATTTCAGTTGGTTTTCTTTCTACACAACTCAGAAATCACTTTCTTCCTTCTGATCAGATCTCGTTTTATTTCCTTCTCTCATTCTCAAGGTAAGATTTTGACCCTGGAGGGTTGTTCATGAGATCCATGCAATCATGAGAAATTGTAAACACTTTGAAAGGAAGTCGGGGGATGAGTCAGTAACCAGAGACCCATAGTTACCGAAAATTAGTGACAATTTCGACAGACGTGGTGTCGTATATATCTTGATGCCGTTGTCACGTCAACACGAGTGTAACTATCTGTCAGTCAGCGGATGGTTTGACAGTCACTGGGGTACAATTATTGGTGCTCTGTATCAGGTGAGAGCTTTGTGTGGCCAGGCCAAGCTCCTACAGGATGCAGATCAGATGAACCCAGGTATCATTGGGCCTAAGTTAAGGTGTAGTCAAGGATGAAACTGATGATCAGAGAAAATTGTTATCATCACTCACTGCACATACAACAAAAGTTATTCATGGTTTGTCTGCATCTTACATTTACTTATTTGAAGCAAAACGCCCCTCTCTTCATTTATCGAATGCATGCTGGCAACAGGAGCCTCATTGCTCTATACATTCTTAATGACTACATGTATTAATAGAGGCCTGGGTATGGTAAATATGTAAATAAATGTTAGATGCAGGCATGTTTTATGGTGTGATTTCCTTTCACTTTAAAGGTATACTGTATTTTATTAACTTTTATATTTGTTTTATACTTAAATAATTTTCTGCTTATATAGATGCTATTCCTAACTCTTCAAGACTTGCTTATATGTGTGATATTTGTATTTGTCTTTTTGTAGTGTGGGGGGTGTATATGACATAAAAACAGCCCTATACATAGCATCTCTACATCATTGTTAATTCTATTCAGCTCTGTTAAAATATGGATCTACAAATGCATAAAAATATTGGTGTTTAAAATTCGATCTTTATTTTCAATAAAAATATTCTGCAGTGCTATTTAATAAAAGAAAACTGTTTAGTCAATTTTAAATACATTTTATATATTAATAAGTCTTTTTATTTAAGTAATATGTTTTACACCTTCAACATGCAAAATAAGACACATTTTGGAAAGGTCTTTAAATGGTTCAATATAATTCCTTGCTCTACTCTACTGTAGTCATCTCACATGACCAAGTGGTTAGAGTTGTAGACTTGTAACTCCTCAACCCCTCATCACATGGCTTGGAGTCCAGCCCTTGGAGAACTTTCATGTGAGGAAGATTTCCAGCAGGGTTTTACCCAAACACAAGTCTTCCTCATCCAATGATTACCATAGCTGAACGTCGCCATAATGACCATAATTGTGTTGGTTGTTGGTGCGACTGTTACATAAAATAATCATTTGCATCAACACATACATTACATGCACCAGTTCTTAGTAGTCTTACTGATTGAAATAATCTTTGTCTCATTGCTCGGACTTGGTTAGGTCATGGTGAACTCTTGTCCATGTTTAATCCAACCTTTGGCCACTCTTGACCAGGTAATCCCAGTGTCTTGGCTTCCCCTGCAGCTTCAGTTACCAGTAAGTATAACCTTGCACTGGTTATTGTAACTGACATGGTGTTTAGCTGGCAGATTTATTGCTGTCTCCTTGCAGTTGGTTTCACCCTGTCAAGAGCTATAATGAAAGAAAACAATGTAGGGAAATTGTTGAAAAAGCATGGTTTGGGTAATTCAGATAAGTGCTTGAACCCTTGCCATGCTTCATTTACATGAAACTAACCTTACTAGTTCTTTGTCAACTTCCTATACCTACATGTAAAAATTAATAGGGACCTACTAAGCACCATATAGTGCAGATCCTGATCAGACAGCTCCTGCCTTCAACTGGCTAATGAGGCTCTACATTTTTTTTGCCTAGTCCTGAGCATTTGAACTTAACAGGCTACGGGTTGAGCAGTGGTCAGGTCCCATGACCTGCACAGTGTATTATGGGTATGGGAAAGTTTATGGAGTCAAGGTGACAGGGTCGAGGGCTTCATTGCCAGGTAACTAGGGTCAGCCTGAGGTTCTAACTTAATGTACAAGAATATTTACTTTAACTAGATAACCTGATTTTCTTTTTTGCATTCTCGACATTTGTTTTGGTTTGGTATGTCATTGGTAAAAGGACAAATATCACCAAAAGTCTTGAAGTAAAGAGACATCATTGATCATAGTTCTGGCTTGTTTCTTTTATAGCAACAGTTACAATAACATTTATGAACTTAATTTTTGCTTTCTTTTTGAACATATAATAATGATGTCATTGTGAAATAACAGTTTATCAGATGACTGTTCATACATTTCACACAATAAATGTCCAGAATAAAATTTACCCATCAAGTGTTGACAACTTTCTATCATAATTTTTTGACATAATTATTTCTGCTTTAATAAAGACAACTTTCTTTTAAAGCCTGGCATCTCATTTGTTTTGATGGAAGATTATTCTATTTTCATCATTTGCATGGATGACCATTTAATTTATGCCTGTTGGTTTCATCAAATAATACTTCAGTGGGAAAACTTGCTACATTTGACATCAAATCAGTGTGTTGCAAAAAAAAAAGCATTTGTTAACTGATGTTGGTCCAAAATATTTTTTTATTCATAGCAGTTGTCTTTGAGAGAATGGGAGGCGCCCATGACGAGCAGGTAGAGTCGCTAACTTGAAACTTCTCAGCGCCTCACCACGTGGCTTCGTATCCCGGTCAATGTGAGAACTTCCTGTGGGGAGATTTTCCAGCTAACCTGCAGTGCACCAGTGGCTCTACACAGATGTAAGTCTGTGGTCTTCCTCCACCAATTATTAGCTGGACGTCACCAGTATGACCATAATTGTGTTGGTGAAATGTAACAAAAACCAAACAAACTTTGTTAGCACCAGGAGAAAAGATTCAGTATTTTGTTATCAGCTACATAGGATTTTAGTTTTAGTTTGATTATGAGTTTCTTGCTTCTGCATTTATACCCCATAAACAGTGGCACCTAGGTTTTTTGCTGTGGCCATTGAGAGTGGTAATTATTTTACTATTATTTCAAGCAGAAACCCCAAACAAAGTAGTCTTCTTCACTGAGGAGGTGTCATGTTCCAACTAGTTAGCCATCCTACTAGCTTGTTGACCTGGCCAAAGATACATTTATCTGCAAGGAACTCATCCATCTGACAGTCCTAAACTGTTTGCTTCCTCTACAATAGGTCTGCAGACCTGTAATCAAGCATCTCTAAGACACAGATCACTGCACCAGTCAGGGATCAAGCATATCAAAGACCCTGATTGCTGACCACTTCTATTTGACCCAGAGCAAAACCCATTTAACTTGCCCATGACATTAAACACAAGATACATCAATATAACATTGACTTAAAAATTATTATTTAAATATCATTATTGTTTACTTCTCCTAGAATTTGATACCTGCATTTACCTTTGAACCCTGTGACTTCTAACACTTTGACCTTTATCCCAGGTGTTTTGATAGGAGTGTAATTACTAATTGTTCCCATATGGTGTACTCCTAATTATTGGGTGCAGTTTTAATTTTCTCCTACCATTGTTGAATAAACATATGATGTGAAATACTCTCCTTTGTATTAGACCATCTTCATTACTTGTATTGACCTGGCATTTCCTGTGTATCCATTTTGGAAACCTGTGTCCATCTGAGTGAAATATCAATTATTTTTAAAGAATTGTAACGAAAAACTATTTTAAAGAATTGTAACGAAAAACTTTCTTTAAATAGACAAAAAGTAGAGCTATTGTTATGACCCTTTTGTTGTGTTAGGTGTCCACATTGGTAAATCTTTCTGTTTAGATCCTTCTTATGAAAGTTTAACTAAATATTTGAAATAAATATTTACAATGAAAGGCAGAATACATTGAAAAAGGGCAAGCAATCTTAAATTTCATTTTTGGAACAGTTATGCTCCATTTCAAACACAGAAATTTTGGTCTTGGTAAAACTTTTTCTTTTTTTTCTTTTTTTTCTTTTTTTTTTTTTTTTTTGTCCCCTACCGGTGTTCACACCGGAGGGGTACTATAGGTTTACCCTCAGTCCGACAGTCTGTCTGTCTGTCTGTCCACTAAAAATCTGGATCCTTAGATAACTTAAAAACTTTTAAAGCTAGGTGCATGAAACTTTGTAATAGGTAGCAATGTGTACAATATGCATGTGCAAAATTTGGGTCACTACCTTGAAGGTCAAGGTCACAGCATGATCTTGAAGCAAAATCGTGTCCGCCACATAACTTTGTTATTTGAAGTCGGATTTTAAAACTATTTCACAGAAATGATCACCATATTGAGATCATGTGTCGCAAACAACATTTGGGTCGCTACCTTGAAGGTCAAGGTCACAGCATGACCTTGCAGCAAAATCGTGTCCGGCCCATAACTTTGTTATTTGAGGTCAGATTTTACAACTATTTCACAGAAATGGTCACCATATTTAGATGACGTGTCGTGCACAACATTTGGGTCGCTACCTTGAAGGTCAAGGTCACAGCATGACCTTGCAGCAAAATCGTGAGGTTTTGGATAGCGCATTCAGGTGCACTTACCTTAAATGATAGTGCATTAAGGTGCTGCTCATACCTTAAATAAAGGCCCCCAAAAAATGTCATGATAAGTTAATAATTATTTAGGCCAGGTGAATTAAAAAATTTATGTGAACCCCAACTACTGTTTGGGTGGGAGGCGACTATAGATTTGCCCTGTCTGTCTGTCCATTTGTCCAACTAAAAATCTGGATCCTATTATTACTAAAATAAATGTTTGAGCTACATTGATGGAAATTAATTATAAATGGCAATAAACAGGAGCGTATGATAATTAAAGAACTTTTTGAGGGTCGGTAGGGGACTACTGTATTGCCCGCAATACTATCAAATGCTCGTTTAAGTCTGTAACAGCTTACAGTCTACTTTCCAGCACTGAGAAACTTAGGACACCCTTGTCTGCAGACAGCTCTTGTTTAAAATTAAGGTCTTAGTACAGAATGCAAGAGACAAATAGTAAGCTAGGATTAAAAACATTGAAATCAAATGGTAGATAAATCTGAAGCAAGTGATTGGACAAATCATAAAACTTTTCCATATTTGGCCATTAAGATGCTTCAAAATGTTAAAAGAAATTCTTATCAGAATTAATAGGACTTATGCCTGGGCAATTTATATAAACATATAATTTAATTTCCAGAAGGCTCATCATCTTTGTAATGGCAAAAAAAACATGGACAATAATCCTAACCATGTTTTTTAGTAGTAAAAACTGATTAATGGTTGAATTCTCATTCAGGATATATATTTTCAGAAATACAGAAGCTTTTTCCTTTCTTCCTAGGAAATACAGCAATTCTTCTGAAAAATATACCAAACTTGAGACAACAAGACTATATATTATGTGCAGTTTAAAAATATGTTCATGGTTTAATCCATTCCAGTTGAATTATGGAACAACAGAAGTGTTATCCAGGTAGCTTTGTTATACTTTTTTCCAACAAATCAATATGCGACTTATTCAGCAAAGTGCACTTTTAATCCAACAAAATAATCTTGATTCAAAAATGAATTTCAATTATGACACATACATTCTTGCTAAGAGGCATTAATTCAGTTTGTGCAAAATGTGAATTAAAAACATTTTCAAAAATTTTACAAATGTAAATTTTCTCAAGTACTTAAATAATTCTATTTTGCAAAAAAAAAAATACTTGAGAAGTATGTAAATTTATTTAAGTTAAGCTGTATAGGCAGTACCAGTTCATAAATATTCAGACTTTTACATACTATAAAAGTTCACTAGTGAGAGCTTGTGAAAGGATTTAGATTATGTTTGGCACCCCTGGATGAACAGTGATATAAAATTTGACAGTGCTCGTTAACGCATGACTGATGCTCCGAAACTTCAATAATCCTCAGAAAAGTTAAACTAAGTTTACTTGCACTGTTTATATATATAAAGAAAGGCTGTAACACTGGAGTATTGAAGTCACTTTAGTTAAGCCATGATAGATGTATAACCTGGAAAAAACATTGTTTAATTGGTAAAAAACAACAATTGAAAACAAGAAGTAAATGGCATAGAAGATTGGCTAAAGCTATAGCCATTGACCCTTCACTGGGCCCGACTTCAATCAAAACAAACTGTTATGCACAGGTTTAAACCTTTTTAAATCATTACCTAAGTTATGTCAAAATATGAATGTAAACATTGTTCAGTCAAATATTGCAGCAATGAAATATAAGACTAAATGAAACAAGCAATCATCAGTACTCAGTAACACAGTCAATAGTGTGCTGGGTTGTCTCCAAGAAGTACAGGGTTCGAATCATACAATAAAACAACAAATAAAAATGGGGAGTACATAACATTTTTGCCTTTTTTTTCTTCACAGCTCCTTAATGTTATCCACAAATTTAATTTTAGTAAAAAATTGAAATCTCAGGCCTTTTTAAGCAATTATAAATAAGGTCAGACATAGTGCCTGCAAGCAGCATTATGGCTTAAAAATGAACATTTACAACCTATTGACCACTAATGAATTGGTCTCCATTGTCAAGAGACAACAATTTGCTGTTGATAAGGAGTCTGGGTCTGTGCTTACTTTTTGTGTGAGGCGAGGCAGTCTGTAAGCTTAACTGTGATGTTTCAGTGTTTTTACCCAGACTTTTAATGTGGCGGCATCTTTAAGCTGAACTTTTGTGCACCTGTGTTTGTACCCAGGCTGTGACTGGAGGTCTTCTACCAAAATGCTCAATAGCTGGACATAATAACTACTTGTGTTGGTGCAGTCTATTAAATAAATGTCAAATTAACTACTCTTACAAAGTGAAGATTTTTGACAGTTTACAACTGTAAGTCAATATCAATTTGTCTAAACAGATTTAGGACATGCTCGCAACAGTTGATTGAACTGACCTCCAAAATCTTAAAGGTCATGGCTGAGTTACAGAATTACATGGTCAACTGCCTTTACCAATATATCACAGTGTAGACCCTTGACACTGAAAGAATCTATTCATAAACTTCCTCTCCCTACCTGTGGCAGGTGACTGGACAATCAAGGGCAGCACTGGTTGATCGACCTTATTTGACACTTAATTGAACATTTAATTGAAAATATGTGTCAATAAATATTCACACCTGTTTATGACTTCTATAGTAAGTCTTGATTGTATAAATACAATTTTGTCATTTTTCTTAAGAATTCTACTCAAGCTCTTTTTTTCACACCACTTTTCTTCATTTTTGACTCCTAATAAATTGAAACTGACTGTCAAATTATATACAAAGAATAATTAAAAATACTACATTCTATAACTGAAATACATTTCATTATATCAAACAAAATTTTCAGAATTAAAATATGTCAAATGAATGTATACCATATTTTCAATTAGAAAATTCTTTAAGAAATTACAAGTCTGATAAAAAGGAAATCATCTGCAAGCTATCAGACATCAACTTTTGTTGTTAATGTCATGTTTACAATTTGGTCATTTAGGATAAACTGTTACATTGTCTCAAAGTGATCTTTTTAGCTCACCTTTTACGATTTTTTTTCTATAAAAACATCAAAGATATTCATATTTTGAAAGTGTAGGTAGCCCAAAAATTAATTTTGCAAAGGTATACCCTTTATTCAGCTTTTTTGAATTTTATGTGTTACTTAATGTTTTTGTTAAGGTCCAGTCTCAAAAACATATCAAATTCAAATTGAGATAATTGTTCACTTGATAAAGTGCAAACCCTTTTAAAAGGGGCAGTTAACTCTAGAATTAATCTTTGTACAGTTACAGCCCGAATGCTCTTGCGACTGAGCTAGCCATGCATACACTTTCCCTATCACCTGCATACACCCTTGGCAACTTGAAATCTGTCCTTGAATTTCTACAGAGCACATGCTGTACATACAACTCATTAGCACTTCTTAACCACCTGCATCATAATGGCCTCAGATTATTTATGTTGGGCACCATTGTAACATAGGGAGAAAAATGTGCAGCCAGTCTGGGACTCGAACCTGGGAGCCTTCATTAACAGGGCAAATGTTCTGCTGACTGAGCTAAATGGACCACTTCTACATTATCTCCCTATCACCTGACTACAATGCCTTAAAAAAAGTTATTACATAAACCTCATGATTTAATAAAAAATGTGTTTTTATGCCTCTAAAAAGGTCATGCAGCAGCTTTACTCTCCATCCATTCATGTCTTTGTGTGTACAGCCATCTATCCCACTTTTGTGTCCCTGCCTTGACTTCCATATTATTTAAAGAACTTAAATCAAATTTCACTGTCTCATAGCTTTGTCACATGTAATAATGCAAGTGCAGCCATTTGCATTTGCAGGGACATGTGTCATTTCCTGTGACCTTATAAGACTAGCTACATCTATGGAAGGTATAGCAAAACTGACTAAATTTTGGTTCATCCCTTGTGCTGTGAATACAGTAATTTTTACACTGATTTTTTTAAAGAAAAAAAACATACTGTTTACATATGTTGATAAAAGTATTAAAAGAATTAGTCATTGTCACCTAAAAGAATGACCTAGGAGTTCAAGACCCCTGCAGAGGATCTAACCTGAGATAAAGCCTCAACTGGGGGTCACATTACACCAAATCTCAGTGTCACCCTTCACTCTGCAGTGACAAGACATGTAACAATGATCCACCTTTCACACCTCTCAGACCTTTGTGCAACCCTTAACTGTCCAGTTTATGATAATCCATATTAAACATTTAGCTGTTTGCTTCAAATTGCTAAAAAGATGCTCATTATGCACTTAGGAGCAAATTCCAGAGATCGTAATCAAACAGCTCTTAGCAGAACAAGCAAATCGAGTTCTTTACTATTTGCATGAGCTCAATCAATTAGTGATTAAGCAGGCTTAGTGCTTATGACAGGTCAATTCAGTCAAACTTAACCTTAATCTGATCAGCGGGCTTATTAAGTTGCTCTAGGAAGGTTATCAAATGTCATGGATATACTCTTAGCCATAATTTGGTTCCTAAAGTACTATAACTTCATAAAATAATTAGTCTATTTTTTGTTTATGAAAACTTCCAAATTTAGTTGATAATACAATATCATGTTGCATTGTTCTGTTTTAATGCATTGTTACTGCCTACATAATCATAATAAACAACAATTCTTGAAGGATTCATGAGTCAGAATATGATTGAAATCTAGATTGTATTAATTTTCAGAAGATATTTCATAAACTTTTTGTACATTAATTGGAATCCACATAAAAATGGGAAGCAATTTATTTCAGTAAACATATTTATTCCTCTCAAATAACTATTTTTTTAGCATGCTAAGTATGTATTTAGAGGGCTTGTCTAATAGTATCGATAGATCAGCAAACTCCCTACTGGGATTTGTCTGACCAAAATGTGCACCATTTGCTGTCTCCTTCAATAAGTCTTTTGATCCTGTTAACGAAGTTTTTAATCAATGTCTTAGTATTAAGGTTTATTAATAAATGAATCGGGATGAAAGTTTACATCTCATGGCAGGTCAGGGTTTCACAGAACCCTAAACCCTTTAGACCATGTTTGACACCCATTTTGCCAATTGACTGGATACCTTTCAAGTACAGTTCTTTTGCACATTATTGGTGTATAGTTTGTGTATCTGATAAGTAAAGCTGTTCTTAATAATTTAAAGTATTAATGCAGTTTTCAGTATTGTTATATTTTTATCATGTGAATCATAGTGTAGCAGTTTTCTGATAGTTCATCCACAGAGCCTTAATAACTCAGTTGTTAGAGCGACTCACTAATATTAGGGAGGTCTGAGGTTAGAATCATAGTGGAGGCTCAGTTTATCTGCTCCTCTTACAGAAGATTTAAGGCATATTGGGACATTTTTAGCACCTCAAATCAACTACAAAATTCAGCAATGTGCAGGAAAAGTAGTTTGTGGTATTCGTGTGAGAGCAATAGAGCTGCAGTTATTGTTTGTCTCCTGTTCTATTATTCTATATAGAATAATTATTCTATATTAGGCCAAACAAAAACCAACAGCGAAACAATAACAGCATAATGTTTTAGTTGCACTTCAATATGTTATTAAGTTGTTCCATGTATGTCTTATTATTTCTTTTGTATAATATAATTATGAAAAGGATTATAAGAATTACTTTTACAATTGATCCCCTATGTTGTTTCTTACATTAACTGACATTTATGAACTGAAGTTCTTAACCACAGCTTATTGACATATACAATTATTTGTGTTTTAGAGGTTATTAACAAACAATTAAGTTAATTTACTGGAAATAAAATATTTTGGTGAAATACTGTGATACACATCAATTCAGATGACAAATATCGTGATAGTATCATGATACATTTTTTTCTGGCAATACCCAGCTCTATGTTCTAGTAGTTCTTTCCGTTTTTTATCATTTTGGTGGTTTGATGTATTATTATGATTTATTGAAATTAGTTCATAAACCAATAAAATAGTAAAGATATGGTTGTTTATTGTAAAATTATTGACGTAGTAGGGAGGCTAAGTATTGAGCTAAGATTTTGTATTGCTTACAAAAAATATATAAGTACGTTTAAAGTCATCCCAATAGGCAGGTATGTATGATACATGTATGTAATTATTTTGATTAAGCGTTGAAATGTTATTTTGTATTGTTTAATTGTATTTACAATGATTATTGTATGATCAATTTGTATGGTCGATTTTCTGACTGAAAACATTTAGAATGCAATTATGAAATTAATTATCTTCTGTGCTGATGATACTTTTTGTAACCATAAACTTGTCATATCTCCAGTAAAGGATTACCTCATTCATTTTTATTTGTGATGGCTATAAGGCAACATTTCCATTGTTTCATTATAAATGGGAAACACTCGAAGCCTAGCCATAATGTGAAATTAATCACTTGCAGCCAGATATCAACATCAAGGAGAATAACTCTGTACTTAAAGTTCACAATATAAATATCTATGTTTTGGGTACAAACCGATTTTTCATCTGTAAGTTTTGAAGTTTTTAGAAACATTAGTCATATTGAATGAAAAAACTGTCACTTTTTTAAAAATTGTAATTAAGATCTTTTTGCTGTGACAATGCAACAAAACCTCTATATTCATCTTTTCTAGTGTTTGTTCGGCTTGTCTTCCATTTAATGTACTACTGCTCAGAAAAGAAGTGAATATAATGTTACTTTGCAAAACATCATCATATCACAGATAAATCTAGCACAGATTACAGCAAACTTAATGCCCAGCTGTTATTTCTTACTTAAGACAAAAATTAATACAAAACAAAAAAATTACATGTAATTGACTTCAGTAATAAAGGAAAATTGGTAACTAGCTTCAATTAAGTTAAAGCATTCACCAATTAAGTGGTCAAAATTGGCTTAAGAGCTTTGCATCAAGTGTGTTTTCTATCAAAGAACAGCTTTTTCGCCATGCGCTGATTATGCTTTCCATCATTGGAGAACATGGGATACATCTGGCTTGACATATAAACAGTCATCTTTGTTGGCATTTATGACAAAACATGACTGTCCATTCAGTGTTAATCGTCACAATTTTTATTCCAGATTGATCGGTTGTCAATAAGCGACAGATTTCCTGATTTATGTCCCCTGGCTGTCTACTGACCAGTGTCAGGGGATAGCTTTATAACTCTCCTGACGCTTTCAGTCTCGGTTTTTGTCATCTATCAGTGGTATGCTCTATTGATTCTTTATTGATATACATGTACCATATGTTTGTTAATGGCAGTCTCAGTCATATTTGGTTTCTTGCATATTACTTTTCTCTATGAATGTATTTCTATAGAAAACATGTCCTTTCGTTGTTGCATTGAGACAGATCTTTGCATCCCACACACTGATTTTAAATCACTTATTAACCACTATATTTTAACCAAGTGGCAAAAACAAGTTGGGACAGTATTGTCTGTAAGAAATCACACGTAATTAAGCCTAACGTCGGTGCCAATGTCTGCTTGTAGAGAAAGAAGACGGGAAGACGTAGCTCTGTATTTACTAACATAGTTTAGTTTTTACCTGATTATTCTCTATTCACATTAAACTTCTTTGTATTCGGCGCTGTATGACCTGTTAAGTGTCAGTGTGCTGTAAAACCCAAATAAACAAATAAATAAAAAAACTTTTGTTGTTGCAACCTTTTGTTTTAATTTAATACTGATAAATTGTTTGTTGCTCTTAGTTCAGACTTTTTCAAACAATAATACGCTATAATTACTTGATGTTTGAAACTGAAATATTTAAATGTTTCGAACAAAATATTTTGCCAGGTAACTACTATTAATCTTTTGGCAATGCCTCTGTATATTAAAGTATTGCAAATGGTTTCTTATAGCACTTCTTACTCTTGTGTAATAACAAAAAATACATATTGATTAATGCTGAAATGTTAAAACATGTTCTTCTTGAATTATTTGTATGTTTCAAGTCTGGTTATTCATCAGCCTATTTGCCTTGTTTGGCATTTTATCCATTTATATGCAGTGACGCAGCCGGCTGTTTAAAGCCCTTGCAAGGGGCTAATTGAATGTGTGTGCCTAATTTTGACATAAAACAGCAAGACATCAGACACCATGCCCCATGTCCTGGTTATTTATGTTTCCAAGGTCCCTCCTGATATTAAGACTTCCCAGCATGCACCGAGACACTTCAAAAAGGGGTCATGTGATTTATTGCTATAAATAGACATGGAGCATTTAAATCTGATTGGATGGGGTTTAATAATTGTGCACACATGTCTAAAAACTGGTGAAACTCATTTGGTAGTTTATCTGCTATCATCTGTCAGTAATTGAAACTTGGTTTTGAAATGATATTATCACCTTTTTTCAATTTATAAAGAACTATAGATGTAGGGATACAATATTGAAAGAATTCTGACACTACCCAGTCTTTTTGCTCTTAATTAGTTATTTTTGTATGAAAATTGAAAATGCATTCTTTGCACACCTTTAATAACTTCTTTTTTAGTATAACAGCACTTGAAAAAAGATATTCCATTTACAAGTTTGTTAAAATTATTCAATTTGTAAGTTTTCATTAAATTTTATTTCATTTCTTTCTGTGAAAAAAAAAGCTTTAGAGTATTGTCTATAGAGAAATATTAATATAACATACTCGTATTAAGACGGGAAATTATTTAATACTTCCAGTGTTTGTCTGTATTTGGTTTATATACATATACAATATTTATTGTCTGTAACTAATAACCATATACAATATTTATTGTCTGTAACTAATAACCATATAGAATATTCATTGCCTATGACAAAATCAATATACAATATTCATTTTTCTATGACAACAATATACAATATTCATTTTCTATAACAAATAACAATATACAGTATTTATTTTTTATGACAAATAACAATATACAATATTCATTTTCTAAGACTATTAGCAATATACAGTATTCATTTTCTATAACAAATAGGTATTAAGTGACAAAATGTAAGCAGGGATACTAGTAAGATTAGCATTTTTTATAATCTTCTAATTATATTAGTAGGATTAGTTTAATAAATCAATTTTTATCCCTCATCTGTATTTAATTTGTGTGTTCAGAATGCAGGTGAAGATATGATCAGGGGATGAAATACATTTGACAATTTATGGGACATGTGCCCCAATAAAGCTGTTCCAACACTTGATTTGTAGACACCCAGCATGCATATTTTGGTAGTGATATTATCAGATAATTTAGGATTTATCCTGTGTTGAATAGAAGTTACTACATGGATGAAGCTGTAAAATGTCCCACATCATTGTATTTCCGTGGGTTTAATTAATCTGTTTTTGTTGCTTTTTGTTTTGTTTTAAATCAGTTTAATAGTTTTGCTGGAGTTTTATAAAGAGTACAAAAAATAGCAGCAGCATAACATTGATTTATTGCTTATTATCCATCTACATATACAAAAATATGTTTTTCAATTTTTGCTTTTATTTTTAAAGGTAGATCTACATGTAACACCCAAAGATAAACTTAAAAATAAACTTGAAATTCATGAACAAACATAACATTTATCTTGTATAATTAAAGTTATGCACTTATAAGTTGAATCCATAAATTATGTAATTATCCCTTCAGTGTTTAGGTATAGGGAAGTGACACCACTTGACTGAATGGCATCTTAACTTGAACCTCTCATCAAAAATCCCTCAGAACACCCGCCCCATAGTTTCCTCATGTGCAAAAGCCATCCATAACCTCCAAAATTAGGCGGAGCTGACTTGTCTTCATCCATCTTGCCATGATTTAGCAATCAAGACTGCTTCACAACTATACATTCACTTTTCAGTCATGGGCCGAGGGAGACAATAGGGGGTTTGAGCACCAGTCCAGAAGTGTGGGGTACTCGGCTGTGCTGAAGGCTGACACAGTCTGGTCCACATTACCTTGACAACAGAAATCTGTCAACTGCAATATGGTCTCTTGAATTTGTTAGACATTGATTTAGTTTTTATTGTTAATGGGGTGTCCATGGCAGAGTAGTAGTTGCTGATTAGTAACTACTCAGACTGCTCCCTTTGCACTGTCTGGCTTCCAGTCTACATGAAGGTCTTGTGGAAAGGTCTTGCCATCGCTTACTTGCGATGGGTCATCTTTTCACTGTAGATTGTCTGGGGTCTTCCTGCACTAAAGTAGCTGGACAGCCATTTAATGAATACAATTGTGTCCTTGTGATGTATTAAAAAAACTATTTTTAATGATACATGACTGCTTTAAAAACAACTTTCAGAACGAAATAGTGGTATGAAGAGTACAGCTTGCAAAGACTCAAGTAAGGTTATTATAGTATTTTATACTTAAATTTTTTAAAGACTTTTTTAGTTAATAATTAGGTTCGGTTTTTACAAGGTTTTATACACATTTAGCTAGTCTTTAAACATTTTACAGTATGCTGAAACAGTAAAAAAAGAAACAATGCTTTTTTTTTCACTGAAAACAAATGCAGAGTACTTACAGAAATCAATGCCGTGACACATTATTATAACAATATATAAATATGTTAGTGACTCTTCTTAAAAGTAAAATGTCATGTATAAGTTCCACCTGAGTATTGTTAGTGTCTAGTCCTTTGAAAAGTGTTCATTTAAAATTTATCATTTTGATCTTTAATTTTGGTATATTAAAATATCCTTAAAATATCTCTGTTCCAAATAAGAAAAAATACTTTTGAACAGTCACTGTCGTTATTTTTATCAGGAAAATCATTCTGACTTCTATTCTTCCCTCCATGACTTTAATCAGTCACAGTGTATCATTTGAATATTCAATTAATAGATTGTAATGATTTGATTGCACTGGCTGATAACCGTCTAGGCATTTATGAGGCCACATTTTGTACCCATAGTTTGATATCATCAGATAAAACCTGCCACAAAACTACTAAACCTTGATAAAAGCCCATCATTATACCCGCTAGTATTTCAAAGAAGAACTTTCTCAATGGAAAACTGTGTTATAAAGCCAATCTTGTCATAGAAAGTTTTTATTGCTGAAAGTATAGAAAGTTAATTTACTCAGAATCTGTGCAAATAAATCTTTTGTGTTTAATTGAGCACTTGAAATATTCAATTAGGAATGTGATAAGTGAGGTTAATTGAAGAGGTTTGGGGGTTGTATGCCCTTCAGCAACATCCCCTTTAACTTTTAGTCTGCTAAGTGCAAATTTACATGGCTTAGGCAAAAAGTGTGGATCCAGATCAGCCAGGTTCTTGCTGAAAGTGGTCTGATCAGGATCTATACTATTTGCTGCTAAGTCTGTGTCACTATTTCTTGTAAGCTTTATGTGTGTTTGTCTTATACGCAAATAATTCAAACAACTTAGCATAAGGCCCATATAGAAGGGTTAGAAGCTGCTGATTACATGATTTCAGATCATGGACCACTAGGTGTAGATTGCAGCACAACTCAAACACACAACCTCTGTAAGAAAAATAACTCAGAAGTCATCATAAATGTCCACACACCCAAAAAGGGACAGACAGGGTGAACAAAAATAAGACTAGGAGAATTTGTGTGCTAAATTTGTTAATAAGCTATTTTTATTTCTACTAACACATCTATATGCTGCCAGTATAATTAGCTGCACTGAAATTATACTGGACATCAAATAATGCAGATCCTGAATTGTCAGACCTCCCTGCTGGTTCCTAGACTTGACCTCCCTGCTGGATCCTAGACTTGACTTCCCTGCTGGATCCTAGACTTGACCTCCCTGCTGGATCCTAGTCTTGACCTCCCTGCTGGATCATAGACTTTACTTCCCTGTTAGATCCTAGACTTGACTTCCCTGCTGGATCCTAGACTTGACCTTCCTGCTGGATCCTAGACTTGACCTCCCTGCTGGATCCTAAAATTGACTTCCCTGCTGGATCCTAGACTTGACTTCCCTGCTGGATCCTAGACTTGACCGGATCCTAGACTTGACCTCCCTGCTGGATCCTAGACTTGACCTCCCTGATTGATCCTAGACTTGACCTCCCTGCTAGATCCTAGACTTGACCTCCCTGCTGGATCCTAGACTTGACCTCCCTGCTAGATCCTAGACTTTACCTCCCTGCTGGATCCTAAATTTGACCTCCCTGATTGATCCTAGACCTGTCCTCCCTGCTGGATCCTAGACTTGATGTCCCTGCTAGTTCCTAGACTTGACTTCCCTGCTGGATCCTAGATTTGACCTGCCTGCTAGATCCTAGACTTGACCTCCCTGATAGATCCTAAACTTGACCTCCCTGATAGATCCTAGACTTGACCTCCCTGCTGGATCCTAAAATTGACTTCCCTGCTGATTCCTAAAATTGACTTCCCTGCTGGATCCAAGACTTGACTTCCCTGCTAGATCCTAGACTTGACCTCCCTGCTGGATCCTAAAATTGACCTCCCTGCTGAATCATAGACTTGACTTCCCTGCTGGATCCTAGACTTGACTTCCCTGCTGGATCCTAGACTTGACCTCCCTGCTGGATCCTAGACTTGACCTCCCTGATAGATCCTAGACTTGACCTCCCTGCTGAATCATAGACTTGACCTCCCTGCTGGATCCTAGACTTGACCTCCCTGTCAGATCCTAGACTTGACCTCCCTGTCGGATCCTAGACTTGACCTCCCTGCCGGATCCTAGACCTGACCTCTATGCTAGATCCTAGACCTGACCTCCCTGCTGGATCCTAGACCTGACCGCCCTGCTGGATCCTAGACTTGACCTCCCTGCTGGATCCTAGATTTGACTTCCCTGCTGGATCCAAGACTTGACCTTCCTAATAGATCCTAGACTTGACTTCCCTGCTGGATCCTAAAATTGACCTCCCTGCTGGATCATAGACTTGACCTCCCAGCTGGATCCTAGACTTGATGTCCCTGCTAGTTCCTAGACTTGACCTCCCTGATAGATCATAGACTTGACTTCCCTGCTGGATCCTAAAATTGACCTCCCTGCTGGATCATAGACTTGACCTCCCTGATGGATCCTAGACCTCTCCTTCCTGCTGGATCCTAGACTTGATGTCCCTGCTAGTTCCTAGACTTGACCTCCCTGCTGGATTCTAGACTTGACCTGCCTGCTGGATCATAAACTTGACTTTCCTGCTGGATCCTAGACTTGACCTCCCTGATAGATCCTAGACTTGACCTCCCTGCTAGATCCTAGACTTGACCTCCCTGCTGGATCATAGATTTGACTTTCCTGCTGGATCCTTGACTTGACCTCCCTGATAGATCCTAAAATTGACCTTCCTGCTGGATCATAGATTTGACCTGCCTGCTGGATCCTAGACTTGACTTCCCTGCTGGATCTTAGACTTGACCTCCCTGTCAGATCCTAGACCTGACCTTCCTAATAGATCCTAGACTTGACTTCCCTGCTGGATCCTAAAATTGACCTCCCTGCTGGATCATAGACTTGACCTCCCAGCTGGATCCTAGACTTGATGTCCCTGCTAGTTCCTAGACTTGACCTCCCTGATAGATCATAGACTTGACTTCCCTGCTGGATCCTAAAATTGACCTCCCTGCTGGATCATAGACTTGACCTCCCTGATGGATCCTAGACCTCTCCTTCCTGCTGGATCCTAGACTTGATGTCCCTGCTAGTTCCTAGACTTGACCTCCCTGCTGGATTCTAGACTTGACCTGCCTGCTGGATCATAAACTTGACTTTCCTGCTGGATCCTAGACTTGACCTCCCTGATAGATCCTAGACTTGACCTCCCTGCTGGATCATAGATTTGACTTTCCTGCTGGATCCTTGACTTGACCTCCCTGATAGATCCTAAAATTGACCTTCCTGCTGGATCATAGATTTGACCTGCCTGCTGGATCCTAGACTTGACTTCCCTGCTGGATCTTAGACTTGACCTCCCTGTCAGATCCTAGACCTGACCTCCCTGCTAGATCCTAGACCTGACCTCCCTGCTAGATCATAGACTTGATCTCCCTGCTGGATCCTAGACCTGACCTCCCTGCTGGATCATAGACTTGACCTCCCTGCTGGATCATAGACTCGACTACCCTGCTAGACCCTAGACTTGACCTCCCTGATGGATCCTAGACCTGACCTCCCTGCTGGATCCTAGACTTGACCTCCCTGCTGGATCCTAGACCTGACCTCCCTGCTGGATCCTAGACCTGACCTCCCTGCTGGATCCTAGACTTGACCTTCCTGCTGGATCCTAGACTTGACCTCCCTGCTGGATCCTAGACTTGACTTCCCTGCTGGATCCAAGGCTAGACCTCCCTGCTGGATCATAGACTTGACCTCCCTGTTGGATCCTAGACTTGAACAGTGTGTGCTTACAAGGACCTGGTTAAAAGCTGCAGTAGATTTTTTTTCTCTAAATAAGGCTTATTTTTAGATACAAATTATTTCATTCTTCTTTAGCGACAATTGTGCAATAGCCATTCCTTCAATTAAAATAGATTGTCACCAATATGAACCAAGAGATCACAGGTGGCAGCTTATTCATATATTTGAATAACAATGTCTTATAAATGTGTTATAGGGTATATTATAATTTGTTAACAGTTCTGGAAATAAATCATTATAAATATAGAGAAATGTAGATGTAATTAAAATTATAACATTAATTTTCTTCATTGTCAAACACCTTTACATTTATTGCATTATATGCCCATTGATAAGATGTACATGTTTTATTGGGATTGTCATAAGTGTAAAGAGATGTATACAAAATGTTTTAATTAATTTTTTAATATTTTATTTAGTCTGCATACTAAATATGTACAAATTCTAATTTTGAAATCATTTTCTAGTTTACTATGTCTAATTAGTAAAACTTGTGAATCAATTAGCATATTATCCAGTTTCCTATCTTTCATCAGTGTTAAGTGTAAGGTTTCTTAACAGTGTGTGTGTGTGGTCAGGCAGTATTCTGATGGGGAAATTAGCATGCTTAGTGGATATTATTAAGAGGGGAAGTCCACCTTGCGCCCTGATATCATCCCTTACTATGGACTATAGTTGATGATAGACCCTTATTCCAAAACAGCATTCATAGAAAATATTGATCGGCATTTCTAAAAAAAAATGTATACATGTAAATAATTAACAGAAATAATAATTCAGAAAAATATTGATCAGAATATCAAAAAGATAAGCTTTTGACATTGGCTCGATTTAGTTAAAGTTCATGAGGAGGAAGAAAATAATGCATCTGGTGAGAATCCCAGACCTAAGTCAGATATTTTTTACATGCTTAGTTCCTTCAGCTGGTGCTACAAAGGAGGCTTTGAGCTTATCTTCTTCTTATAACATTGAAACTTGGAACATAACTTTCCAATCTACTAGTAAGTGAAACTATCATGCCTCCTTTATTTCCCTTTTCTTTCTTACTTTCTATTATATTACAGCACCATAGCCATCTTTCTGACACCTGTTTCAGCATTTTCTTTTTAGCATTAATAAGTCTTCTCTAAAATCACAATTTCAATACCGGCACATATTTATTCCACACATTTTGAATGTTTATTTTTTAAATGTATCATCATTAATCAGAATTATCATGAGGAAATAATTGTATTTCCTTTAAATTGTTTGATTTTTAAATAAAAAACCAATTGAATTGATCAAAGGTTTGATAAACTAGCTAACAGCTTTTATCCTTGTTAACAGCCCATCATCTCCATGCTTAACCTGCTCATCACACATTTTTCAGGCATAGGCAAATAATGAAACTGTAGGTCAGCCGACTCCCACTTGGAGCTGACTGATCAGGATCTACACTAATTGCTGCAGAGTTACTAGCATTATGGCTTAAACCTTGACATGTAGTTGTTAGCAAGTAATATAGATTTGTATTGCTTATAAATAAATGTAGCATGATAAGGGCTAAATGACAGAAGACGGCCTGTCTGATCAGGGTACCTGGCCAATGGTCACCTCACAGAATGGGGCCATCCCTTTGATCTAATTAACTCTACCTAATGGACCTTAGTACTTAAATATCCTGCCTTTAGGATGTCTCTCATCTTTTATTTTATCAATCAATTTTACATTTATCTAAACCTAACGCTTGCCTTCGCCAGCCTTCACTAAATGCTGTTCATTTCATGCCCCTCTGGTTAGATAAAGGTAAAATAGAGAAAAGAGATTTGATAGTGGTGTCTTGGTAATGAGTTTTAAATATGGTCACCAATATGGTTTTGTGTAGGTGATGTGAGAAAGGGTATAAGAAAATAGAATCTCTGATGGCCAACAATTGAAACCAGATAACTTAATCTTGCTCCCCCATCTGGCAGGCTGAACAAGTCAAGACAACAGGGTTTTTTTTGGCACAGTCCATTTATAGCCATGTATAACATTGGCTTAGCATTTAGTCAACTTCCTCAGCCCCTCACCATTTTGGTTTGAATCCTGGATAGGCAAAAGCTCGCATGGAAAGGTTGTGCACAGGTAGTTCTACACAATATTTCATATCATTCTCTACAAAAGCTGCAACAGATTTCAAAAATTAAACAATAATATTCCATGCATAACACATCTGAAGATGTAGATACTAAGGAAAAAAAATTAGAGATGGATAAAACAAGACAGAATACATACAAAATATTGACAAGAAAGAGACAAAATGACATAGAAAATGTACATTGTCTTACCCACTATCATATTATTATCATTACCATAAACACTTAAACATGCAATTTCCCATGTTCTGAGTTGCATGTTGCTCTATTGAACTTGTTGCAGTCATAATAGGGTAAGTTACAAAAATGATAAACACTAAAGTAGGAGTGACATTATCTTGGCTAATTGTTAAATAGTGGTATGGCAGTAAAAAGTTTCTTTTTCTGTAATTTATGGAAAAGTTATTGCTCTTAAAAAATATTTTTTAGTTTTAGACAGCAATGTATGACAAGATGCTGAGGGGACTGACAGTGCTTATTCTTTGCACTGAAAATGGAATTTAATAGGTACAGTTTCTATGAAATCTAAAAAAGTTGTGTACAATTTTTGGTTTTATGGTGTGTACTTGCTTATAAAAAGTGCCAGTGGTTCTACCCAGACATTTGTTTAGGGTTTTCTTTCATCAATAATAAATCATTGTCAAAGATTCTCCAATATACATAATTCTATTGGTTTGATGTCTCTAAAAACACAAAATCAAATTTGCTTTCACCCAATAGAGACAACACAATTTATACTTCTAGACATCTGGCTCCAGAGTTAAGATATATTCATTGACACCATGTCTGAAAATATGATGAAGTGGTTTAATTGGATGAATTGGAAGTAATTAGTTATCTGCCTTATGATTTATATGTACCTTAGTTTGACACAATAGTGTATCTAAGGGTGAACTTGATACCATTATACTGCCACTGACTGTCACTGATACTCGTATAATACACTCCCATTATAATTCTTTAATTGTACTCATACCTTTTATCCGTATTATAATTCTTTTTACACACATACTCATATTTTACTATCATAACACTTTTATCACAAACATATGTTTATCTTTAAATCATTTAAAGTACTCTGGTCACAGTTTGGTGTATGTTCATGACACATAGATCCACAAAATTGACACTCCATATTTATTTAAATTATTTCATCCCAATCGAGCAAATCAATATACTGCAATGTTTCAATTGATGTAACTCTGTAAACATTGCACATTCTCTCACAAGCATAGTCCAGAACTATGCTAGGTTGTTGATGATTCAAATAACAAAAAATAAGTAAACAAATGTTTTTGATTCTTCCAACCTAAAGACAACACAGTCTTTTTTAAGGACATCATTTTCCCATAAAATCTTGCAATCAGAGGTCATAGTTTATTTCAGTACCCATCGTGGAAGAACAAAGTTTGACTTTTAGAGCAAAAATTTAAAAATAAATGATTTGACCAACTGTGACAATTTTCTTTTTTTTAATAAATTTGACAAAAGCCTGCTTAAAAATAACAGAATTGTGGTCTTCCCTTGTATGACTTATATTTATTCACATAATTTTATGATGTTCATAAATACCTTACAGTACTGGCATAATTTTGATATAAGTATACAAATAAATTTGCATATCATTAAACAACTCTTCAACAACTTATAAGACCTTCATATTCTGGAAATAATCTTCCAAATCATAACATGTCAAATATAAAAAAAAAATGTTGGTTTAACTTATTGCCAGCATAGCTTTCCATTTTAAGTAAAATATTTCTTTATATATTAATCACATAATAACATGAATAAAAAGAAATAAACAGTATGTGTTGTACAATTTTGTTTCGTTTTTTCAAGACACCCTTTCATGTTATTGCACTTTTACAAGTAACCTGAAAGTTAGAAAGTACTTTTTGAAATCAAGCCTAACTTGACATCCATTTTTATCCAAGCCAAGGTATGTCTCATTTTTTTCTTTTTCCTATGATGATATCATAGGCTGTGTTTAATAATTCATGGATATATAATTAATTATGGCAGTGATAACAATCTAGACCTGATTGGTGTAATACAGGTACCATTGTGGACCTTGAATAGGGCAGGTAGGGAGGGAAGTTTCAAATGTCCTGCCACTAAACTGGATAAACCCACGGAACTTCACATAAATAAAACACAGCCTTCACAAACTGAATGGTAGATAATATATATGAGGAGGCTGGTCTGATATTTCTATGGTCTACAGGTGTGTGGAAGGTATAAATCATAGTACTCCAAACCACCCATTTACCCAGTCATCTCTCCACTCCTGTATTCACCAGTGAAAAAAAATCATGTAGTAAACAAATTCTGAACTTACTCTGCACAAAAAGATAAAACCTAGTCAAACATTTAAGAAAATCTTGATCAGACATCATCTTTCTGGGAACTAGCTAGATGGAAGCTAGCTGATAAGGATTAACTGCTTGTTAAATGAAAATTTGTCCTCATTTTTGTTAGCTCACCTAAGCACAATGTGCTCAAGGGGAGCTTTTGTGATACCGCTTTGTCCAGAGACCGTCGTTCATTGTCAACATTTTACCTTGTGAACACACTAGAGGCCACAATTTTTATCCAATCTTCATCAAACTTGGTCAGAATGTTTGTCTGCATGAAATCTTGGATGAGTTCATTATTTGGTCACCTGGACAGAAAAAGTAGGTCACGAGGTCAAATTTTAGGAAAAACGAGTGAACACACTAGAGACCACATTTATTGCCCAATCTTCACCAAACTTGGGCAGAATGTTTGTCTACATGAAATCTTGTATGAGTTCGTAACTGGGTCACAGTGGGGTCAAAAAGTAGGTCACTTGGTCAAATCTTAGAAATTGCTTGTGAACACACTAGAGACCACATTTATAGTCCAATCTTTACCGAACTTGGTCAGAATGTTTGCATGAAATCTTGGATGAGTTCGTAACTGGGTCAAAAAGTAGGTCATTAGGTCAAATGTTAGAAAATAGCTTTTAAACACACTAGAGACCACATTTATAGAAATCTTCACCAAACTTGGTCAGAATGTTTGTCTGCATGAAGTCTTGGATGAGTTCGTAACTGGGTCACGTGGGGTCAAAAAGGAGGTCACTAGGTCAAATCTTAGAAAAAGCTTGTGAACACACTAGAGACCACATTTAATGCCCAATCTTCACCAAACTTGGTCAGAATGTTTGTCTGCATGAAGTCTTGGATAAGTTCATAACTGGGTCACCTGGGGTCAAAAAGTAGGTCACTAGGTAAAATCTTAGAAAAAGCTTGTAAACACACTAGATGCCCTATTTATAGGCCAATCTTCATCAAACTTGGTCAGAATGCTTGTCGACATAAAATCTTGAATGAGTTCATTATTGGGTCTCATGGGGTCATAAAGTAGGTCACTAGGTCTAATCTTAGAAAAAGCTTGTAAACACACTAGAGACTACATTTATAGCCCAATCATCACCATACTTGGTCGGAATGTTTGTCTACATGAAATCTTGGATGAGTTCGTAACTGGGGCACATGGGATCAAAAAGTAGGTCACTAGGCCAAATCTTAGAAAAAACATGTAAACACACTTGAGGCCACATTTATAGCCCAATCTTCACCAAACTTGGTCAGAATGTTTGTCTGCATGACATCTTGAATGAGTTTGTAACTGGGTCACGTGGGGTCACAAAGTAGGTCACTAGGTCAAATCTTTAAAGAAGCTTGTGAGCACACTAGAGGCCACATTTATAGCCCAATCTTCACCAATCTTGGTCAGAATGTATGTCTACATGAAATCCTGGATGAGTTCATTATTGGGTCATGTGGGGTCAAAAAGTAGGTCACTAGGTTACATTTTAGAAAAACCTTGTGAAAACACTTAAGAGGCTACATTGATGGCCCAGTCTTCACCAAACTTGACCAGCATGTTTGCCAGTATGAAATCTTACATATGTTTTGAAGTGAGTCATGTGGATTCAGTAGGTTACTTGGTAAAATTCTAGAAAATGTTATCAACCCAGCGGCCACACTAATGGTCCAATCTTCACCAAAGATTTTTAAAGTAAATAACTCTTAATTACTTGATGCCAGATTTGAGCCTACTTAAAGCCTGTGTCATCAGGTGAGCGATTAAGGGCCATCATGGCAATCTTGTTTTTTTCTTTCTCCAGTATTGTCTTCAGTATCGAAGAGATGAGATACTAATTTTGGGCTAAAAACAAATGACTTAAAATTTGAATGCAATAAAGGAAACCATCATTTTAACAAAAAATGTAAAATATTAGAACCAATAAAAAAGCCAGTCATGAGATTGGAACCACGGCTATATTTTTTCTGTCCATGGATATTATTTAATTTACTTGGAATTCCCCTATTTTTTGTTGACAGTAATGTCCCAGGAGTAACTTTTCTCAGTTACTAATCAAGTATGATTCAAACAAATATAAACTTTATGAATATGAAACTGGTGTGTTGGATAGTTAAAAGTACATTATTTTGTTTTGCTGAACATCACAATGGCTATAGAGATACATGCTTATTTTCCAACTTTTATTCTTTTTGGCAATTTAGCCACCTCTCTGAAAGGCCCTTTAAGTACTCTAGTTTTGTAGAGTTTGTGTATTTTTTTATTTTTTTAGCTCACCTGAGCACATACTCGGGGTGATCTACTGTGATCACCCCCATCTGGCATCTTGCGTCACATGTTACAGGTCCTTAAACATTCTTCAGCTGACATCTCAGAAAATTCTTGCCCAAATTCAACCAAAAGCCATCAGAAGTTTCAAAAGGTAGTGGTACAATGAATTTTGATCCGTCTAAAGACAATGCTGCTAGGGGTGTGACCATTTTCTCTACATGGCTTTACTGGAAAACATTGATAATCTATTGGTCAGAAACTACAAAACTAGAGTTTTGCTATGTGATACACATGTTCCTTGAGTAGCTCTGTATCAAGTTTGTTAAAAAAAACAAGATCTCTTAGAAAAATGTGGTTACCAGGGGCATGCCCATTTTTGCTTTACATGAGAAAACTTTGAAAAAGCATCTAGCTCAACAACATGAGCTAGAGTCGTGGTGTTTGCTATATTATTTACCTTGGCTGGCCTCCTATCAAGATTGTTAAAAAAATTTGGTTCAGTAAGGAAAACAGGACCACAAGGGACGTGATCATTTTCCATATATGGTTATGTAATAAAGACGAAATGAAACTGGTTGTCCAAATGATGCTTGTGTACATGCATCACAATTATTCTTGTATGTTTAAAGATTGCTCATATTCTGTGCTCATGGTATAAAGGTCTATGGCACTTTTGTGAGCATTATTGGGCCAGCATTGTTTACTATTTTCTAATTTTGGCACTTGATTTAAATTAAGTCATAAGAGTAAGGTCAGGGTTTGGGGGTTTGGGTCAGTATTATGGTTTGAACAAAAATGATAGACCACCTCTAAAAGTGCACCATTAACTGTATGAAGAAGCAGATTGAAAGTTAATTAGATTGCATGATAGACATGGCAGATTTGAGTTAAGGTCTAAATGCGTGTCAAGATTTTGATGGCTATCAGTGTATGAACAGGCATAAAATGAGGCCTTGATTCTTAAGAATGCATGCATGCACATTAAAATGTATACCTTGAGATGGGCATTCAAATAAAGTTTATCTGCTCTGGGTTAAAATCTTGCCCCATATAGTTTCTACTGACTTGTTGCATTTACCCTACACTTTAAAGCCATATGAAAATATATACTAAATAGGAATCTTTACTGGAATAAGTTAAATACCCTCTCACATGTCTGAATTGTTACTCATCAAAATGTGTATTGGCACAGAAAAATATTGTTATTTATTGGTTGCTTGGAAAACAATACAATTAGAGATAGATCTTCATAAGGCCTTGTTTTTATCAAAGATGTATATTAATCATTGTATTTAAGTATGATTTCTCTTTGTCTACACCTTAATAGCCTTCAGAAAGAATCATTCTAGAATGTTTGTGTTAAATTGTCTTGAAATTGTGACGAGATCAAGGCTCTAGATAAAGAGTGTATCAGCGAATTTTACTCGTTTAAAAGACAAAATACTTAAAATAAATATTTCACTTCTGGATATAACAGATACGCCCAGAAAATCAAAGTTGCCAAACTTTTTGATAGCTGTGCATTACCTATTTTTGATCATCTGATTTCTTACAAAAAAATGACATGTAAAGGTTATCTTAAATGGCTGAACCAGTAGTACAATGAAGCAATACCCTTGATTGGTTACTATCTTTAACCAGAGTAAAATCCTAACAGTACTATCTTTTCACAATGTTAATGCAGTTGGCCATATTGTTTGTATCCTTTTCAAAAATGAAGGTAAAAAGAAATTACTCTTTTTTTTTTATTCCATATAAAAAAAATGGTTTACTCATTTTTTGTTATCTTAGGAACTTTTTACTCAATTCAGTAAAATTCTTATCGGGAGCCTTGCATGATAGTAGTTGAATTTTTATGCTCACCAGAGATGGGAGAAGATAGTTTCTGCTTGACCTGTCTGTCCAATACAGTTATTATATGTAAAACAGTTTGAAATTTTGACTTCAGGCTTGGAGGTAAAATAGACCTTAATAAGCAGAAGTACTGCACATAAAAATTATAGCCCTACCTACCAGTGTTAGAAAATAACTAAAAATCAACAATCTTGGTATTTATGTAACTTGTGACATATAGAAATATACAAGAACCATAATTCTACCTACATTAATTTGTTAGTTATCTTTCTTTGTCTTTTTTTGTGCTGTTGATCTGCCCATCTGACATGATTGTCTAAGAAAAATCTCGTAAACCATTACAATGGGTTTAATTTAAGTATAAGGTTCTTGATGATGAGCAGAAGTGCAGCACACATTTACCATAACTCTTTCTACATTATTTTTATTTATCTTCCAAAGTTGTTTTTTCTTAAGGATATTATCTTGAAAACTACTCGATGGATGTACTTTAGACTTGTATAAAGGGTAACTAGTGAAGATTAAAAGTTCACTGCACACAAGAGCCATAACTCTTCCTATTTTAATTTTTACCACACCTGAGCTTACGCTTACATGGTTCCCATGCTACTGGGAAAATGGGGAAAATTCGAGAATTTTGAAAATTCTATTTCTGGTCGTAAAATTGCTGTGATTTTTATATCTGTTCAAAATCGAAAAAAAAACTTGGGAAAAGTACAAAAGGAATTGGGTACAAAATCAGCAATTTGGTACCATAATGTATAAATAAAATGGGACGATTTTGCAAACGTTTATTTGATCATGTTTCATGATGTCTTTTTCATTTTTGCGAAGCATTTTTAGTCAAGAAATTGGCATCATTTTTCTGAAATTTAATGCTCATCATCATCATCATTATATCCAGTTTTTTTTTGTAAATCAGGCCAACAATTAATCCCCTGATGAGAGTGGGGCCTGACTGCCCAGTCACTCTCTTAGACGCCCTCTCCATTCATCTCTGTGAAGGGGGTGAAGGATTCCATGGCAAAAGCTTTCCTATCTCTTTTAACAACCTTTAACAATCTATAGGTCTTGCGGTTCTAGCACATCTTGAACACATATAGTGGGGGTCAGCTTTAAGTGAAACTTTTATGCCACTGCATCTCTTATGGACCAATTTAGAGCAGTGCGTACAGAGCAAATACGCTGTCAGTAACGGATATGAACGATAACTACAGTGATCTAGCTAGACTTCAGTATGCAACTCATTTGCACAGACTTAGTTTGAAGTCAAAATACTTTAAAGTGCAGCAAACTGAATTCAGCAATCCTGAACACCCTTTGTACATTAACATTATTAGTGCACATCGATATTGAGAGGATATCCTTGGCTGGAAAAACCTGGAATTCAACCCCCCACAAAAATTGAAAAAGTCTGGAATTTTACCCAAAAAAAATTTGTGGCAACCCTGGGCATAAGGTGAGCTACTGTGATCACCCAGCATCTGTTGTCATGCATCCATCAATATTTTCAAACAATATCTCCTCTGAAACGTGCTGGGCCAAATTTAGCAGAAATTTCTCAGAAGCTTAAACAGGCAGGGGGAACAAAAAGTTGTTCAAAGAATTTTGATCCATCAAACAACATGGCTGTCAGGGGCGTGATCATTTTCCATATATGGCTATATAGGTAAACTTAAAAAATCTAGAGTCTTGATATGTGGTACACATGTTCTTTGTGTGGCACAATTGCAGCACACAGGAACCATAACTCTTACAACATTGATTATTGAGTTATCTGACTCTTATTATTTTCCTTGTCTATATAATAACTTGGAAACACTTGCTTCAAACTTAAAGAATATATGTACTTGGATCGAGTAAATATGCCATACACATCAATCATTGTGTTATTTTTTTATGTCCTTTTTATCTCTGCCAAACTTGCTTTTCTCAAGAATATATTTCGTTCAATGCACGAGAACCACAATTTTACATGCATTTATTTGCCATTTAAATTAATTGACTCAACAACATGCATGGTACAGTGTCTAAGTTAGAACAAAAATATTCAACTTAGAGTATTTGACTGGCTAATATTCCAGTGTCTAACATCACATCAGGGGTCATCACCCAGTCTTATCAGTTTCTTATTTGAAAAAAGTTTTGGTATGGAATGGTATCTGGAAGTTCAAAATAATGGTTTAAAAAGGAAATATACAAATATTTCAATTATTTGAACGTACGTCACAGGATATCATATGGCAACTAACCTCTGAAGCCATTATGTGTCCATGATCGTCTTTGTATTTTAGGACAAATTGTTTTTAATAGTTCATCTACATATTCTTGCAGTATCACCTCACTCTATCTATCTGTCCTCTCGTTAAGTTTTCGCCAGCTTCAAGCATTTATTAAATAATATGAATAAATAGTGCATTATATAGTCACATTGATGCTTTTTATAACTTTCTCATTCACAATGCACTAAATGTAAGCACATATACCACATTTTACCTCATTGTGGCATTTTCTTTAAATGGGTTTTACTGCTAATAGACCCTGTACCCATAAGGCACTAGTCAGTCTTCCTGGGCTCATTTGCATAATGAGGCAATTTCCATGCCAACAGAAACCATTGTTGCCATAGTTGAAGCTTAATGTAAAAAGTGCACTTAGAAAATTGCAGTTATCATCTAAAATATGTAGTCATTATGCTATCTTTTGAAAAATAAATGACAGAATATTGTATATATGTGGAAATTGTTATTTTCTCCTGTAAAGGTCCTTTGCCAAAGGTGAAAGGAACTTAAGTACTTTTGGAAAAATTAGCACCTGCATATATTTCATAACAAAAAGGATAAACAGCTTTGTATACTGAAAATAATGTTTTCATTTTAAGCACCTTTAATATCTGTCATTTTTACATTATTGTAAAATGCATGTTATTTTGAAAATAAAAACTTAATACTTCCTAATTTGCAGTTTACAACAAAAATAGACATTTGCACTCGCCAGCTTGACATTAAATCATACATACCATGCAAGATTCTGCTCTTATACTTAGAATAAAATTATGATTGTTTTGAAAGAGTCCACTTAAAAATTTTGCAAAACTTTGCACAAATGTGTTCAATAACTCAAAAAATTATCAAAAAGTCTATTTAAACAAACACTTTCATTTTACTTGTCAAACTTTTATATCAGTTTTGAAATAAATTGTTTAAAGTCTTGATGTGTTTTGCTAAGGTTGTAAGAAAAAAAAATGATATTAAAACACAAAATTATCTCTCAAGATCTTATTATTTCTTATGCAGCTTTAATAATTACATTCATGTTTAATGCATGCATGCAGTGGTGTCTTTGTAAGTTGTTTCAAGGGTCAGTGAATTTTATTTTAACTTTAGGTGTTGGGGGTTAAGCTTTCAATCTCTCTAAAGCCCCTTTAGTGTGGAAGCGCTTCGTTTTATAGCTTGAACCTGGATGTTTGTTACAATCACAACACTCCCTCTGGTCAAGGGGCCATCCAATCTGGGGACCAAATAGGCTTTCAGGCTCAAATTCCACTTGGACTACTGTCAATTGTTTGCACTACTAATTGCTATAATCTGATACTAAGCAACATGCAGATTACCCAGCATGCACTGTTTCATTGTCACGGTTACATCAACATAGCCGTCAGGAAACTACATTGTCATCCTGTCGGCATGTGGTGGGTGTGGGACACGTGAGAGCATGCCAAGAGAAATCAGGCAGCTGGATGTGTCAGATACATTTGTAAATGAATATTAGTGAAAATTGGGTTGTCTAATGTACCATGAGTGCACTTTTCAAGGAGATCAGAGTGGTAAAAATTTGGACCACTCTGCAGAGATGAAATGGAATGAACATGCACAGCTTCAAGAAAGTAGCTTTTTACATAATTGGATCTCCTTTGCAACCATACAGAGTATTGTATTTGATTTTACTGACCAAGTTGGCATCCAGGTTTAATTTTAACTCTATTTTTGCAAAAGATCAATAGCATTGGTTTCTATTTTACATTTTTAAATAGATTACTTTTTTCCATTAAGTATGTACTGGTCTTACAAGCAAACTCAGTTTTAAATGTGGATGGCAAAAGCTACCTGAGATTCCCTTTGTAACTTTATACTATTATTCCAGTTTTGTTACTGACAAACTTGAGTTCAGTCATTTTCACACTGGCACACAATCACTTGACTGTTCTAGAGATTAGTCAAGAAACAAGCTCTCTCCTTGGCAAAGAAATTTGATATTAAATCCCCTAATTCTGCAAGCACTAGACCGGCCACTTGATGACGGCTAATACAGAAGCGGCTTTCACGCTTCCTTTAAGAGGGTCCAGTCCAATGGTTGCACATCATTAACAATAATAACTGCAGTGATGAACGAGAAAACAGATTTTAGCACTTGAGTTTCTGAAAGTGTGATTGCAAATTTTCATTTTGCCACAGAGCTGCACAAAGCGGATTGTGTCGCCCCCTGGTGGGGACTGTTGTCAGCAGACGCAGGTCTCCGACACTAGACAGTCAACCATCTCCCCAGAATTCAATGGGACTCAAACTATATGGGCTGGCCAGTTGAACCTCAGGGTCATACGAATCGCTGACCTCAAACATGTTCATGAGGTGGAGAGAGAGTTTATCAAAATTATCAATTTCAGGCAAACATTGGACTGCTTTACAAACAATCAAGAGTTGCCTTTTCATAGCCAGTCATCTGAATAATGAATAATTTTCACTTGGATGATGCTGTAGTAGCGGAATACTTGTATGCACAGTTTCAAATACAAATGAGAACTGTATGTTATCACCACCTCCCAAAAGAGTAGTTGTACACATAGTCATTGTTGCCTATGATCAACATTTTATGTCAATACATTATTTTAAATGGAAATATACAAATTCTTTATTTCTTTTTTGTTTTAATACTGTTTCTGAATTAATGTAATTACATTTACTATTTTCAAAAGTTTTCATTGATTTTTTACATAACGAACCGTAATAGCTTTTATTATTTTTTATATGGGACAAAGAAAATTAAGAATTTATTAATAAGCACAATTTTAAAAAATTTCTGTGTTCCATTGAATTTTGAGGTAGTATTGAAAGCCAGACTTTCCTTTGTTTGAATAAAAGACACAAAGCTAAGGTTAAAACATCTGGTCACCATTTTGAATCTGATATGTTTGATTCAATATATCTCAGGAATGAGACCTGAATTTAATCATAGACTTCAACTGGATTTCTAAACCAATGATTTATGCTTTTTATTAATTAAAAAACAAACAGAAGTTTTAATTTTCACTCTTTTGAGCTGCTCGCAGCAGTTTTGAGCACAGACAGACAGTTTAATAGGGTCATGCTTACAAACTTGAGTCTTGAGCATAAAGGTTGAATAAATTCACTACCACTGGATTCTGGAGAAACAAGACTGGTGTCCCAGGGTGTTTGCCAGTTGTTGGCTCATTATGTAGATATTATGCAAGTGATCATCCTTCATCATGTAAATGTCACATGAAACAGCAATTTTATGATGACTCTGGGAGCCCAGGTAATTATGGAAATGTCATCATGATGTTTATACCTATATCATCTCCCAATACAGCTGTACACAAGGTAGGACAAGACGATGTTTATACCTATATCATCTCCTAATACAGCTGTACACAAGGTAGGACAAGACGATGTTTATACCTATATTATCTTCCAATACAGCTGACCTATATCATCTCCCAATACAGCTGGCCTATATCATCTCTCAATACAGCTGACCTATATCATCTCAATACAGCTGACCTATATCATCTGCCAATACAGCTGACCTTGTCATCTCCCAATATAGCTGACCTATATCATCTCCCAATACAGCTGCTAACAAGGTGGGATAGGAAGTTGGCACCTACAGATGAAGATGTAGTAGCTTAATTAAACCAAAGCAAATATAAAAAATATCTTGTGCAAAGCTGTTATAAAGCTACATTTTAATATCCCACACTTATTCTTTGTCATTGTTTTACATGTAAAGGTCCCTTGACATGTTACTGGAGACTTTGAAACAAATAGAGTTGATTTTGATCAGACAACTTCTAGAAGGGTAATCTGAATCTATATTATCTATCTAAGACTTACTTATACTCACTTCACAAGCTGAGAGTTTGTACAAGATAAAAAGAGAATTTACGCATATTTACCCAAATTGTGATTGGATTTTTTAAATTTATTTTATTTTTTTTTTGTACAGCTAAGTTTTCTGGTTCATTTTAAACCAGTTTCAATAAATTATCATAAAAATATTGAACTAATATAACTTGCAGTTAGACAAAAGATATGATTTTTTTGTTAAGGCCTCTTTATAAAAACATTTCTTTGTTTATTTCAATAAACTACACGTGAAACATAATTTGTTGACCGTCTCCAGATAACTGAAATACTGTTGGTGGGACGATAAACCCAATAAACATAATTTGTTGTGTTATAACATTATTTACTTACTGAAAGTCAGTGGCAAATCATCTTAATCCAGCTAATCTGTTTAGCTTACCAGGCTTATGATATATATTTTTAAATCACAAAAATATTGCAATAATTTCATGAATGTTTATATTATGCATGTTAAAGGTACATAGAAGTCATGTCTAAGGGTTCATTATTATTATGTTAAAGGTATGAAATTGTCACTATTTTACTTCTCTAAACTCATTTTTTAAGACAAATTTGTTTGAAAACTATCTTGCTTTTAAGACCATCCTTTTCTAAACATGAATGAAAATAACCCTGTAAACTTTAATCTTTCTGTTATAAGACCAAGTCTCTATGGTATTTTATCCATAAAACATTAAAGCTCAAGCTCTCTTTTTCATTTTTTTCATTGAAGTCCACTTATCTTTTAGGGTAGATCATGAAGTTCAGAAGAAATTTTTTGGAGCAATGAGTAATGAAAAGCATTGCCTAAGAGGTAACATCTCGTTTTATGTTTGTGCTTCAAACCAGGGACAATTCACCACCATGCCATTTAACCACAGAAGTTTCTCAAGTTATCACTCACTAGTAATCTTGGTACATGTGTTATATGTTGACTTAGAATTAATGACTAATAGGTGTAACAGAACTTATGGAACAATAACTTTAAACAACCCCCTCCCCTGGTTCTGGGCAGCTGGTGTCCAACCACCCCCAGGTGTTCTTTCCCTTCATTATCACTATTACCTGTATGTATACAGAACCAGTTGCTGTGATTGCCGACTGGACCCCTGGATTATCACAAATGTGCCACGTTTAGACCCTTTCGTCTTGCTGATAGAGGTCCAATCTAAACACTGGAAACAAATCAGTCAAATACAAGGGTACCAACATTTTTAATTGCTTCACAGGATGTTGACGGAAAAGTAAATTTACGTAGGGCTTAAATCTGATTGGCGGTTAAGCAAGAATGTTTATTTAGGTCGCAATACTGTCACTGTCCGAAATTGTTGATTATCATATAAGGTGTTTGATTTTGAACTGATTTGTAAACAGTGGTCCTTTTCACAGTCAATATGGTGTATTGAAATAACAAGGGTCGACAAAGTGGTGGACAAATGGTAGAAACAATACTTCTGGGGTATGGTAGCAGACTAAGACAATAATAGGTGTGTGTTATATTTGGGATTAGGTGGCTCTCGTTTTAGCAGGTACTCCACCAGGTTTACTTTACTGTGTATGCTAAACATAATATTTCAATAATGGAATGGATACAAAGTCATAGAGAAAATATTGAATGTAAAATTATGACAAGACTGAGATTTTACTCTATTGTTGGTCAAGCTATTTAAATATGTGAAATATGCTCTATGTTAGAAGAGGAATAGCATTTTATACGTGAATGTCCAGTTTATGACATTTTAAGAAAGCAATATGTCAAACAATACCACCCTTAAACAATATTAAAATAAAAAACTTAGCTGTCTACATATACAAAGCCTTTGAATTATGAAAAGTTATATAACGCATTATTTTCAGAACTTGTTTTGTAAAAAGAATAGACAAGTGAAGGAATTATTGTTATTTTTGTAAATATTCTATTTTGTTCAATGCACATGTCTGTTATTATAGCATGTATCATTATGTTTAATTATTGAAATTTGCTTATGCAATTGACCATTTTCTTTTATTTGTTAATACAACCTGTGTACTGATTGTATGAATAAAGTATCTATAAATGAATATATATTTTGCCAATATGTGGGTTTTTAAGTTGTTTCCATTTAATGAGACAATAAGAACAGATTCAATAGAGAAAGCTATAATACAAATATAAACTATGGTATACTATCTTTTTCTATCAAACTGGCCTTAAAAACACACACACACCCTCCAAACTTTTCCATTTCAAGCAAACCACTTTCCAATATTCTATATAAAAGGTCACTAAGTTATTAAATTGTCACTGCAGTCACAACAATTTTAATAACACAAACAACAACACGAAAGATAGATTACTTTGATTTAAATCTAATGATAAATTATTTCAATATTTTCATAGTATTTGTGTCTTGTTTTTAGAAGGCATATCTGTTCTTGTCAAGCCCAATTTCATTTCATTACACCATGATCATAAAGTTTTAGACTACATTAAATGCCTCATTACCCATGTAACAGGTGCTATAAAATGCCAAGCTCAATTAAGCATCATTACTGTATCAAACTCAAAGTACAAACTAGTTAATTGACATAAACACCTATTCAAGTAGGTATTTTACATTTACACCTTAGCGCCAGTACACATCAGTATATTCTTTGATAGACATTTGTCACCTCTTTCCGCAATGGTATGGTTACAGGTGTACACAGTGTGGTAAATGTACTTATCACTGTATTTTAATTACTAAAAGAAGGATAAAAACAAATCCTCTTGCCTATATTTTGATTGTAGATGTAGCATACACCCTTTAAATTGATTGTTCCACTGCTACTCCCAATTATTTTGGCATAAAACAAAAAGTTACTGTCAGTGTGTCACTTCTTTGAGATAAGTATACTGAAACTGAACTGTTATATCACAAAAAAGTAAAAATGTGCAAATTGACATGAGCTCTGAACAAGATTGTAGGCATGGTTTGTTTTCTCCAAATGAGGACTCTGAGTTAGAGTCACATTGTAAAAAAATATACTTTATGTTCCGGCCCATATGCCAGCTATGTTACCCTTGTGTATTTTATAAGACCTTTAAACTTTTGTAACTTCTTGGCTCTTCCCGTGTGGGTTTGAGTACCAAACGTCATGAGAACTTTAATGTGAAACGGTTTTCCAGCTGACCTACATGTGTAGGTGATTCTACCCAGACATTTTTCTAATGTGTCCCTCCACCACTAATAAGCTAGTTGTCTCCAATAGGAGGTGTCTTGCAATGTTACAAACAAATCCTTAGCCTGCGATAAAAATACCTCAAACTTTAATTCTGGGTGATTTGTTAACAACTGTATGCACAGAGAACAAGATGCACTTAGAGACTGGTCAACAATCAGTGTAGATCCTGATCAGATGGATGCCACTAGGATCTTGCTGATCATGATCTGCACTGTTGTCTATCTCTGATCACTATTTGATTAACAGGTTTTGATTAAATATTTTAGGCACACATTCACTTGACATCCACAGCGGAGGATGTTAGAATGGTGCGGTGGTATGAATATTGAAGCATAAATCAGGACTGTGAATAATGCGTTGGTGGTGTTTTGAAAAGAGAGAAACCTTGTTATAAAGATGACACTGTACACGTAACCATGACATGAAGGAAATATCAAGTAATGTTGTATAGCTTTGTAAATTGTTTACCTAATGCAAACTGTAGTCTACAAAGGAATTATTGCCTATTTTTTGTATTCACTGCATTAAACTCGGAATTGTATCAATTAAGCAGGGGAATTTTATCTTACACAAAAATATAAACAACAGTTTATCCACACCAGTTTTCATTATCTCAAAATGTTTTTACTTTTCCATGTTTGTTTTTTTATTTGCTTTAATTATACTACTCAGAGAATTTATTCATAGAGTTCTTTGGAAGAAGCTCATAACTTGAAAATAATTATAAAATTACCATGCAAACAGAATTGGCTTTGTCAGTAGATATTTAAGAATGTAAGTATTATTTATGAAACCTTTGTTTCAAATTTAAGAACAATAAAACTTGTAATTAATTTACAAAACTTGTCTCATTACCTACCGATAAAAAACTCTTGGGGCATTTGAGAACAGCTTGGTCTGCCCATTGTTCACTCACCATGCATGGAATATCCAGAATTTCATTCCATGCCTGTGAATTAACATGATCCAAGTGACCCTTTCATTATTGGATTATGACAAATGAAGCATAATCTATTAACATGACTTCATCAGCATCATTTAGATGCATACTTGAGAACTGTATGCTTTATTTGCCTGGCGCTGGTCAAGTGTTAAATTTTATTTGCTGGAGAATGACAGCTAGCAGCATGTCCTCGCTCCCAGCAGGAACCCTTGGCACCCTGGCGAAAGTCTGATTGTCTCACAATTTCATCGACAAATTGGTTCCTGAGTCTCAAGAGGCGTCTTTCTGCCTCTCTGTATTCATTGGTGTATTCATGTGGACAAATCTCCAGAAAGTTTCAAGTGAAGATGATGATGATGCCACATACTGAGTGGTACATTGTAATGTTTTTCACCAATTTTCCTCAGTTATACAGCAGAATTTATATGTATGCATGATCTTTTTTTGTTGCTGTATTAAAAGAAAATTTATTTATACATCCATTTAGATTAAAAGTCTTGACCATTTTAAGTGCATAGAAAATATTTTTTCCATTTAGATTAAGTTACATTTTAATTACCTTTCCACTTAGCCATTTTATATCATTAAAGGTGGTATCCAACCGGCCGCAAAAGCTCAGGTGGTAGAGCGTTGGCTTGTGGATCGGAAGGTCGTGGGTTCGAACCCCGGCCGGGTCAAACCAAAGACTTTAAAGTTGGTAGTTGTGGCTTCCCTCCTAACGCTCAGGGCTAAGGGAACAGCATTACGTGTGACTCGTCGGTGTCAGTATAATGGACCAGCTGGGTTCAGTCCCTGGGCACCTCATAAGTGCCCCTGTGCTATAATGATAGAAATGTCGCAGCGCAGTGTCGGCAAAAATGCCGGCTAATCCCATCCTAAAGGTGGTATCTGACAGTTTAGACTAAAGATTTTTTTTCTTAAATAACAAAATAAGCTATAGGTGCCTGAAAAGGTCCAAAATGCTGTTCATTGATGCACTAAATCTGTGTGAACAGTGATGCATAAATCCCAACTCTTAATTGCAAATAGGTATTTCCCATCTTAGCCACGCTGCAGAGATAGTTATTTTTAGATTAGTTTTGATATATCATTATATCTTCCACTGTGACATTGATATCTATTTTTAGAAGACCTCTATCATGATTATTTATATATTTGGGAAGAATGAACATTGTATGTGTTTTTTTCCAATTTGTACTGTATAACAATAAAGTGAGTGTTGAAAATTGTCTTTTCGTAGACTGCAGTATGAGTTTATGCAGAAATTATGCAATATTCCCCAAGGCAGTGGTAAGATATCGTTACATGTATTTGATATAGGCATACTGTTAGATACCACCTTTAAGATGCTGTCTACTTAACATGCAATTTATTGTCTGGTAGTTTCTGCTGATGTGTGTAAACAATTTATTTTTATCCATGCAAAATGTGGCATATAGCAGTAGCATGATTCTTTGCCTGCATCTTTCCATTTGTCTTTCTGATTTTTGTGCCTCAGCCAAAACATGTACATTATTTACATTTTTGTTTAGTCCAAACTTCACCATATTACCTTTAAAAGTGTGGAGCAAATAAAATTTTCAAGTGCAACTATTAAGATCATGGTCTTGTTAAAGGTAATGTTTAAAGGTCATATCATATGTCAATTCCAGTGACATATCCTGTTCTTCAAGTTTAACAAGCCTGGGATAGATTTCAATTTTCCTTTAGTTCTGTTGTTTTAGGTTTCCTTTTACAAGTACAATATTTACAGACTTCACAAATTGAAAGTTACAAATTAAAATATTGATGAATTTGATACAAAATGTTGAGTATTAATGAATGATATTTGTAGTAAAATCATTAATGAGTATGATACAGATATATACTTAATTTAGTATTGATGTATATGATGAAGATTGTTATGAAACATAAATCCCAAAGCTGTACAACATTATATTGTCTTTTTAGAACAGAAAAAAATGTGTAAAGAGAAATTGGCCATGTGATTCAGCTGTGATAATTTAATGATTCAGCTGTGATACTTTAGTGATTCAGCAGTGATACTTTAGTGATTCAGCTGTGTTACTTTAGTGATTCAGCTGTGATAATTTAGTGATCCAGCTGTGATAATTTAATGATTCAGCTGTGATACCTTAGTGATTCAGCAGTGATACTTCAGTGATCCAGCTGTGATACTTCAGAGATTAAGCTGTGATACTTCAGTGATTCCTTTTCCTTTGTTTCTACAGCACTAAGAATGAGATTTTTTTATTTGTCTTTAATATTGAATGTTTAAAACAGTGACCTTATATAAATGCAAGATAGTTATTTTCATAGTTGAGCTTAACTGAGAATTGCATCATGTTATTTAGATGAATATTTCTTTTATTTGAATTTCTGGAAGAATAACTCTATAAACATGCATGTCCAACAGCAACTTTTACTTTAATAGACCGTTTTTCCTGTGTTATTTACAGGGCTGGAAGAAGAAGGATGTGATTGGTTGGTTGTCGTGCATACAGATGGAGTATTGGGAGAGACCATGACCGGGGGCAACAGGGGCCATCTGTCACCCGGACTAATAGGTGGGTTTACCCATACATTACAGCTAATCACTAGACTCTAATTGGTTTGCTTCGTTTCATCCCACTCTGATCAAATTGGTGTCAGGCAAATAGGATTGGCTAATAGGTCATGAAAACATGCCCAAATCTATTTTAGGCAGTACCAAAAATAAATATGAAACAACAGAAATAATACAGTGTTGCTGTTGTGTTTTTTTATTCAAGAACTTGTTTCCACAAACACCTCTTTGTAGAGCGTTGACTCCACGTACAGGAGGCCCTGGCTTCAATCTTGGCCCACGACATACCAAATTAAAAATGTTAATGGCATAGCTCCCTTGCTAACAAACATAAACAAACAGTAATGAAAAATAAATTAAAAGAAAGGGACAAATGACAAAACTGATTGACAATATGAAGTTATTCTTTTTAAAAGGTAGCATCAAAATAATAACTTGTCAGATGTTTGTTAAATTTAAAAATATAAAATGTATGTTAAATATAAAGATAGAAAATGTATGTTGAATATAAAGATAGAAAATGTATGTTGAATATAAAGATAGAAAATGTATGTTACTAGGGAGTCCATTTGATCTAAAGTTATATCCTTCTTTGCATGTGTTTTTGCTTTCAGATTACTCTGTTGTCATCGAGCAGTTTGGTGACAAGATTTTTGTTGCCCTCATAGCCTTGAATGTCAACATTCGATTGGACATGTCAATGAAATGATTATAATTCTTTGTCTGCTTACTACAATTTGATCTGATTTTGCCCAATAGAACAGAACCAGATCAATGAACTTCCAAGGAGCAGTTTGGTCAAGATCTACAATATTTTCTTGGGAGTTTCTTGCAATATGACATCTTTGCATGCAGTATGTTTGCAAGATCTTGTATTGCTTTGTAATAACTACAGCATGATAAGGGATAATGATACCCCTTATATCCTGTCAGGTTGTTAAGTATGGCATGGTATAATACTTCTGCAATGAGATTTGTACCCTACCCATACAATATATGAGATGTTTTTTATTATTGCCTCTTGTCAAATAAGGAACTGTAAGTGGCAAACGGCTCATTGTGAACCATGTCACGATGTTCGTACAGCAGCCAGATATGAAATTATCTCCACAGGAGGCATCTCAACAGTCTTTAGTATGTCAACATTAGTTGTTGTCGAGTACTAATGTTTGTTTTTCATAAGCTAACATAATATTTATTGCAGATGTAGTCAGCTCTCTCATTTTTTAATGACAGTAATTTCTCCATCCAAATGCTTCTATACATAGATATTTTATCAATTGGACTCGCTTGTCGCTGACTTGTTTATTTAGGTAATGAAAAATATAAGGTTAATTTGTAAGGCCCGTGTTTGTTTGTTTTGCTGTCTTCATAATTATGAAGAGCAGCCAGTAAAGAGCAGCTTTGACTTGAGTAAATTTTTGTACAGATGACAACAGAAAATTGAATTATACTCATCTTTAGTGTTTAAATTTTGTTATTAGCTTTATTTACTGAAATGTGTTTGTTTAAAAAAGATGTTTGGCTTCGCGTGTTAGAAGACCCGTCCTTTTGTAAAATGTTCAAGGTCATTATTTCCTGTTTCATGTTTTGTTACCCAAGTGTGGACCAAAAATGCAAACGTTTATGGTGTAATTAAAATAAATACTAGACCTAGTAGTTAGATATGCTTTTAATAACAAAAATACAAAGAATATGTGTACCTTAAAAAGAAAGCAGTTAACAATTGTGCTTTGAGTTGTTGTACGTGACAAAAGAGTTGTTAACATTTATTAACTGAATATTACTATTTTCCCATGATGCTGGAGGAGTTGGCAACTGGTGATAAGGTGACAAAGTCCCCGTGTTATTAAAGGTGATATCAGACAGTTTGAACCAAAAATCATGTCTCATATAACCAAATAACTCATTGTCACCTGAAAAGGTCCTGCTGTTTATTGATGCCTTAGATCTGTAAATACTTCTGTCATTATAGTTAGTGTTCAAAATTGTCTTTACTTAGATTAACATATGACTTTATGCAGAAATTATGTGCAGAAATTATGCCCAAATTCCCCAAAGCATTGGTACGATATTGTGACATATTTGATATACCGTTATACAAAGTGTTGGATACCACCTTTAAACAGAATAGTATTGCTTGTAATACTAACAAAATCATTATTAGCCATGACACTTTAAGAATCTTTTGTAATTCACTGGTGTTTCTGTTTTATCTGTGCAGTGTTTGTAATGTTATGAACACCTTGTCATGCCTGTTCTGTACAGAACATACAAGGCAATTTGTCCAAATGTCTCAAGCTTGAGAGACAAAAAAGAAATTTAGAAGTTGCTTAAAATAATTGTGTTTCTTACACTAGTAAAATTACTTTTTACAAAAGTTTATATATTAGTTATTTTGTAATGTTTTTTCTCTTGTACATATGTTTTATTCTCGTTCATGTAGAGACACTTTTAAACAATTAAAATATATATATAAACTTAATTTTAAATCAATTGTCAATTTTTTTTACATCTTTTTGAGTCAGGAAAAAATGATCTTGTCAAATAATATATATTTCAAAGAACTGGATTAAGGTGAAATTCATTGACAAAGTTTCTTAATTCAGTTAACTGTAGTGTAGAGTAAAACTGAGAAAGCCTCAACTTAATAAACAGAATGCAGCTTAAAGTGAGGTAAATTGCTTCAGTTTAGTTTACAAAGTAACAAGCTTGTAGAAAGTCAGGGATTGTTTTCATCAAGAACTTTAGTTTTTTTTTAAATCATTTAATATATAAAATTCATGTAAATTTTAAAAAATCTTAGTACAAAAGTTAAATTTTTAAGGCTAAGTTGGGTTTTTTTTATGAAATTTGGTTTGGTTTTTGTTGCATCACACAACCTCAATTATGGACATATTGGCAACATCCAGCTAATTATTTGGTGGAGGAAGGCACCAGACTTAATGTCTGGGTAGAACAACTGATGCACAGCAGCTTAGCTGGAAAATCTCCCTACATGAAACTTCTTGCCCAAACCAGTACTTGAACCCATGCTGAAGAATTTCTTGTTTTAGTAAAGAAAATTAAGATCTGCATAAATAAAAATCAAGGGTTTGTAAAACATCCCAGGAAAACCAGTTTGATATGTGTTCACCAGGTGTCATGGCAAAAACACCCTAGTCTGGTTAGGTATTGATTTCTGTCAGTCTCGGAGGGAGATGTTTTGTCTTGTCTGAGGTGTAGCATTGACAAACTGATCAAATCCCCATCTTGTTGAAGCTTATACCTGACATTGATGGAAGAATAATTATTTCAAAACAATGACTGCATCACCATCAGCCTATTGTTCACTTTTCATTGTCCGAGGGTCCTATAGCTCTGTTGTCCCAGTAGCCAGGCAAGAGAAATCTGTTCCTCAGTACAGCCAACATATTTTTCTGCAATCTTTCATTTAACATTGACATCTTGTTGCTATGGTGATCCAGTGTTAAATCATTGACCTGCATTGAAAAGAATGGATTGGTAAAGAAAAACAATGTTACAGCTAGAATTATATCTGGAAAACCCAACCACAAAAGGAAATCAAGTTGTGTGAACACCACATAATGCTACTCTAATTTGATGAATATTCTATATATTTTCACAGTGTCATCAGGGTAGTCAGTTTTAGATGTCTGCAATTCTAAAGAAATTTTATTTGACAAGCAGATTTTAAGATATAAAATATGTAAAATGACACCATACACCATATAATTTGTTGGGTTAATTGGATTAAAACAACATACTGAAAATAACTATAAAGGTTAAAACTACAATTAAGCTGGAATAATGTTTTGTAATGTCTTGTATTAGACGTTTGTAACTACAAATATTTTTATAATGATATAGGTTTTGCTAATTAAATACAAGTATGTTTGAAAGTGACGGGCAATGTTGTTTTGATAGCCAGATTCAATCTAGAAGTACAGTCCTTTCTCAAGATGACTGTCTTCCGGTCAAAACAATTGTGTCACAAGACTGGTTTCCATGCCAACATGTTTGTACCGTTACCTGTCATTTCGTCAGTTAGAAACATGACACAGTGAAATAGATCCCACCTGGTTGCCATGTGAATTCTTTTCCATGGAAACGCTTCAACTATTGAAAAGTCTTAATACTGGTCCTTGAACCCAGTTAAACAAGATGACTTGGATGTTGTCTTCCAAACTCCTAACCTGCTAGGTAGAGACTGATGTAGTTTAAACAAATATTGCAGATCCAGATCAGCCAATGTGACAACTTAGAGCACTCTGATCATAATCTTAGTAAAATGTGCTGTTACTTTGGCATGAAGTCCTTGGCAAAAACCTATGAAACACTTGGGGCTTATTAGTAAAATGATGCAGGTGGAGGGTGTAAACCTCTGCATTTTGTTGACCCCAAGATGTCATGTAGTTGTCGTCAACTGACCATGGTAACAAGGTAGCGAGGCAAGTGGAGAGAAAAGATGCCGCTGATACTGAATGAAAGCCACTGGTTCTAATTAAATGATAGTCATGTTCAGGGAGCCAGGTACACACAAGAAATTTGTTGTCCATTGTCAGACCATTGACTCTCTGACTATGGGGACATAGTGAAGGCTCGGTACTTTCAGGTACGCTGTCACCACTATGGTTTTATTGTACTATTGTGTGCCTGAAAAAATATAAATGCAGGTCTTGCAAAAATGTATATCACTTAAAGAAGTGTTTTCATGAATAATTTGCAAACAAATGAAGAACTACATGTATGTATGAAAGTTGTTGAAAAGCAAATATTAAGATGAATATACATCCACTGTGCAATACAGTTCTTCATTTGTTTGGAAATTGCTTCATTTATTTATGAAATCTCTTTTAAAAGTAAAATAATTAGGATGAGTTTTTTAAGATTTTAGATCGAAACCATTAGATATATAAATAGTGGTGAAGGTCAAGAAAAAAAACAAATTCATCAAGTTTAATAAAATAGACTTGCATTTTATCAAACTGTTACGGTTACTCTGAGATACTTTATGCTACAGTAGTAAGTAACACATACTCACTAGCTACTATGACTGATTGATTAATAGTGCAATGACTAAGCAAGTTTCAAGCTGGGCGTATTAACTGAGGTCCTAGAGCAGCTTCCTCCTCTATATACCGTGCTTCATAGGCCCCTACATATTGTTAGAGTGAGGTGTTGTACTGATAGTCAGCGAGACAATTACCCCATTTTGAATCCCATATAAGGCGTCTCAGATACAATGACACTAGCAGTTGTCCTCAGTGAGGTATACCAACTGAGGAAACATTAAATTATGCTATCTCTTTTAATTTGACAGGAAAATTACTTCAACAATCATGATAATGGCTGATAATATTCAATTTACAAATCGTCACCACTTTTCTCATGGCCTCTAAAACATTTATAGTGTGAAGTTATGCAGACAAAAAAAAGAAACATTTTAGGAAGACAGCAATATGTGATCCTGACTTATATAGAAGTTGTCCCATTTCTGTGCCTGTGGTTTATATTTTGTTTGATTGCACACTTTATTTCTGAAAAAAAACCCCAACTCTTTGAACATCTCAGAATTAAAAATACTCAATTTTCCTCTTATAGTACATCATGACTTTTAGTGTTTATTTGTGTTCTGTTTTGCTATAAACGTATACTCTTTGACATCAAATAACACCAAAACCCAAACAGCAGATAAAACCTTGTAGGATTGATGTCTCCTTTACATGTTACACTAAATAGACATGTTAGTTACATTAAATTTACAGACTGTCGATATGTTAGCTAAAGTTAATAATTATGTTAACATTTGAACATGATTAAAACATGTAAATGAGGGGATATATCATTGTTGTAATTAAAATAAGGGGATTTTGATCAAGCATTGAAATTTTTTATAGTAAATAAGAAAACAGACTACTGATGCCATTAATACCACATGCTTGTGTGACAGTGACCAGACTGGTTCCAGGATTTATATCCAATTAAGACACACAGTCCAGCACTAATTAATAACCAGTCCTTAAACTGGCATTGGGAATGATCACAGAATATGGACAGTGAACACAAACATGCAAAATTGTTTCTGGTTACTGAAAATTCAATGTGAACTATAGTGTTTCTTAAAACAGGAACTTTTTTTAATAAAGTTATCCTGCTGCATTGTGTAAAGTCCATAGAATATTACTTTTGGGACATTAAAATTTTGTTCAGTTTTGTAGATATTCATACAAGGTGAACCAGGTTATTATTTGTGTGTGGAACTAAAAAATAATTAATAAGAAAAATGCTCAGAGCATCCACTATTTGCTGTAACAGCATGCATGTGAACTCTCCTACTTTTGGAGGGAGACTCCCACTTTTAAGGTTCAAAATTATTTGAAAATGAAGGGTGTTTTACACAATTTCGAAAATCTTCCTACTTAGAAACAGATAACTTTCTTCTTTGTTTATATGAAAATAACAAAACACCCTCTTTGCAAGTGAAAATCTCCCTTTTCGACCTTAGTAATATTTCACATGTCTGTAACAGTGAATTAACATTTTAATTCATTTGACACTTTTTTAACTTATACATGTATGCATCTAGAAAAGAAATGATTACTTTTTTGTACGTTAAAAACATTATTTTTTACAATTTAAAATTAAGTAATAATGATAGTGTGGTGTAACAATAGTCAGTGCTGAGTTGTATATGTCACAATAATCAGCAATGAATAGCAAAATCAACCTATCCATACTCCAAACTATAACAATGACAAAAATGTAACCTTTACTTATAGTTTTTTAACAAACATGTATACATTCTGAAATAATTAACAAAAATAAGAAGCAAGAATAATAGTGTAATAAGGTGACTATCAGCCATAGAGACATGCATTCCAATTATATTTAACAAAAATAAGAAGCATAAAGAAATGCATGAATATGGCGACAGTCTACCATTGATTATAATAAGTCTAAGATGGAAGAAAATGAAGGCTTTACTTGATTATTTTTTTCTGTTTTGTGAACTTTTTAAATGTATTATGAGATTGTGTAACAATGACATCACCATATATGCAGCTGAAAGAGGACTCGGGAGGCTGGGTGGTCACCTTAGATATCTGACTGGTTCAGTTTTATTACTGGGTCAATCTGCTACCAGACCACAGGTCATAGCCTTATAGATCTAATCATAAAAAACTTAGAGAACCAGTCCCCAGTAAACAGAGGCTTCTGGGTAATAAACAGTTATTTTGAGGTAATAAACTGCCTTGTTGGGACATTTATACCTTGTTTAGGATCTTCCCATTGATCCAGCTGTTTTGTTGCTGAGCCAACCTCTTGTTTGTTGAAAATAAAAAAAGGAATCATGGTTTTTTAATGTACAGGTATAAAAATTTGATATCACTCTATGCAGTCTCGGGGACTGTTTAAAGGATTGTGGCAATGTTTCCTGAGCTAAGCTTGCTGAGATGTTTATTTTATGGTGTAATTTAATATGCTCGATTTTGAAAATTACATCTTTAACATCGCAACATTATAAAAAGACTACAACAGATAATTGAATAGATGTGATTATGTAAAGTACATTTAGGAAAACAATTGTATACATGCAATAACATGGATAGAAGTTTTAATGTTGACAAAAATGTATATGAAAATAATGTTTCCTTGTGCAGGAACTTTTGTTGTGTGAGATGTTTAATTTGTTGTCTATGGCATTTTCTTGTTTAAGATGCTTTGTTTTGTTATGTAGGCTGTTTTGTTGTGTAGGATTCTTTGTTTTGTTATGTAGGATTATTTGTTTTGCTTTGTAGGACATTTTGTTTTGTTATGTTGGCTGTTTTGTTGTATAGGACATTTTGTTTTGTTATGTAGGGTGTGATTTGTTGTGTATGATGTTTTGTTTTGTAGAATGTTTTAATGTAGGGTCATTTTATCTGGGGCCACCCATTGCTGAGTGGTTAGAGTTACCGACTTGTTGTAACTCCATGGCCCCTGACCTGATTATGAGAGGTTTTCCAGCTAACCTGCAGTGTGCCAATGGTTCTACCCAGACATAAGTCTGGGGTCTTCCTCCACCAATAGTTAGCTGAATGTCTCCAATGTCACCATTATTGTGTCAGTGATCCAACAAAACACAAATTAAAACATTTTATTTGCATGTTTTAAGGCTGGCTAGCATCATATCCAATTCTATTTTACATTTCAACATTTTTGGTTAAGATGTTATGTTGGTATCAGTACGTGTTTACAAATTAGTTTCAGAAAAATGAGTTTCATTTAAGACCTTTTTGCCCTTTAAAACTTTTCTATGTGGATATATTTCTTGAAGGTAAATCTTTTCCTCTGATGATACCTGCCACTTGTCACCTAAACTCCACATCAAGCGTGGTTCATTTCTGTCAGCATTTTGACATTGTAAAAGATTTGTGTAGCCAGTCAAATCAATTTAGAAAAATCAACGCCACTAAATTATAGGGCGGTCCTGTTAGACTCAATGTCTACGCCTCACATTTTTGTATTGAAAAAATAAATCTTAAAAGTCTCACCCTTTACCTGGTAGATTTTTATATTCTGTTAAACCATGATGCCAATTTTTCCTGTTCTTTCTTTCATAATGTACACAAACTAGTAAAAGACTATTCGATTTGCTTTATTAACAAAGTCTCAACTAGCACTTGGAAAAAATATTGTTTCCTTAATATTTGTGTTTACTTTTCAGCATTGACTGAAGGTTTAGAGTTGGGGTTTATGGGCACATCGCATGTTAACACCTATTGTTACGCCGATCACAATGACTTCTCGACTCTATCAGAAGTCAAGTCTTCTGTCAACAGTTTCTGATCTATAAGATAATTATCTGCCCAAATACAAACAACAACCTCTGCCACCTTTATAAAAATGTAATAATATATAATAAACATTATGCTAAAAGGAGTCAAGTGCTTAACTGCAGTCCTCAAACATAGTGCCTTGTGGTTATTACTTACTGACAATTCATTAGTTTAACTTCCTTTACTTCTTTTACCAATTATGGCAGAATATGTTGATTTTACCTCCACCACCGAGTAGGCTGTAAGCTGGTATTACACTTATAAATGCTCATCTGTCAGTTGTTTGTTACCAATGTCTTGTGCATTTCAGTTTTTGTCATCAAAGACTGATCATCAATTCATTATGAACATCTTCATGTCACAAAGTTGTTTGAACATTGTAATTAGGTACACATTAAGCAGTTGGACAGTTTATTGATACACATAAGTTTTGTTAGCTTTAATTGACTTTTGGAGCATTGTCCATGTCTGATTTCTAATATGGTGTCATATTTCACACGACCTCGCTCTGATAACAAAATAGCTTGTATTATGACCAAAGAAATTAAACTTGTGCATTTCTGTAACATGATGATGATGCAGGTTTACTGTTCAGATTTTTTTGCTGTGTCTGATATTAAAGGAAAACTTATTCTCTGCAAATTTATTATTTGGAAAATGTGTGTCATTAAAAAAACAAATTAATGATGAGGATCCTATCTTCTTGTCTAGTTTATAATTTAATATGCTAACAAAGCAACACAAAAGGAAATTATTATAAAATTTCAGCATACTTTCATACCACCTTTACTAAAAAAATTGTAGCTCTATAACATTTACCCCAGCTTGGTTTGAGGTAAATGTGTCTTTTCTTTACAACTGGTGCTTGCATTATATGTGGCATTTTTTTTAAATGTTAAGAAGTATTATAACAATCAACTTAAAACTCACTTATCATTTTGGCATATCTACTTTTTCTTAATTATCCATAAACCAATGTTAAGTAGCTAAAGTCCACTCTTCATGTGTTGTGCCACATTTGTCAAGCAATGTATTGTACTATAAGCCCTTAGCCTGCTAAGCACAACATGACCAGGTTTAATTAAACAGTGTAGATCCAGATCAGCCAGGTCCAAGTCGGAAGAAAATCTGCACAATGAGCTGCAGACTTTTTTGCTACATACATAACATTGCACTTACCAGTTGCATGCAAAAAGCTAATATTTAGAATCATGTGCAAATGAAGCAGAATAGGGCTAGGTCAAATATATTCACCTTGTTTTTTCATCCTTAGGTTATGTGACATTTTGTACAAATGACGACCATGCCACAGGGTTGTGGCCCTTGTCACATATCAAACACGCCAGGCTTGTTTTGTCATCATTTATTTGAATTTTTTGTCACTAGGGCTCATTTTTCATGCCAGAAAATGATGAGTTGAAGTTTTATTGTTTTAAATAGGACAGGAATTTTAGCAATGAAGAAGAAATAAAATAGATTAAAACAACAATAAAAATAACAAGATGAGGAATGGTAGTCATCAGATACTGTGGTTGGAGACACACATTTGAGACTTTAGTCAAAGAAACAGACTCAAGACTGGTCATAGACACAGACTCTAGACTTTGGTCAGAGACACAGACTCAAGACTGGTCGTAGATATACAGACTTGAGACTTTCAGAGACACAGACTGGAGACTTTCAAAGACACAGACTGGAGACTTTCAGAGACACAGACCTGAGACTCGGGTCAGAGACACAAATTTGAGACTTTCAGAGACACAGACTGGAGACTGGTCAGAGACACAGACCTGAGACTCGGGTCAGAGACAAAAATTTGAGACTTTCAGAGACACAGACTGGAAACAGGTCAGAGACACAGATTGGAGACTGGTCAGAGACACAGACCTGAGACTCGGGTCAGAGACACAAATTTGAGACTTTCAGAGACACAGACTGGAGACTGGTCAGAGACACAGACCTGAGACTCGGGTCAGAGACAAAAATTTGAGACTTTCAGAGACACAGACTGGAAACAGGTCAGAGACACAGATTGGAGACTGGTCAGAGACACAGACCTGAGACTCGGGTCAGAGACACAAATTTGAGACTTTCAGAGACACAGACTGGAGACTGGTCAGAGACACAGACTGGAGATTGGTCAAAGACACAGACTCGAGTTTTTAATCGGAGATACAGACTGGAGACTTTGGTCAGAGACACAGACTCGAGTTTTTAATCGGAGATACAGACTGAAAACTTTGGTCAAAGACACAGACTCGAGTTTTTATTCGTTGATACAGACTGGAGACTTTGGTCAGAGACACAGACTCGAGTTTTTAATCAGAGATACAGACTTGAGACTTTGGTCAAAGACACAGACTGGAGACTGGTCAGATACACAGACTGGAGACTTTTCTCAGAGAGACATACTAGATCCTGATAAGACAGCTCCCAGCAGTGAGCTGGCTATGGGCGGACTGATCCGGATCTACATAATTTTCCAAATCCTGATCACATAACCATTTTGAGCAGGATCAGTACTTGCATCTTGTTATCACTTGTTATTCTGTCCATTTTCCTTTATTTATCAAAGGTAAATCATTTGACTTGAAACAATATTTTCTCACTAGCTTCCTTAAGCTTGCATCTCTGGGAATGGTAGTTACTATGGCAACACTTTTGTTCCACAAAATCTAAGCATTTGCTTTGTTTCATTACTATTGTTACCTGAAGACTAATTCCCTGCCTGACATCTGAGCATATTAAGAGTCCATTATTTGCCATTCCCAATTAAGCCAGAATAGTTCGCCCCACCTGTAATCAAGTTACCTGGCTTAGCAGAAGGACATTTCTTTCTCTAGTTGTAATTCAAATGGTGGCATTATGGAAGCCCGCTACTGGATGTTTAACAATCGGGTTGCTACAGAAGAAGAAAATCCAAAATTCTGAGCCTCTAACAGCTGTTTGTAAATCATGCCCTGGTATAAATGCTTTTTGAAAATTACTAAGAAAATTAAATTTCATAATTCTGACAACAGTTTACATGACTTGTTTTAACACTATTTTGGATAATAAAATTATTATGTATATTACGCTTTGTTTTCAAATGATAAACCAAAGCTACTAAATAATTGAAATTTATTTTTACACTAGAAGGAAATATCGGAAACAGCAATAAATATTCTTTTTCAATAATTGCATTGTTTATAACTTTTCTATGTACATTTATAATTTATGAGTTTTCCTTGCTTTAAGCATATATAGTCAGCATGATGGACAGTTAGTATATGGTGACTCATGAACACCCTTAAGAAGACTATGACAATTAACTCTTGCCTTATAGCACGATAGTACTTGTCTATGTACAAAAGACCTAATAAAAAAATGTTTCAGAATAATCTGTTATTTGGAAAATATATTTAGTTTTTGTTGATGTTTTTTTACAGACTCACTGCCTGGAGGAAAGGATGTCCCATTATTCACCGGGGCAGCAGGTGCCTGTAACTGGTTGGCAATTTATTTACTTGTAGCAAAGCCCTAATTGATCAAGTGTAGGCAAAAAATATAGTTCCTGTTCAACCAGAGAGCTACATGTATTTGACCAGGATCTTTGCTATTTGTTGCCAAGTCTCTTTGGTATGTGTTGGTAACAAAAATAGATATAAGATGTGGGTTCAGGCTGGAAACACTGATAAAAAATGTTCACTAAACTGGTGGTCAGTGACTTTTGGGACATTTTGATAATTACTGCTTTTAACTTATGGTGTATTTTGTTGTTGGTTTATATCAATAAAAAAAATGTTGTTTTACACTGTCACATATTAAGTACTGTTCTCGTTTCCAGTACCAGTGCATCCAAGTCAGATAGGCCTAGTTAAATGGCATATTCAGTTGTGTAAAATGTAAAAATAGATAGGCTTTTAAAGTAAAATGGCATATTCAGTTGTCTAAAATGTAAAAATAGATAGGCTTTTAAAGTAAAATGGCATCTTCAGTTGTGTAAAATGTAAAAATAAGTAGGCTTTTAAAGTAAAATAGCATATTCAGTTGTCTAAAATGTAAAAATAGATAAGACTTTTAAAGTCAAATAGCATATTCAGTTGTCTGAAGTGTAAAAATAGATAGGCTTTTAAAGTAAAATAGAATATTTAGTTGTCTAAAATGTAAAATTCTGATTACAGGAATTGGTCCAGTTCGGCTAGAATTATAAGCATGTTAATTTAAATATATAGTACATACTTGATGTTATTTTATCTCATATTTGCATTATATAGAGAATACCATGTTAGTGTTGATATAGATAAATGTTATCATGCGAGGCTAAGAAAATCAGAAAGCACTAGGCTTTCTTTTTATCCCACCATCAACAGTTGTGTTTTTTTAAATCGATTAAAAAGGGAAACATTTAAATTTACCGCTACTGCTCCTCCCCTACATGATCTGACATTCTAATGCAATACACGAAATTCATGTGCGTGCATAGAGTAATTCGACTGTAAGAAATAGTCCTATTTTACAATTAAAAAATAAGACATTGCTTTTATTTTATTTTAACTAGACATAAGTTTGTAATTTTATTGATAACGATAATTAAAAATAATGGTAGGAAAATAACAACAACAAAAATCACACCCTCGTATAAAGTTATACATGTAGTGTGTTATGTCAAGGCCAAGGAACATAAAAGTTGCTACGCATATGGGATTAAGAAACATGAATTACATTCGAGGTTTGTGTCTGTTTGTTGTTGTAAAAACAGTTTGCTCATGGAATTTAATTGTTGATGAAAATTTAATTCTGACTATTGAATATGCCATTGAAAATTGCAAAGATAGTTGTGTTTTTGACAGAGTGACTTGCGAAATTTGGAGAAATGTTGGGATTGGAGGTGTTGTGCTGGTGTCTGTGATTTATTAGCACATTTGTCCAGTTCTATGCAGTCAGCTGTATTTGGTTCAACTAAAGATTGAGCTCTATCTAAACCATTTGAATGTGTATCATGTAACGACATTTTATCATCAGGGTCTGTCCTCAGATTAGGCAGCTGATTGCTGCTTTCTGAGACAGCCACAGATTCAAGATCAATTTCCTTCTCAAAACTGTTGAGATTAAAGCCCAATTTTGCCTCGAAATTCTCGTAGCTCATCTCTACAACACTGCTTAGGTTTTCACACGATTCTTCATCACATTCTTTTTTTAAATTCACACCAAATAACATCAAAACAACAGGGACTCCTAATCTGTCATTTTGAATGTCGTTTTTATTTTTGCAGACTACAAATTATTACTTTTATTGAGTTTATTACTATTCCTAAACAGTTTTAATCATGTGCCTGTATTACATGTTGTTTAAGATTTTTGCAAGTTTTAGAATTGAAAATGCGTACATTATGATTAATAAAGCTTTTTATATATTTTTTTTTTTTTTTTTTACAAATTTTCTATATCATTGTTAAATAGAACTTCGGAAGATCGCTATGAACTGTCCGGTTAGCTCAGTCGGTTAAGCCGCTGCTACTTAAATTTTCAATACTACGGGAAAGCGATGAAACCACGCTCATCCCCCTGTTTTTTTAATGGCCTCGTTTGCTCTATTTAACCAAACATAGTAATTGTGGACATTTTTGGGGCTACCGCAAGCATAATTACGCGATAAATGAGTTTTGCTCTCGTAAACATTCCTGATCGTTTCATCAAAAAAGTAGTCCAGCTTAGAGCAGGTGCGCGAATATCAGTTGATAAAGCTCATCTTTATCACACGGGTTATATCAACCAATATTTACAGAGATGGTGGAATAAAATATAAAATTACTTGCTGTACATTAAAGTTTGTGATTTTCATGGCATATAGCATAGACTGGACTTTTAATAACTGCTTATTAAATTGTTTATTTTTATTTAGCATATTTTTGGAATATTACATTATATGAAATTAATGGAAATACTCTTTACTATTTTTAAAAGTCTTTAAAAAGAAATAGTTTTGAAGAAAAAGGCCCTTTTTGTATGGTGTGTAGGTCATCTATTGGGCTTTAACTGTATGAAATGATGTTTTTATATAAACAAATAAAAAATATAAAGGCGGTTTCAAATACATAATTTCAGTCTCCCTAACTTTTTTATGCTGCATTTTTTAGTTTTTTGTTTTTATGTAAATAAATATGGCCACCCAGAAGGTCACCGAAAGAGATGATGATGAATATAATGAATCTGTCAAGCTTACTTTCCCCTCTTTCCCAAACCTTTGCCATGCGAGTGTGTCCACTTGTCACCCAACAGCAACCATGGTGGGATTATAATTTATAGCACTAGGTCTTTGATCTAAATACATCATTTGTGTTATTTTTTGATACATTGCACTGACACAATTGTGATCATTGGCGACATACAGCTATTACTGATGTTGGGAGACCGCTGACAATTACCTGCATGGATCCACTGTCATACCTTAGGTCAGATGGAATATATACCTACTTGAAGTTGTTACCAAGATCAGGACTTCAATCCATGCTGACTAAAGTGCCCATCTTGGTACATAATGATTGTAAAGAGAGTCTGGCTTTTTGTCTGGTTTAAAATCCAATGGACTAATTTTCAGCTGTTTCCATCTAAAGCAGATATAGTGCCATATTGTGACAAACTGGTATGAAAACTTGACTTGAGAGCATACCCAGCCACATTATCGTGCCACATAGTTTAAGAAGGTGTCATCATGTTTGTCTATATCCAATGCAAATGACTATATCTTGTCCTTCTTGAGAGGAGTTTTGGATTTATTTCTGCATAAGCTTGTACTTTTGTATAACTAAACATGTTTTTGAACACTATCTTGAGTGTTGATACAAATTGTGAAATAAGTACAATAAAGATTTCTACTTAAAATAGATGTTGATACCAGCAGATTACCAAAATTATCATAAAAAACTAGATTGCAAAAAGTAAATGGTCACTTGATTTTCTTAGCTTAAAAACTGCAGTGTGTTCAGATAGGAAGTACATGCATACGTTTGTAATGGCAGTGGGGTGTTATGCTCAACTTTTCACATAGCTGTACGATATCTGGTTAAACTGCTAGATTTAACCTTTCCTTAAATTACCGTAAACAGCTATAGAATGTGCGCAGTGTTGTTGTTTTTATATAGATATAGGAGGCTGGGGCGTGTACATTCTATGAGGTATTTAAACCATTTACATGATTGCAAGAGTATATTGCCAACGTGCCATTTTTTTGTTTATTTAGGCAGTTTCCTTGTTATTACTTAGTTTCTTAATTTGTTTACTCCTTAATTAGTTTACCCCTTACACTCAGATAGGATGTTTCTTTAAATTTTACACTGATTCAAGTTTTTAAAAAAATGACTACGATGGATTTTCATTGTGAGCATTCTGTGCACACCATTGAAATGTGATAACTGCATAATTCATTGACCATACAAACATACAGTCGTTATTTCAATAGAATCGATGGTTTGTACAGCCTATATAAGGGTAGAATCTGCTTTTTCATACATTTCTTATATTCTCAATGCTGTTTGTTGCTTAATTAATGTGGTATTTAGAATAATAAAACAACAATTAACTGTCACATATACAGTAAAAGCTCTTCACAGCAACATCTGGCGGAGGCACGAAAAAGTGTTGCTGCTCAGAGGTGTTGCTGCTCAGAGGTTTCAATGAGACGAGAAAAAATGTGTTTTTTTTTAAATAGTTTTGTACTTTAGGCAATCAGCATTTGCTTTTCTATTACAAAAACAATATCGTCAGTAACGGACCTGTATCTGAGTTCTGTCGCAGCCTAACTCAGTAGCAATAGACTGTGCTGACCTTCCTTGTTCTAACAACTTAATTGCAGTAACACTGCTCTAACGTAAGGTAAACATGTTTATAAGACATTTCAAGACAAAATGACCAGTATTCCAGTATTGAGTCATGCAAAGACTGCTTTACCATTAAAAAATCGAATTTATAGTCAGGAATCCTAAAACAATGACAGTTTGCATTTAGCACTTAACGTAAACATCTTTTTAAGTAAGCAATCCATATAGTGATATTTTTTAATCTTTCGATCAATTAAAGAAAACAAACCAACTCGTTAACATCATCAATAGTTGACACTTCTTTCACATGTTCCTGCAATACCCTAGATCTACAACGGCATGTTTGTAGCATGCAGCTGGTTTCCCGTCCAACTGCAACTTGATTCCAATTAACACCTTCTCAACAGGGTACAAGCAGTGATCAGCCGACCGCGTGACATTTCTGGTGTACGCGACAGACTGTTCTAAAAATAGCTGCACTGGTGTTGCTACGCAGAGGTTAAACTAGCCTCAGGGAAGAGATTTACACGGCCGCTTACCGCTTAGCGGAGGACTTGCTGCTTAGAGGTTAAAATGCGCTGAAAACTACTGGGGGGAAATTTAACTGCCGCTGCTTAGAGGTAGCCGCTGCTTAGAGGTGCTGCTTCGAGAGGTTTTACTGTATCTCCCTTTGTTCTGCATGATGCATTGGTATACTTGCAGACTGATTCTTTAGACAAACATGTCCAAGTTCAAGTCCAGCCATTGCATTTATAAATGGCATATCTTCCTTCATCTGCACTTTAAAGTATTGCTAGTAGGCTTTGAAAACTCTGTTGGCTGTTCATTAGAGAGAAGAAATACAAGAAAACTTTTGATTTGTATCAATATTTGATATTGCTGACAGGTTGAAAGAGAAGAGTTAAATCTATTATTTTTAATTTATGGTCCGTATTATAATCATACTATTACTCTTTTATGGTAACCAAATTTTTTGGTTGGTAACAGTTTGTTTTTTTTCTATTACAATGATAATAAGTAGACTTGACATCAATGTTTAGAGTGACCAAACAAGCGATACCTGACACGTAGCATCTGTCTCAGTTAAATATACTGCCCACTAAAACAGAAACAGAATGTCATTAAATGTCCACAGCTGATATGGAAAGAAACTAATTAGGTTATTATTATAATTTTGATGTAAAATTAATTAGTAGACATGATATATATGGTCCAGGTCAGTGAAATGTTAAACATAGACTAACAACCTGTGCTGTTACCATTGTGACAGAGAATGATGGGAAAAAAACACAAATTTCAGGTAACACGGCTAGCGTTGCCATGGGCCTGTGAACTCGACATATTCATCATAATTAATCACTAGCCAAGGTGAATATTATGGCTGTCTTTTGTTTTGTTTCAACTGGTGGTAGTGTTTTTTGGAGCATTATGATGTTGTTGTAAAGTTTGCTCATATTTCATAAAATGATGTATAGCTATGCATATGGTTTGCTCTCTCATAAAAATATAAATGTTTACAAGGGATTATGACATCTTACAAGAGTAGCTTTTAGTTAAAGATGGTGGTCACCTAACCTATTAAATTTATGTTTTTGACTCTGAAAATCATGTATTCAGAGAATTCCTTTTCGTTTTGGCATTTTAATATTAAATCGAGTGCTTGTTCATAGTTTATATATATTTTATGGTTTTCTTGTTTCTAAGAAAAACATGCATTTGCAGGTTTTATATTATATTTAATGGTCTCTCTATTTCTTAGAATAAAATGCATTTTCATGTTTCATCTGATAATCAAGCATGTATATAAAAAAGCCTGATATTGGGACCTCAGTCAAGCTTTTGTTTTTAAATGTTAAGGCCTAACTTAAATGACATACCTATAACTGAGATCACTTCGCCATTTGTGTGTTTACTAGAAACGGAAAAATAAATAATTTTGAAACATGGTTAAGTATGGTTATTTTGATACTGATTTAGTATGGCTATTTTGATACTAATTTAGTATGGCTATTTTGAGACTGGTTAAGTATGGCTATTTTGAGACTGGTTTAGTATGGCTATTTTGAGACTGGTTTAGTATGGCTGTTTTGAGACTGGTTAAGTATGGCTGTTTTGAGACTGGTTTAGTATGGCTATTTTGAGACTGATTTAGTATGGCTGTTTTGATACTAATTTAGTATGGCTATTTTGAGACTGGTTAAGTATGGCTATTTTGAGACTGGTTAAGTATGGCTGTTTTCAGACTGGTTGAGTATGGCTTTTTTGAGACTGGTTTAGTATGGCTATCTTGAGACTGGTTTAGTATGGCTATTTTGAGACTGGTTAAGTATGGCTATTTTGAGACTGGTTAAGTATGGCTATTTTGAAACTGGTTTAGTATGGCTATTTTGAAACTGGTTAAGTTTGGCTGTTTTGAGACTGGTTTGGTATGGCTATTTTGGGATAGTGGGGATATTTTGAAACTGGTTTGCATTCTTACTTGTACATTTATTCTATCTAAATGTTGCATCAATGATTGTATGCACATGTTCCTCTGTTCTTCATCAAATATTTCACTCAACACTTCTTGGCTAACAGGTCAATAAGGGGATGATTAAGACAACAAAAGATTGACAATATTTGGCTGTTAATGAAGGCCCAGACTAGTTATGTCAGACTGCTTATAATTCTGAAGCCTGAACAAATGATGAATCCCCAAAGGTAATACAAAAGGGTGGTGGGCTACAGTGTTTGTCTGCTAAACAATATTGACAGAGCGAATACATAGAGCCTGACATTCACAAATTGATTAAGCTGTGGCAAATTTTGTAGATTCAGATGAGCCAGCTCCAGCTGGAAACTGACTGATCAGGATCTACATTATTTGTTAGAAAAATATATCTTGTTAGTTGAGTATAAACTTACTAGCAATGAAATAAGAATATAAAATGGTTTAAGAAGAAATGCAGAATGCTAAGGGTTAAGTGTTGCCATCACCCCACCCACAAGTAGAGGACAATGAGGTTATTGTTAGGGTGACAGTCTATGATGCAAAAGTCAACAGCTGCATTATGAACATTGATTACCAGTCTCACAAAATGGATCCCCTATGAATAAAAATTATAGAAACATATGAATGCTGGCTGAAGACCTCTTTACCTCATGCTGTCTGGGTCAGAAGAAACCATTTGAGATGCATAATCTTCTACAGCGGTTGTATCATTATCCCATTACTTACTTTCTTGTTGCATCCCACCTGCAAACATGAACCCTGAGTTGGTTGTAAAAGTACATTAAAACTTTGTTACCTGATGAAATCTTGCAGAGTCAATATAATGTTATCCTATCCTATCCTATCCTAGCAGTGTTTCATTAAGGCAAGGTTAAATGTTTTAATTTAAGTTTGAGTCTTGTCAAGCTTCAGATTAAACAGATTCTTAGAGTCTCATTCCAATTTGACCAACCACTTGCGTGAAAAAGAATTGTTTACTTTAAATTATTTTGTTATTCGCAAACCTGTATATGCACAACTTTTGCTGTTCATTTTTATTAGAAATAAGTATAAACACCTATTTGTTGAACTAGGATCATTTTTTTTATATGCTCAAAATTTATATAAACTAAATTTATTCCCCATCATTTTCTTTTTTCATGTTTGTGTTCAAACAACAATGGGATGGAACAATGTTCAGGATAGCATTATCACTATTTAAGTTAAGGTCTTCCTTGTTCTATATTGAACTATTATAATAGCTGTGAGAATTGACCACAAGAGTGTTAACCAGTCATAAGGAGAACCTGTCAAGATCATCATAGAGGACACATAATCGATTGTAATCCAGTCTGGGTCACACCTCCATAACTGATTCCCTGTGGGTCAGGAATGAACCATCTCAAAGATGCCTCCCCAGGATCCAAACACTTGTCAATGGCAACACTCTTAAGGTGTGGCAGACCTACAGAGTGGGGTGTAGTGATATTGCATAAAATGTATGATGTGTTAAACATCAAGCAATGACAGTCATCTCATCTACTGGAATGTTGGTGTCTGTTATTGACACATTGAAGTTAAATTAGTATTTCAAAGAACATACAACTTATACCAACACTTTTCAGGATCGAACAGTGATTCTTTTGTCTGTGGGTATTCTATACATGTATTGGATTTAAAGTATTGCATCAGTAACATAATGTTTTGTTTTTGCTTTTGAAATAAAGCAAATTGACACAATTTTGTAGTAATAGTGACTTTCAGCTATATTGGTGGGGGAAGACCCCAGACTAATGTCTTGGTCGAACACATGCACACCACAGGTCAGCTTGACCATCCCATATTTCAAGTCCTTCTTTCGGACCTAATTCAAACCTATACAGTCTGAGGTTAAGCAGTCAGCGGGATTGCAAGTAATATAATGACCATACATAAAGCTGTAAGAGAATCAGTTCTGCAGTTGAATCAATATACGGGAATATCTGTTACTATTATTTGCAAATTGCCAATTACATAAAGATGTAAACATCATGAAGTTCTGACCGATGTTGTCTCTAGATTAAGGTGTGTTTCCTGTTTTGTTGTTTTAGGGTATATGGTAAAGTATTAATTTGATGTATAATGCCTTGAGTATATTGATATAATTTTCAGTAATTTTTCAAAATTTGTTTTAAAATATCCTATAGTTTTGTATACATGTATCATATCTAGAACATTTTAATAATACTATTTACACTATTAGCCATTAGAAGAATTATTTCCTTGCAAGCAAAGCAGGATGGTGACAGATACAACACACAATATTATATAACAAAACCCATCCACTTAGCTACTTACTCTAATAGGCTGTCTGACGGCCCTATTGTTTCACTTACTGTGTCCATATATTGGCAGTTTAAAATTTTCACCATGACATCTAATGAGTACTATGTGAAAAGCAGAAACAAATTTTTTATGGTGATTTCTCTTGTTAACTTTGGTTTAAAAATATGCCTCTTTGCAGTATTGCAAAAAATGATTGGGTACGGAAAGGTCCAGCATTTTTTGTCAAATGGCTGTTATGATGTGTCATTGATTGGACACTATTTCCTAATAGTTTCAAGTTTCATATATAAAGTAGTCATTTGAATTGTTATTAATTCTCCTAATAGTTTCAAGTTTCATATATAAAGTAGTCATTTGAATGCTCATTGTTATTTGTTTTAAAGTCAATTTTGGAAAAAATATATCCAAGCCTTTTTGATGATCATGCTTTGCAAAAGTTGATTTTCTCAAAATATACCACTTGTGACATGACACTCAATTTTCTCGCATTTTCATTATAGATATTGCTAATATCCATAGAGGTTTCTCATTATTTCCATACAGGTATGACACCTTCTAGCTTCTTTTCTGAGAACATAATGACATATTCCAGAAGAAATGTTGACAAAGTAGTTTGAACATGCAAAATTTTACAGAAGACACCCTCATCAAGGTTTATGTTAAGTTCTATATTTAAACATATTTTTTTTTGTTTTTAAATCATTAAGTGCAATTAAAACATAATTTTGACTACTATGAAAAGGGCTTATTGCTTTACAGGCAATTACACAGTTTCAATGAATACCTTTCCCGCCATTTAAAGTTTTCTCAAAACTTCACATTCTTGGAGGGAAAACAAAATCCCTTGAACAAAACCATGTGCTTGCTACATGAACATTTGTATGATGTAATCCATAAAGCCAACCTTTTGAGATGTAATAGGAGATCTTTTCTGAACAATTTTGCTTCTGTGAGTTGGCTCTTGATGCAACTAACTTCAACTCCTACCCTGCTGTACATAAGTTAATAAGACATACCAAAGAGTCTGGATTCAGATCTTACAGCTGCTGCTGGAAGCTGTCTGATCAGGATCTGAATTATTTGCTGCTGAGACTTAAGCAATATGTTATTGTTCCTTTAAATATCAAATTTGAGAAGATGTCTTCAGTTTACTATCGGTATTTGAAAAAATGTGGCATGAAAATGGCTAAAACTACAAGTGCTGTTTAAATGTATTTCATCCCTGGTCAGTTCAGGTGAAGAGTTGTTCAGCAATAATAGAAACTGTCAATATTTACTTTGACCATCAGATGAAGTGAAAGCAGGAAATAGAGTTTCAATATACACTATTTACTCTGTCGTAAGTCTGTTTGTAACTAATCATTGACTGAACTTGGTCCATGGATCACTTGGCTAATACTGCATTGTTGTCGATAATCCAGAAAATCTACGTAAATATTGTCCCAGTAGGGGACTCTAAAACACACTCTTAGCACCTTTCTACTGGGCCCTAAGCTTATGGATGGCTGTAGAAAAATTCCCTCCTGTTTTAAATCTGATTAAGAATGCTGCATTTATTATGTTATATTATAAATTTGATTAATAAATCATTTAACTGACTATGTTTGAAAATAGGATGCTTTTTGCCAGTGTAGAAACAGAGATTTTGTCACTCTGTACACAGAAAGTGTAGGGATATCTGGTAGGCTGAGGTCCTCAAAGGTGTTATAAGTGCCCAATAAATAGTCAATATTAGAGGTAGTTTGTGAAAACAAATTTTGTTGAACCTATTTGATTCATTGAATTAACACACTTCAACTAATTAACTTACAAAATGGAATACAAGTCTAGGAATTTTTTCTTCTGACATTTTAATCATTTAATGTAAAACAGTTTTATTACTTTATTAATTAGTATTTACCACTGTTGTTAACTCCAGCTTAGAAAACATTAATTAAACAAGTATGAAATTGTTTAGTAATGATGTATTTAACAGAAATTATTAGTTAATTTTATAAGCTTTTTTCAACTTGTTATTCAGGTTAACTAGAGAACATTCAAACTTCAGTTAACAGGGGCGTAGCTTGCCTAAAATAAATATGTAGGCACCGATTGGGGAGGGGGGTCGGGGATGCTAGATCGGCGTTTTCGGGCTTACATAAGTCACTTTTATATGCAAGACATACTCACAGATAATAGGCTTAAATTACCGCCTAACGCACGTAAGTTGTCAGTCTTTTCACAATTTTAAACAACTTTGAGTTAATTATACTTCATTATATATTAATTTTATGTCATAAAACAGTATTGGAAAACCGTCAATATTTCAGTGGCATAATTTGAACTAGATGCCACACATTATATGTGGAACACGAACACCGAGTTATTTAATCAGTTTTAATCCGAAACATCAAATAAACGTAATTTTAAATCGGCTCGTTTGTAATTTTAAATCGTCGTGATTCACTGCCAGGTCTTCCTGCATGATAAGCAAGCGTGTTACCTTTACAGCACATTAACTTGTTTTACTATGAACTAACATTTGCTCGACCCTTACCTCCCCCCTTCTTTGATTTCTATTGCATTTTCGGCATTTTGTTTGGTTTCATTTTTCCTAAAAAAAAGTGTAGGCACGAGCCTACAGTGCCTATAGGAAGCTACGCCACTGGTTAAGTCATTGGCAGTTTATTACAATAATAGATTTTAAAAAAAATAATGTGGATGTATCAATGAATAGAAAGATAGTCACATAAAAAAAAAAAAATCAAAGATTATGAAGACTACTTCAAATGTACTTTTACATTAAGTGTTAAATTTAACAGTTTCATTTATTTTGATAAAAGTTTAAAAGTTTGGGTTGTTTGTATTTAAACATTGTACCAACCAAGTTAGGAGGTTAATATATGGTAAAGAAGCTATTATAGGTAGAAGAAGTTTTGTTATAGAAATATATTGAAGCCACCAATTATGGACATTATAGTGAAGTCCAGCTCTTTTGGTGGTGGAAGACCCCAGATTAATGTCTGGGTAGAACCACCGGTGCACCGCAGATCAGCTGGTGGAAGAAGAACCAAGACTTTGCCTGGGTAGAACTTTACAATACATGTAGTTAAGTGAAAATAAAATTAATCTTTTGTTTACCATTATGTGACAGGTACAGGAGGCCCCGGGTTCGATCCCGGGCTGCGACATACCAAAGTCGTTAAAAATGGTAGTGGCATAGCTCCCTTGCTAACGCTCAAGCAAATATAAGGGTAGTTCCACGACTGGTTGGCCCAGTGTCAGGATAATGTGACTGGGTGTGGTATCATGCCAGGTGTTCACGGCATGCTATACACAATGATGGCAGCACTATATCTGCTTCAAGTGGACACCGTTTCCAGATAACTGAAATACTGTTGGTGGGACGATAAACCCAATAAACAAACAAACAAACCATTATGTGATAATTAAGATGGCTTTTGACTACATATAATGCCCATTGTAAGATCAAAGACCTACATAAGTGCTGATATCAATGGTATACCAGCAACATTTATTAATAATCCAACCAAATTTTAGTTACTTGCTACCAACTACTTGCAGTGGTAATTACACCCCTATAACTAAATCTAGAAACTTGACAGCAAAAACTACTGAGCCTGGTCACACAGCTCCCAGTTTGAGTTGACCAATTGTGATCTGCACTTTTTGTCTTGGCTCAAATCAGTTTGTGCTTGGCAGTTGGACTCTAGGGCCTGTATTCACCAACCATTCTTAAGTAAGAATTGCTCGTCATGGATTTAAATCCACAATATCCTCATTATGTATTTCGCTACATGTCTGTATTTTTGCATGATACTATAACTTTGCTACTTTCAGCTTAAAATCACAGGAAAACTTCATAAATAAGCTTATTTTTGTTGGGATAAAAATTGTGGCTTGGGCTTAAGTTCTGACTTAGGCTAAGGAATGGTTGGGGAATATGGGCCTAAGCCAGCTAAGCTCAAATTAATGAGGCTTAAGCAAATAGTGTAGATTCAGATCAGCTGGGAGTGTGTGTTATCAGAACCTACACTATTTACTGCTGAGTATTTAGCAATGTGTCTTGTAACCTTTGCTTCTAAAAAAAATAAGTAAGTTTTAGTTTTACTTATTAAAGGTAGTGTTTGACACTTTGCTATTATTATTATTATTAAATACATGTAACAATTTCTGATCTCTGTTTGTTGTATTTATGCATAGTTTCTGCAGTAAATCTTACTTTAATCTAGGCTTTGATGGTTTTAAACAGTATCTCAATTTTAAGGCAATTTAACTTGTTTAACAGTACTCAAAATTTTTATTTAAATCTATAAATAGGAATGACTGGTTTTTCTGCTCAAAATAGATATAGACATCAAAGCAGATGACCAGAATGATCTCAAATATAACAGTGGTCCTGTGGTTTTCATAGTTTAATAATAGCTAACTGTGCGTTGTGGCTCAGATAGGAAATACATGTTCATAATGACAATTGTGACATTATACACATATGTGTATTAAATCAATAAACAGCATTTTATGGGATCTCTCCAGCTGACAATAATTTATCTGGTTGTTTGAGAGAGAAGAAATGGTCCAAACTGTTAGAGACCACCTTTAAAAACTGTAGCATGATAAGGGCTATGATATGTTTGACTTTCTCATACCTGAGTGTTGATGTACCATCCTCGACATCAAAGTAAAGGTTATTTGATCATTAGCTCTTCTCTCATTATAAACAAATAGAGTGTAATTTACCTACATCTAAGTCAAAGGTATGTGGCATAGTAAACTGGGGAATTCTTTCATTTATTTGCAGTAGATTTATTTAATTATGGAACTTCTAAAGGAGAGATAGTGTAGGTATAAATAGGTGTTATTAGCACTTTGGCTTTTAACAGTCCAGACACTTCAACACATTTTCAAACAACGTAGTCCATATACATAAGAGTAGCAACTATTTTAGATAAAAGATGAAATAAATCAATTAAAATGCTTTTTATAAACACCATCTGTTGCATTTCAATTAAAAATAAACTAGTGTCCAAGTGAATTTTTTCATATTTTTATTTATATTTTGTTATATAACTTCTCTGTATAGTGGATGCAATGCCAGATGCCCAACAAAGTCTGCACCTTGAAGCCTGGAAAAAGTGTGACAGTGGACCTATCTCCTGCCTGGATGAGAAAGAGTATCATCAGTCATATGACCAACCCCGCATACGGACAATTCTCAGTCCAGACATTTCTCAGTAAGTGAAATTTGCAGGGTCGGACAATTCTCAGTTGGTTGATTTGCAGGGCCGGACATTTCTCAGTTACTTGTTTTGCAGAGTCGGACAATTCTCAGTCTGGACATTTGTCCGTTGGTTGATTTGTAGGGCCGGACAATTGTTATAGATCCATTTTTGACGTTGATTAAACCAATCAATTTCATAAGTGTTATAAAACAACACTGTAATTAAATACTGAAAGACAATAATCAAAAACCAGATAATTTTCTTTGCTGTCAATCATAAATAAACCTGTGAACCAAACAAACTATTTATCCTTACAAATTGCATCAATAATTATTTCTATACCCCTTGATTTTCATGACAAATGCTTTGACCTAAAGCCGCGAAAATCCTTTAATTGGCCAACCCACTGTTCTTTAATTGTGACATGCTTTACTCTAATTTCAAACTGAAATGTTTGTTAGAATATAAATCCCAGCCACGATCATTATTCCAAAAATGGAAATTCTTATAAGCAAGTCTCCATGAGGGGTACGTCTACAGAAAGGAACCGGACGATTAAAACAACCATCAGATGGATGTGCTCTAAAAGAGCCTCAAAATCCTGCAACGGCGCCCTCGTCACCGATATAGATGTACGTTTTAATTTAAATTTTCATATCGTTTATGATCACAATCCTTACAAACTTTCTTAAACTTAAAATACCTTTTTATAGATTTTTTATAGAACCTTTATATAGATATATAAACTTACTTATGTTTCAGGTGACACGTGTGCAGTCAACGAGAGAGCACAGCCACGAAGGGGACACTTTCAAGATTGATGCAAACAAGCTGAGGAAAGAGCTGATGGACGCCGCCGATGCCAACCGCAGCAACTCGGGACAGATCCTTGCTGACAAGCACCACCTAAGGCAGGCCACATGGCGGCATATACAAGCGGATGGACTCCAGGTGCGCTACTGCGAAGACGAGAAGATCCGCACATGGTGTGGCAGTCTAGACGGTCTGGCATTCCTGCCAGTTGACCAAGAGGAGGACTGAATGCGTCTCATCCAGGAAGAAGCCCCGAAGTCCTGTCGAGCGTCATCGATTACTTCGACAGCACCTACGTCACAGGAAGCTACCGGAGCATCCGATCTGATGGCTGTCTACGGTTTCGACGGATCCCCCCACGTTATCCTCCCGCCATGTGGAACAAGGGGTTCCGCCACCTCATCAGCCACGCTCACCCATCACTGTGGACGGTCATTGCATGTCTTCAGAAGGACAGCGCCGGAACAGAGACGGAGGTCTATCTACACAAGCAAGGAGACCAAGCTGGCAAAACGTCGTAAGAAGACTGTAGTCGCGCATCAGCAGAGACTGAAGGGACTTTGCTTGGATTTACACAATGGTAACAAGGATGTCTGCGAGTTCCTGATGGTGATTGGAAAGTGTGTCCGCCTGGACCATTAGAAACTGACTGAATGTGACATTGACTGTAGTGCTACAGGTTTTTATACAGTGCTTTTGTCCAGTAAAATATTTATTTTGTAAATGTGCGATTATGTTCAGTGCTGAGTATTTATTATATATTAATTTCCTTAAAATTTGTACTTTGTATTTGTTTTATGACACGCACCTTGTCTTTTTCAATAAAACATTTAATTGGTACCAGTTCTTCAAAAACACAAAGAGCGAATGATGCATTAACACAGTGTTCTCAAGAAAATAAAAAGTAACAGGTTATTTTTTTAAAGTAGCAGGCTGCATTATCATATGTCAAGCGGCGATGTTCTTTTTGTTTTAACGGTGCAGAATGGTGCATTTTGGTGCATTTTAAAGCTATTATGTTGTCTTTTAAAAGCTACATTTTTATACAAAACATAAACCATTGTTCAAAATATATCACTTTTATTAAATGACAGTTTAAAAATCAGAGTCTTTTACAAATAAAATCAGAAACCAAAGTTCACAGTTACAACCTGGTCATCTCATGTAACTATAACTCTGAAATCTATAACATCATACTGAAAAGTAAGATGATGGTTGGAGATTAAATAGGTTTTATAACCCTTATTTGATTGTAAAATACTGCAAGTTTTTAAGCAACTTTTGAAATAAAAGTGATATATTTCGGGGTCTACACTAGGGTCTACATCTCTGCTCCAAGTATATGTTTCTTCAATTATACAGTATCATTCTTTACTTTAAAAAATCAACAAATTTATTTGTTTTCCTAAAAGTGGGGACAGAGTCTAGTTACTTGTTTTCAGGAAAAGATCGATTTCAAATTTTCAGTATTGCTGGATGGGTGGGGTATGGCCGGCATAGATATGATGGCTATTTTTATAAAATATAATTTCATTGAAGTAAAACTGAAAATCACCTGCATGCAATCATTCAATATCAAAGTATACATATTACCTTTCGTCCAAAAATCTGACATTTTTCTCTGATTATTTTTGATTTTCATTTTTTATTTTCCTTTTTGGTGGCATTTCAGAGACTTATATACGTATATATTTTGCGAAGAATGCAGACGAAACATCTATTTATAGCTTACTGTACATGCATTTTCCACGGATACACACGACTGTACCAGTTTGGCGGAAAATGTCGAAGAAAGACGATTGCTCAGTTTGTGAATTTCGGCATCGTTTGGAAACCGTACGTACTGTCTGCATCCGACCTGCGCAAACGGATGCGCAGTAAAACAATAACATCCGGGAAGTGTTTTGTCGATACTTTTGTTGATGTATTTTCGGTTCCTGTTTATGCAAAAACCGTTTTTTTTTTTTCGGTGAAAATTATTATTTTTTTTTTTTTTGAGAAAGTAGCCGGCGCTCATTTCTTAAGTATCAGGCGATACCGCCGGCCGCCGGTGCTTCATGAGAACACTGATTTAACATCGAATACAATATCTGCATCATTTTTTTAATTATTTCACTATAACGTCAAAATGGATTTATACAACAATTTTATTACAAATATTGCTATACTTTGAAATATATTAACGGAGAAATGTCCGGACTGAGAATTGTCCGACCCTGCAAAACAAGTAACTGAGAAATGTCCGGCCCTGCAAATCAACCAACTGAGAATTTCGACCCTGCAAATTTCAGTAACTGAGAAATGGCCGTATATCGACCAACCCACCATTATAACCACACTCCTCTCAGCCTCCTTGTATAAATTTGCCATTTTTATTTTACTTTTTGAGGAAAACATTCCATAAATGTTCTGGCCTCAACATGGACTCCAACTTAGGTCCCCGGTTCAAAACCCAAAACTGACCACGCACTTTCCATTATTGAGAAAGACTACTTACTGTACCTTGCTCCAGGGACTCTGTACCTGAGTACTGGTTCTATTAAGGTAGTGGGCGTTCGAGTGGGTTTAATGTAAGTTGAAAGAACTTGTTTCCCAATCTACTATAAGTAAATAGGTTTAAAAAAATGGATTAGGGCAGTTCCCTTATTGCTTGATAACATGCCAGGTATTCACAGCCATCTATTCCAGTGAAGGCAGCATTATATCTGCTTCAAATTAACCCATCTCTGGATAACTCAGAGATTGTTGGTAGGACATTAACCCCAGCAGACCAACATAGATAGTGTGAGGTAATGTTGGCAACCTTTGACACCTGTAAGAACAAACAATGTGATTTACCAGACTTAGCTTGTGGGCTGAAGACAGCTTATTGTGTCACCATATTGTTGTTAAGTTGTTAGCAAAGGTGCCATAAGTAGGTAGTTATTGTCTGTATTGTTGCATCTCCATGTAGAGTAGATAAGTGGAACAAACAGATGGCAGAAAGATGGAGACAATAGAATTGTAAGGAGTCATTAGGTGGAATGGTAGAGATAAAAAGGGAAAATACAAACTTTCTGGGAAGAATGATAGAAAAAGAGAAGGGATAAGGAAAGGAAGGAAGAATAGTCCATCCTTGGGGGATAAATAAAGAAAGATGGAATAGACCATAGTTGAAAATGGTCAGGAAGATAGATTAATGGAAGCAAAAGGTTTTTATTATAAAAAGTTAGGTTGGGAGAGAAACATGATAAAGCTTACCCTTTCAACCCCTTGTATCTGTATTGTATATTTTTATGTTTTAAAATAAAGGGTAGCCTGGAGTCAAAACTCTGACCAAAAAATCAAGAAATTGCTTATCGTGAGCATATTGATATACCTTATCTCAGTAATATTGAAATATTTTTTTAAAAAACCTGGGGGGGGGGGGGGGGGGGGGGGGGAAGAAGAAAAAAAATAACTAAGAAACCTTACTAGAAGCTTCTTAATATAAATACAGATTTTAATCGAGTCAATCAGATGTTTCAAAAATGTCTTCAATTGAAGCCCATCATTTTATAAGTTCTTGCATTGCAGGATTTGACCTTTAAAATGTTCTTGGTCCAGTCATCTGGTGTGATTGTCTGTTAACAAGTGCTCTGTACTGATGGTCTATTGTTGACTCCAATTACTGTAGCAGGTAGTTAACACTGCCCTGGTGTCACCCAAGTGCATGGGTCACAGTTCCCCATCATTTTCCTCCCTATAACCTATAATGTACCTCCAGGAGAGTAGCCCAAGGGCCTGGTTACCCTTTTACTTACAGTGTACATTGCATTTTTTTTTCTAGAATGCCTTCAATTTTTGGTATGGCATCTTTAGTTGTCATATTCTTGTGAATTAGTTACTTATTTCATATAAGAATCAGAAAGCAATAAATTTTATTGCCCAGACTATTGTCTCTTTCTACCTTTATACCCAAATGAAATATTTGACTTCTTGATTGATGTCCATTATTTTTCCCAGTTTTTTATTTTTGTGCCCCCAACAGGTGGCATACAGCAGTCATACAGACAATATATCTGTCTGGCCTGTTTTAGTGTCTCGGCTATTACTTCCATATTATTCAGAACTTCATTCAAACCAATATTTTTCAAACATATACAAGAAGATGTGTCACACATAAGAACCTTATAAATGGCTACTCAGACTATACTTCAGTGTTTGGGCTCTAACTTTGTCATATTAGCTTATTTCACCATATTCCTGACATACACTTGAAGGTATATCCCACATAATATTTGCAAGTGCATCTCTCACTGTCAAAGTTGTTACAGGTCATGGCATCTTCTGGATTCTTTTGTTAATTTCACTGACTTTTCTTGTTTTCCCTAAGTTTTATCATTTAAGTCTTTCTATTCTTGCCTGGTCCCTATTTAGTGATTGTATTTTTTCCTTTAGTTATAATCATTCATTTAGTGATAACCTTATCTAATTCTAACCTCGGCCTTTTTAAAGGATTGTTAAAATATACTTATGATATTTGTGTTTTCTGACTTGGCATCGATGAATAAAATACTATTTTGTTTACTTTCATTCACTTCTACCTGTTCAAATACCACTCCTGCTTATCACATTTATCAGGGAAGCCATTGATATATATATCCTAATTGCAATTAAAATCAACCTATTGTATTGACAGGCCCTTGTCAATTTATTTGATAACACAGACAAGTGGTAGTCTTGCTGAAAAACAAATAAAATATTGTGTCACTAAGAGGGTGGTTAATTGGCAAAACAAAGCATATCCATGGCCAGGATCCAGATGTTGTTAAATGTCGAAGATGTGTTCTGTGACTCTAGAAGTCTGAAAATGGGAAGACACAAATTTTTGGCAACATAACTTTGTTGTTGAAAACTAGTTTGAATTCTTCAAAAATATGCCGGGAAAGGCAATCAATTGGGTTGTATCCAGTAGTTTGCCTATATCTCAAATATGTAACAATATTTTACTCTGTTTGGGGGTTTTGTACATGATTTCTGCAGAAAAAAAAATCATTTTTCAGTCTAAGCTTTGATGATTTTCAATAGTATTTAAGTTTAGGGCCGTAAAACTCATTAATCAACACTTAAATAGTCATTATTTTCAAATCTATAAATAAGAACATTTGGGGTTCCTGCTTATAATAGACATCGACGTCACAGCGTATGACATGGATGAGCTAAAATATAAAACATAAGTGGTCACATAGTTTTCTTAGTTTTAAATAGCTAACTGTGCAGCATGGCTCAGATAGGAAATACTGTTTAAAATGACGATTGTGGCATTATGGTTCACTTGTCAGAGAGGTGTAGGACATCAATAAACAGCATTTTGTGAGATCTGTCCAGGTAACAAGGGTTTATTATGATGTTTAATGAAAGTATTTTTGGGTCAAACTGTCTGATGCCACCTAAGTACTATTGCTGCACATGGTGCCTCCTACAGCTGCAGATCACTTAATTATAAGATAACTCACAACTTAGAAATATATCTTCCCCTGTCTCTTTTTTGCAACTTGATACATAGTTCTTTAACCCTGGGTTATTGCTAAAAATTTGTAAATTTTCCACATTTTGCAAGAATGTTTATTTGATTTGTACAGTTAAATACATTAATGACAGCATCAAATTTTTTCTGATAAATCTTCAAGATATATTTTAAAGTCATTCATTGACAGGAGTGATTGTTCGCCTATGCTAAAGTGTACGGAAAGGGATTTGTCCCGTAGGTATTTTGTCCTACAAATGATAGAACCATTCCACTGTTTGTGTTTTTATTTATTTATGTATTATTTGGGATATTACTTAAATTGCATTTTTGCTTTATTCTGTGTCAGAATCGGTCTCAAAGCCGTGACTTCAATATATTTTAACACAAAAAAAATCGCCTTATTATAAAACAACACAATTCTTTTAGCAACTTTTAATCATTTTATCAAGACCTGAAATAATTAACTTAAAGTACACTATAAATCTTCCCTGTACCTTGATTGGAATGTAAGGTGACAAACAATCTGCTTGTAACATCTGCATCATTGCAGAGGAGTGCAGATAAAGCTGTATTTTGGTCTTAAGATGTATATAATGCTTTGTTCACTATTGTATTTGCAGTTGAAATGCAAAAACAAAGAAATGACATTTTCTCCATGACCACATGCCACAAGTCGTATGTTAATACCGCAAAGTAAGTCACTTCATGTGCAATGAAGTATCTTAGTGTATTGTATGATTGGCTCTATACAGAAGATGAACTATCAGCTGATTGGTTTAATTCCTATCAGCAGTTATCAGAACGTGTGGTAAGAATTGACCACTGGTCTTTATACTAGGTGCCGACAATGACTAGATTGTGATGATAACCACATTGCAATACATACACTCTCTGGATACTGTGTTATCTCCCTCAGACGGTCCAATTGCTATTAAGGAAGGGTATAAGTCTCTGTCCACTTACAGACCTTATATATTGTTAGGAGATGTCCTCTAATCTGGCTTAATTTCAGGTGACCACACACCTCCACCGATGGCTGCATCGCTCTCACTGAAGGTCTTGCTGGCTTTACTGTCCCAGGGCCCTAGTAAAAAGGATCAATGGTGTCGAGATCTAGATCAGCCTCCTCTCCAATGGCCACAAAATAGTTGACATACTGGCACAGAAGATAGACCATCATCCTTAGACATTTGATGAGAATCCAATGCTGGACATACCAAGGTTTTATGTAAAGGTCTCCTTACTTTCTGTTGCACAGTCTATGGCAAATATAATTGAAGTATAATGTCAGGTGTTCATGGCATGCTATCACAGATAAAGCAGACATGTATCTACCTTCTGTGGGCAGCATCTGAGGGTGATGTTTTTTAAGCCATAAACAAGACAAACTCCAGTACAGTTGAGTACCCATTCCCTTGTTCACTGTCCAAAGTAATAGGGTGTGTTAAAAAGTGAGTATGGCCTGTGCTTGTGATCATTCTCTTTTATTTGCTCCAGAATTTAGCCATTATATCAAATCTAGCTAATCAGATACTTTGAATTAATTGAAACTCGATTTAAGGGCCCAAGGTTTATATATATATATTGAAATTTCATTTTCATATAGCTGTCTAATAACATTAAATGTAAACATTGGTTGCCAAAGCAAACAAACCAAAATTAATAACAGGTTATTAGCACTAAAGAAACAAAAAAAACTGTAAGGAGATATGTATTAAAAATGAAATGAACAGATAAAAACATACACACTTGTCTTTGAGATCATTTTACAGACATCTAGATGTGAGTAAAAGCACTAGGTTAACCTATTTTGTAGTTGGCAGTAGTCTCAGACTTGGGCTCAATTTTTCCTTACCTGGAACCCAAAGTTGGATTTGGATTTGCCGACATTCTTGTCGATACTGTGCAGCGACATTTCTATCATTATGGCACAGGGGCACTTATGAGGTGTCCAGGGACTGACTCCGGTCGGTCCATTATACTGACACCGACCTTAGCCCCGAGCATAAGGTGGGAAGCTACTGATACCAACTTTAAAGTCTGGTTTCACATGGCTAGAACCAGTGACCTCCCGATCCACAAGCTGACGCTCTACCAATTGAGCTATTGCTGCCAGTTCCCAAAGTTGGAGCCAGCAAATTATAATCATGGACTCTGGAAGATGGTACCTTGCCATGATATGTGTGAATGTTGTGACATGAGCAGTGATCTGTTGGTGCAAGTGCAGGCTGTCGCAGCAGATGAAAGCTGGCCATTGTTATTATTTCTCATACATCCCTGTTTACATACCTACACCCATGTTGACTAACAATAATAGCAAACTGATCCCTCTTACATCACAGGGATAATAAGACAATAATTGGACATTCTCTGTGGTAACCTCAAAGCATCAACCGTGATGACTAAATATTTGATGAATACAGACTTGTGGATTTATGTTGAGAACTTTTGGCTTGCCTAATGATTTTCAGTATTTGTCACAGATGTTGAGAATTAGTATGTTCCCTTGGTCAGGGGTAGCACTGTAATTGACAGAGCACTTGATGCATCAATATCTCTTGAATCATGAGGTATATACAAATAGGACAGTTAAAAACAAACACAAAAATTTCACTGAACTTAGTAGCGCAGTCAGTAGAGCATTGGCTTCGGGTATGGGAGGCCTTAGGTTCGATACCAGGCTGTGACATGCCAAAGTTGTTATAGATGGAAGTGGTATAGATCCCTTGCTAATGCTCAAACTATCATAAGGCTACTTCCAGGATTGGTAAGCCTAGTATCGGGATAATGAGACTAGGTTGTTTTATCATTCCATGTGTGCATTGCATGCTATACACAGTGAAGGCAGCACTATTTATGCTTTAATTGAACACTGTCTCCAGATAACTGAAATACTGTTGGTAGGACAATAAACTTTTTTTTTCATGGATGGGGACCATTAAAATAAAAAGTGTTTAATGAAGCTAAACTTAAAAAGCTTTCTGGTGTAGTGAACTTTATATTTTGTTTTTAATTTTTAAAATCTTGTTTCTATATTTTGATGTTCCTAAATATTAATTATTACTTAGTTGATTTCTTCTTAAAATATCAATTATTTTTAATAACATTTTGACACAGCATATTCTTTTCAATCAGTTTTTTCTTACAAAACAGTCACAAGTCCACTACTATTTTTAAAATATAAAACTTATGTTATTGTTTGGATTAAATGTTCATATACAGATTACAATAGAATATTATGCTTACATATGACAGTAGTGTTGATTTATATATATATATGTAACTGAAAAATGTGAAAAATAACAAATATTAAAATAGTTGTTGGCTAAACTTGAAAATTTGCAAATAAACATAAAAAGATTTCTTTCCACATTAAACATAACATGGCTGCTTTAACTGTCCTGTCTTTATACTTGTTATTGTTGGACGGTGTTCTGTTTTGACTTCCAATTGTAGCATTAACAGGATTATAATGGATCAGGATATAATTAGTATTTATTAATTGTAATGAGATTATCCCTGGATTAACCCAATGGCAGTTCTGTCTGTCTTTATTATTTGGATAAGTTTAGTGGACCATTTGTTGCATTGTTATCCATTGATTAAAGGAGACATTGAGTTTTGGTTATATATAGTTCTGAATTATATTGAAGGGGAAAATATATTGTTTTAAAGAGTTCTTTATAGTTTTAAAAGGGAAATGCTTCTGGTTTAAATAGATTTTAACAATATTTAAAACATGTGTTGCTTTTTTAATAGTTATTAATAATATTTTAGACACATTTTTGGTTATAAAAATGTAAATAATGTCGCAAGACAATTTAAAACATTAAATTTAAATTGAAGAATTCTACCTATATATAGAAGAATGCAATCAGTACCAGTGATTTTGCTAGGAGCTGTCTGATTAAGACCTGTACTGTGTGCTGCCATTGTGTCCGACTACCTGTATACAAGAAATGTTAGTAAAACTCATGTAAGATTTTAGTTTTGATTACTAACAAATGTAGCAGGCAACCATTTAACTCTTACCTTGCTAAGCACTTATTCATCTGCTAAGCACTTACTGATCAGGCTGAGGCAAATAGTGTTGATCCAGACCAGCTAGTCCCAGTGTCATCTGCTCTCTGAACAGGACTTGCACTGTTTGACACTAGCCTCCTGTAAATTGGTTTGTTTCTCATGCATGAAGCAGCAAGCAAATAACTAAGAACAATGTAAGGGTTATTAACAAATGTGACACTATAAAGATTAGAATGAGGTGGTCTTAAGACTGTAACTGTCATCTCTTTATGTGTATGATGACTTCTAGTGTTGTGAAGGTCTTGATAGTGATATGGTCTTAACAGTACAATCTACTTTCATACTGTATACAGAAAAGGTTAAATTTTTATATAAGTATATATTTTATAAAATCTGTATTGACTGTGCTTGATTTTTTTTAAATATCTATATTGATTTTCAATTAAAAATATGCTTTGCTTTGATCGTGATTATGTCGACCCCCAACTTTCCTGTAATTTTTAAGGCATTTATCATAATGCTTTGGTAAAGATAGAGAAGTGCATATATGTAACTATAAATGTGTAAAATATTGCTTTAAAAAATAGTAAAAAAGTGTCATGTTATTATAGATCTGTTTAATGTATTATTGACTGATTTTAACTGTGATTAAATAGAAGTTAAAAACACACATCCAAATAAATTTGCACACTAATTATTTGTAGTTGCTGTTTTAACTTGGAAAACTAATACACCCTGTTACAATCTTATTAGGCAATACCTACAAAAATAGTGTTGGAGCCCTCAGTTGCCAGTTCTGTTTATTTTTAACATTCAATTAATAATACCAGACTCATTCTTTCTCATTCAATATTTGCATAGCCCAAGCACTTTAAATAACATTTTAAAGGAAAATACTACATTGTTTGTACTCATTAAATATTCATGCCTTGTATTAAATGCCTATTGAACATATTAATATTGGTCAATTAGACCTGTTAGGGTGTTGGATAAGACATGTGGAGCGAACTTAAACAAAAAATTGTCATAGAGATTATTACTTAATGTAAGAATTAAGTGAAATAAGCCTCATCTATGACTACAAAGATTAAATCAACTCTGTGCCATTTGAATTTTTTATAATAAACAGTCAAAATTGAATTGGCTTTGAAAATGAATTTTTTATAGAAGAAAAAATCTTATTTCATATTGATTAAATCAAGTAAAATCAAATTTTGAATATTAAAAACATCTGTTGTACTAAAAGAAATCTTGCATTTTTTTTTCTAAAAAAAATTAAAGGTTGTTTGAAGGTTTGCCTATATTGAATACAATAAACAAAGCCTTCCCCTCGTTTGAAGGAATTTAAACAAAGTTTCTGCAATAACTTGTGCTTTGGTGTAAATAAAGATGATTTTTTACACTACGTTATTTGTTAAAATGTAAAATTCACTTTACATTTCATTCTTTTAAAATCTATAAATAACCAAGATGAAGATATCCACTAAAAATAGATTACCACATGTGAACAATTTACCCAGAGTTTAAAAATTGCAAACTGTGCAGCGTGGCTCAGATAAGAAATGCATGCCTGTGACAACTAGTGGAATGCTTGACTTTTCAGATAGATGTAGGACATCAATAAATAGCGTTGCCCTGGATCTTTTCAGGTAACAGTTAGTTATATGGTTGTGGGGAAACAGTCGGATTCCACTTTTAAACACTTTTTAATTATATCTATAAACATTAATGATCTTACATTTCACAGTCAACACTTTACTCTTAAATCAATTTACTTTTAATTTTTAAAAACCATTAAAAATGCTGAATAATGAAGGCATTTTGTTAAGTTGAAATAGATATTGCTTGTTATCTCAAAAGTTGCCTCTTCATTTTCTATTTCTCAAGGTTGAAACACATTGATAATCTACCTTGGAAGCATTTAGTGGTTAGATGTAATCTTGTGATAATTAATTTTGGATAATTAGGTTCTTTCATTAAGTGGCATTATTGATAGACTGTGTGTGTGTTTACCTCAAATAGGTCTGCAGTTGGCAGTTGTGCAGTAACCTTGGTTGAAGTGTCTTGGGGTGAACTGGGGCGGATGTCTGGGTAGACTGGAGTTGGAGTTATTTGCCACCGACCCATGAACTTGTGATGAAGGTGCTGATTTTGAAGTATGTCTTTTGATTAATTTTTATTTGTATTTTAGAGGGGATTATTTTGGTAATGCAATTCTCTTTTGAGGTGGATGTTTTATTGTAACATTTTGCAGTTGACATTCATAATATTGTTCATATATATGTATTCATGAATCTCTGACTTAAAATTTAAACAAATAATAAATAAGTAAATCCCTGTGTCTTTTAGAAATAAGCATGGATAGCCAGACCTGGTCTCGAGGTTATACAATTTTAAGCCAGAGTTTGACATCATCCTTAAGCATCTGATTGGTCAGAGTTAAAATTCTTAGAGAGCAAAGAATGCATTGGCCTGACTCCGGTTTTAAGGTGATGTTTACTTCAGAAACGTTATACAGGTGCTGGGTTAAACTTTAAATGCCCTATCTTCTGTCTTACAATAGTTTCATAGGTTTCAGAAAATAGAAAGTGTATTACAGATACATGCCAAATTACTTTTCATTCTTGGAAAATCAGTATGTTTTAAAATATCATTGAAATTCTGTATTTTCACAGATTATGTTTTCCAATTTTTTTTCAATTTTCCAAGTAGTAGAGGTCATAATTATAGATTGCATCATTTATGTTGATACTGTACAGTGACATAATTCTGAAGAATTAATATGGTCCTTAAACAACAAGCAGCTACCTCTATCAAGGTGATGCAGCTAAGCTCTGATAAAGTCCCAATAAGAACCAGTAGGAACTTTCTTTATCTCTACTATCCACAAACCTTCTGCTCTTTGGTACTTTCACTTCAAAGGGCATCCTGCCATAATTGCCTATCAACAAAAATTAATCACCTTAAAGTTTTAATCCATAATGAGATTAACCCAACAGTTGTGCAATAACTTAATCCTATTTACTTTCTACTTTCACAATAGTATTAACCATTGTTCTTTTAATCAGTTTAAAGTTTTGGCCAAGTTTTCTTTTTAATAGATATGGATATAGTCAGATATTTAATTTCACCTTCTATGGTGAGTCACATGTGTTAAAAAGCTTTATTCCTTTTTTTTAAAAATAAGTTCCTTTAGTCACACAATGTTGAATTTAAATGATAATGTTTAAATGGAAATGGATGATAATGTAATCAAGTTTCATAATCACATTCATTTGTTATTTTTAAGACTGTGTTTTCTTGTTTTTTATATGAAAACATTGATGATTTGTCATTTTTTTACAGAGTTAAAGAGTATAGGAATTATTCCATCAATATCCTTTTTCTACAATGAAATTTGATTCGAAATTGTTAATATTCAAATATAATTTGCATATATGGTATAACATACAATATTTTAAATTTAATTTTCATAACATCTTTTGCAGATAAAAATGATATGTTGACAATAAAAATGTTACAGCCATGATTGTCAAATCTGTCTGGCTGCCAAGGGAAGATGGCCAAAGAAGCTTTCGTCCATGAAATTTGGTCGAATTCTGAGGCTGCTCCAACTAATGATGCACTAGGAGTGTCAGGTATGGAGACTTGGCGCCCTCTAATGGGCAGGGGGATGTAACTCTCAACCTGCTAATCATGAATTAGTTAGGCTTGGGTAAATTGTGTAGACACAGATCAGTTACCTCCTGCTGTAAACTGTCTGATCTGGATCTGCACTATTCATTATTAAGTCTTTATCAAGACATTTTGTTTCTTACATTAAAGTTTATTTGCAGTTAGCTAAGACTTCACATTGGGTTGTAAATATATTGTAGCATGATAAGGGCTGACAAATTATAGCAGGCTGTTAAATTAGGGTCCATACTGTCTGGCATCCAGCCCTGGACCAATAGTGCACCCTGGCAAATCATAGGGTATCAGATGATGCTTGAGGCCTTCCATACCCTACAGCTGGAGTCATTCTGCTCTCTGTGAAATAACCTCTTTGCAAAGAGCTATAATTGCATAACTCAAGGTTCGTCCTTATAATCAGTAACTGTTAAATAACCTTCAGGGGTAAGAAAACCTAATTGTACAAGTCTTAAGTTTTTTTTCTTTATTATCAATTCATGCTTTGGAGACAAAAGCAGTTTTTTTTATAGAAGTTGATTTATCTGTGGATGTTTTTCTTTAAATAAGCTTGCTAAAAATATCAAATTTATACACGATCCAATAATAGTGATTTTTCTACATGATGATGAAAAACAACATGAAATTCTTATCACTATGTTTGAGTTATAGAAATCTTGTGTGTAATTTTGGGGTTGTGTCAACTAGTTATTTGATTCTCAGATGAAAAACAACATGAAATTCTTATCACTATGTTTGAGTTATAGAAATCTTGTGTGTAATTTTGGGGTTGTGTCAACCAGTTATTTGATTCTCAGTCTTCTGGATTTGGTTTCTATCTTGTCTGCCCAACCAACCTACAGACACTGGTATTTTCTAGGAGTAATCATACTTATTGGCGAAGTGAATTAATTCTATATTCCTGCTTTTAAAAAACTGCTTTGCATTCCTCTATAAAACACAGTATAAAATTGTGCACATTCTTCTCATCAGAATCAAAGACATACTGTTAGTATAAGGGCATTATAATGAACACTTAAACAAATTCAATTTCTAAGGTGAGCACACCTTTATTTGCTTGCGCTTGACTTTAACCATATCAAAACATATGGTTGGGATCCTTTGTAAACAGTTGTGCTTTTTTCGAGTAGCTTTTTCAATTTTACTCGAGTGCGCTACAAGTGATTGATTTATAAAGATAACTTGTATGCTGCCATGATCTTTTGAGATCTTGTATTATGTAGAGATAAGATTGTGTTTCAAGGCTCTCTCAGATTGGTAGAAATAATGATGTGATTGTTGGATGTACTGCGAAAGATGCGGGTGTATGTTTCAAGGTGCCATCTCTATGACAAGTACCTGCATACAAAGAGTGGGTCTGTAGTTGCTTGCTGATTTACAGATTAGCAGGACCTTTTAATTAACAAGATCTGAGGTGACTGAAGTGCTGACATTGATATGAATTGAACGGATTAACATAAAAAAAAATGTCTGTTGTTGAATTTGTCTTAATGTGGTTGAATATATACGTCTGAATAATGAGTCCTGTTTTCAAGATGAAAGTAAAGAGAATTTTTCAAACAGTGGCTGAAGTCTCTGACTATTTGCTAAGCATCTTAACTTTTGCAAGCACAAAATTGTGGTAAAAAATCCTAATTTTATATTTCGGTGTATGCAAAATATAAAACAAAAAAAGCAGCAAATCTCAATTTTCAGAAAACAGCCACCTGTCTGTGCACTATCCAAATATGATAAACCACAAACATACACAAAATAGTGTTTTTGAAAAATTATAAACAGTTTTATTTCACTTAACTATGAAATATTTTATTCTTTTAAGAAAAAGTATTCTATGATATATGTTATTTTAATGGTGTCTATTTCTAAGTAATCAGTTGTTTATAGACATTGGAGGAATGAACTTTTAAAGTAGTCCAGAATATGAGCAATTTTGTCATTTATTCATGTTATACTAAAATTTGCTGTCATGCCCACCTCGCATTCAAATTTTATGAGTTGTAATTATATTACCAACTATAAATATGCATGACAATACCAACATTCTGATTCGCTGGAGATGTTATCACTGATGACAAGATAGGGCCCAACCAGCCAATCAGATCACTGATAACATGATGCTGAATATCCCAGCTGTCTGGCTACTGGAGCTCATTATATTTAATCAATAATAAAGGTAAGGGAAAATAAAAATGTTTTGCTGTAAATTACTCAGAACACTTTGATGTTATGATTTATTTCAAATGAAATAAGAGGAAGATATTAACATTTTTTTAAATGATATCAAATGTTGCAGTAGCTGCAAATACTAGGGAATCTATCAAACCCAAAAATCAACCAAGATATTCAAGTTAATTTCACACGGTGTTGTATTTCCAGTCATAGACACATATGTAAAATTACCTCTATACATGTCTTCTGTTAAAAATCCTACATATATATTCAGGAGTATTTATCATTGTATATTTATGATTTCCCATACACTTATTACATGTTTCACTGGTGTACAAACCTCCTTTTTTAAAATTCAATTTAAGGGTGATGTTTATAGTTTCTTCATAAGCTCTTTGAATCAGATATTTGTGCTATCTTTAATTACTCTGCATGATTATTGTTGTTTTGACAGATCATAAAACCTATTTGCAAATACCCATCCAAAATCAACAATAATTATAAATTTCTACAACAGCATAAGTTCTTGTTCTTGATTGTGCATTTGGGTTGAAAAAATCTCCATTAATGTAGAACAAATGATCTTACTTAGAATATTTGGACTGTTTCGTCAGTTTGTTGATGTTCATTTGTATAATAATGTTCTACTCCAAGAATAGTCCTCTGATTTAGTTAGAATTGATTTTGGATTTCTATTTTCAATTAAACCTCTCACAAATGATGGCACATAAAATTGATAATCTAAAACTTGTGCATAATTAATACCAGAGTTTATACACTTACTTTTATTGTTTATAGTCATCTGCGTAACAAATACATAAGATGTGTTGATCAAATTCATTACATGTCTGCATTATTCATTATTGTTCACATGATTGTTGTGAAACATCCCAGCCTCATTGGTCCACAGAAAATTGATCAATATGATACAGACATGCATTCATTGCTTATGAACATCTAATTATCTCTTAGCCATCAAAGCTGAATTGGTCAAGCTTACTTTTGTTTGTTGGATTTTGTTTTTGTTTCGTAATACCAATGCAAATATGGTCATATTGGCAACATACAGCTAATTCTTGGTGGAGGAGGACCTCAGACTTACATTTAGGGTAGAACCACTGGCACACCACAGATTAGCTTGAAAACATCCCCATATAAAAATTCTCACCCTGGCTGGGATGCGAACCCACGTGATAATGGGCTGAGGAGTTGCAAGTCAGCCACTTTAACCACACGGTCACGGGTTCCCCCTGATCGAGCTGATACAAAGAGATCCAGATCAGCCATCTTCATTAGGAATGTAGCAGCATGGGAAGGGTTAATGCTTTGTTCTTATTGGTAGATGGAGTTAGTTATGATATATTAATCACCTATAATGTTCATGTTGTGTATAACAGGGGGGAAATTATGTGGATGAATTATAAGGATGAAATATGATCAATGCATCATCATCATTATTTTTAAACTGACAGCATATATATTTGGAGAGAATATGATAAGTCACCTTCATTTATCTATGTTTATGCCTGTAACTCTGACATGATGTAATGTTTCATTGAAATGTTGTGTTACATTGAGAATATTAACCTGGGCAACATTAGAATATTAACTTGGGTAAGATTGAGAATATTAACCTGGGTAAGATTGAGAATATTAACCTGGGTAAGATTGAGAATATTAACCTGGGTGAGATTGAGAATATTAACCTGGGTAAGATTGAAAATATCAACCTGGGTAAGAATAAGAATATTAACCTGGGTAAGATTGAGAATATTAACCTGGGTAAGATTGGGAATATTAACCTTGGTAAGATTGTGTATATTAGCCTGGGAAAGATTGGGCATATTAACCTGGGTAACATTGAGAGTATTAGCCTGGATAAGATTGAGTATATTAACCTGGGAAAGATTGGGAATATTAATCTGGGTAACATTGAGAATATAAGCCTGGGAAAGATTGAGAATATTAGCCTGGGAAAGATTGAGAATATTAACCTGGGTAACATTGGGAATATTAACCTGGGTAACATTGGGAGTATTAGCCTGGATAAGATTGAGTATATTAACCTGGGTAACATTGGGATTATTAATCTGGGTAACATTGAGAATATAAGCCTGGGAAAGATTGAGAATATTAACCTGGGTAACATTGGGAATATTAACCTGGGTAACATTGAGAAGATCAACCTGGGTAAGATTGAGTATATCAAACTGGGCATAATTAAGAGTACTAACTTGGGTAATATTGAGAATATTAACCATGGTAATATTGAGAATATTGACCTGGGTAATATTGAGAATATCAGCTTGGGAAGATTGAGTATATTAACCTGGGTAATATTGAGAATATTATCCTGGGTAACATTGAGAATATTAACCTGGTAACATTGAGAATATCAGCCTGGGTAAGATTTAGAATTTCAACTTGGGAAGGCTTTGAAATAAATCTGCTAATTACAGTATTTCTGTATTATCTTGATAATGGTAACAACGAAGGTCTCTATATTATTTGCCAATCAACACAAGTATTTTGTCATGATTCATATATACTGATACAGTTATTAAATCAATAATATTTTTTAAATAAGTATTTGTTATTCAATAAGGTTATAAATATTACAGAAATTAAAGTACAAAGTGAAAACACATTTTTGGTGTTATTGCTCATTGCTGGGAGCTGTCTGCATTAATCGCTGCTGAATTTCTAGGCACCTATGTATGTCATGGTAAGAAGATGACTAAGAATTAGTCTGGATTATTAACAATGTAGCAAGCTGAGGGTTACAGATAAATATTAACTTCTAACCTACTGAGAATAAATTGTTCCAACAAAGGCAAGTAAGTGTATGTCCAGATCAGACAACTGCAACCTGTTTAATAAAAATCTTAAATAAAAATCTTAACTATTTACTGAAAGAGTCTCAAGCATTCTGACTTGATATCTGAATTTGCATGTATTTGTTAGCAAGAAAACTAAGGTTTTCTGAGGTTCAAACAAATTTAGCAATACAGGTTTGAGGAAGTCAATGCACAAGAGGGCAGCCCTATTTTGTTTCCTATGTTTTTCTGCTGCATCTGCACCCTTGCCTGGCCAGTCACTGATTCCCCAATCCTCCTTTCTACCTGTACTGTCACTGAAGGATTAACCGAGCAATCTGATTGGCCGCTCTCCCACAATGGTGACACTCCATTGACAGAGCCGTAGTACTACCACAGTGTAGTGGGGACCTAGTTCACATTGTTCATGTTACAAGGAGTAGAGAGCAGCTTGTATAGTGATAGCTGAGGGGACACTTTTATTACTGCAACTATCAAAACATTGATACATCGCATCTTAGTGACTTACTGTTCAGCGCGCCATTACAGAAATATATGTTTCTGTATGCGAATTTTGTGATTTGTGCTATCAATTGAATTGCAAATTATTGCACATTGGACTGTATATGAGAAACAATTTTATTGGATATATAGAAAAAGACTGAAAGATAGTTTTTTGCATGGTATAATGAGGAGAGAAATATAGTTATTATTGTATGTGGTCAACCTTTTGAGATAGTGGACAAGAACAATATTATATTGGATTATAGTTGCAGCTATAATAAAAAATCATTCAAATTAACATTTGAATTGGTAAGTTATTTCATTTTTATTTTATTTTAGCACTTAATGTAGTTACCCATTCTTTAAACAGACATTAATTTTTTTTATTTCGCACATAAATTTTACTGGAAATAATTATTTTATAACTGCTTTTTGTTTTATATATATATGTCTCTTTGATTGACAGTTGTTCTAAATAGAACCATGTGGCATTGTGCCATACAATGTCTTGTAATAGAATTTGGCGGTTTCTTATATCTTCTGTTTTCATGTATTCAAGTTCATTCTTCCATTCATTGGCAGGACCTTCCCTTAGGCATGAGTATTTTGCCCTGTATTTTATGTATTTTATGTTTGTCTCAAACATTTTATCATATTTATAAACATATAGAAGCGTACTGCTAATTTATTCAAAATAAAAAAAATCAGTTCCTGTAATTTTTTTAAAGAAAATAAACAACAAAGACTTGCTGGTGTCAATAATAGTTTATTATTTACTTTTTATGTACTGTGTTTGGGTAAAACCAAGCTCAGATCTATTTAACTCATTTGTCTTTGTTTATAATATTTTTCTTAAAATGTTTCTAATATTTAAGATCATAAGAAAATTGTCTGTATACATTAAAGGAACAACTTTTGCTTTAGGTTGAACTTTCACATAATAATGGTTTACAGATAGTTGTATTAGACAAGGAAGTACTAAAAGTTTATAGTATATAATACAAAAGTATACTAGAAAACGTGGTTGATATAATGAACATTGTTAAAATTATTGCAAGACAAATTATGTTTAGACTTAGCCAGGTGTAAAATAAAAAGAGAGGTGCTAAATGGCATAAATAAAATATCATTCTATTAAATTAAAATGAATAACATTATCTTGATAAATATAAATAAGTATAAAATAGGTTTACAAAATGTCAATACTGTTTAAAATCATTCTAGTTTCTTTTTTTTTTTGCTTGTATAGTTTGATGTAGGCAAATAATAATTATATTTTACAGCTTTTCTTTGTCATATTTATATTGTTTAATTATATTACTGTTTAAGAGTTTTAAATTTACACATTTTTATTTATTTTAAACTCAAAATGACATATTTGCTAGATATCGAATGCATATTCTTTAACTCTTGTTGTCTTCATTAATACTTCAGAAGTTTTTCACCATCATCATTTGTAACGTCTTTGACATGCTCATTTTTTCATACCAAATTCCCTGGCTTTGATTTACCATTTTCTTCAAGTGTAAAATACATGTGCTCTTATGGTTAACATATGTTTTGTCTCTTGTTCTTTGACAATGGTTAAATTAAGATGGCTGTCTATTGTATCCTGAGGTGTTTTATATGTTGGTCATCTAGCTTGATGGTTGATGGATGACGTCACAAATCATTCATGACAGCTATGACACTCGGACAAATACAGCCCGCCTATTGGACTATCATCACTATACTGCAGTAGCCCTGCATTGTCGGGATGATAGAAACAACACCATTTTTTCATCCTCTTGGCCATGCCAAGCATTTGATCATAAAAACATTATTTTTGTGGTAAATAAATGGGAAATATGGCAACATTTCTTGGTCCAAATTGACAATTTATCAGAAGTCATCATATTGTTGTGGTTGATTAGCAAAACAACAGCTCTTGTTGGTCTCTATCAGTGAGATAAAATCATTTGGTGGTTAATGATAGAAAGCACCATTTATTGAGTACTATCACTTGTTGATCAAAAAAAGTAATATAATGGTAGATGAGAACATAACACATACAACTTTTTATGTACAAGGACATAAGCAGAAACACTAACTTGTGTGTGGTCATTCATCTTTTTGTGTATGATCATGTTGGTTTTGTGAATTCATTGTAAAAAAATGGGTGGTTGATGCAGAAAAGTTAAAATTAGGAAGTCTAAATATTGTCTAATATATCTTAATTCTATCTGGATTAAACAGTGTTTAACCTCATTAAATTTGTATTCAGACAAAATTAAATCAAATAGATATGCAAATTGATAGTTATTTTATTAACTTGCTGGAGTAAGATGTGAAAATACCCTTTAGCTGTAACAAGTAACAAAAAATATTTATATTCACACACAAAAACACCTCATGGTTTGTAACAGTAAAAAAGTAGCATATTCATTGCGGACTCGAACACACACAAAACAAAGTGCAAGAAACAGCTTCTTTGAATTTACCTAAATTAGAATAACATTACATATTTCTATATATAAATCTACTTCATGATTTCAAAAAAAAGGTCAACATACATAGTACTTCTTGGCTGTACTTATTTACCCTCATAACCGTATGGGCTGCGAAGGGGTAAATTTGTTTTATCATCAAATATACATTCTCTGTTGAATGTTTTGACTTTAGAAATGAAACACAAATACCTTTATGTGTTCTGTAAAGCTTGCATTCATAGCTTACCACAAGGGGCTGGTCGCTTTTTTGACTTCAATGTTTAGTTTGCTTATTGAAATTTTGTAAATTGTATTGACAAGTATAACATTTGAAGCCTGAGTTGCAAATGGGAATACTTCTTTGATAATGATGAACAGATGAGGGGTTGTTAGTGTGATGATTTTCAGAAGACTTGACTGTAATAAATTATCATAGAATGTACATTAAGAGGCTAGGATGACTCTTGTAACTGCACAGTTGTTTGTTTGCGTCAAGTGCCGTCCGGCCATAAAAGTTCTACGTTAGGAGGGAATAAAACCATCCAGGACAAATCCTCCAACATTAGCAGCGTCAATGTTTGTTCAAACATCTGCGTAAAGTTGACATTGTGGGTTATTTTATTGCTAGAAAATGATAATTTTAGGTTGATTGTACCACCTCCCGATAGGTGATTATTTATACTAACTTGTATTCTTGGTGGAACCCAACTTTAAAAAATTAAGTTCTCACTGTCTTGTTGAGCTGCTGGTGTCTGTAAAACAGTTAAAATATTCCAAGTGGGAAACTATGCTGTGTTAAACAAAATTGACAATGACACAAGAGATCACCTTACATTTTAGTTCTCTAAATCCATTTTTCTTCTATAATTATATAAACCTTCTATATTCTCATACATGTGAACTCTCCCACTTTGGTGGGAGTCTCCCTTATTGACTGGAGTTTTTCTCTTTTAAGCTTCAAAACTATTTGAAACTGAGGGGTGTTTTACCCATTTTCAAAAATCTCCCTACTTGGAAACAGATAACTTCCTTCTTTGCTAATATGAAAATAACAAATCTCCTACTTTGCAAGTGAAAATCGCCCACTTTGTCCTCAGAAAAAGTTCACATGTATGTATTCTATAAAACTATAACAATCTATTCCTGAGTATTTTACTAAATTTTTAAATAGTTTAGTAATGGTACCTAAATTGATTAAAAGAAATGTTAGTAAAAATATTTTATATTTTAAAGTGGCTCACACAGCAAGCGTTCGTTCATTGTAAATATTTAAAACTTCACAAATATGTTTTACTTCAAAGAAATTTCTCAACAAAATGGACAATTGTCATAATTTGTCAAGAGATCAACCTACATGGTAATTCTCTTGTGGTCAGATTTCTTTCTGTTTAAACTATATCTAATGGCAGTTTCAATGTTTTTAACATATTTTATTGTACTTAAATTTATTAAAAAAAAATGCTTGCTCTTATATTTAACATTCTAAGTGCCTTACCAGTGTAGAATTCTTAGTCAGACACATTTAAAACTTCAAAGGAGCGATAATGTTTTTTGTGGTGGAGATAGGTGATTCAAATCAATAAGTTGGTTGAAAGTGTAATTTTGGATATAATATATATTTTATCTGTCAGTTTTGATTATTTTGTATAAAAATAAATCAAGATTGAATTGAAGCAGAAATTGAGATAGTAGTAATTATGTTGTCATGGAAGCCTATGGGTGGACTATTTCATGCCCCATTGAACCTCTCCCCCTGGGGGAATGGGCAACAAGTTAGTTAGTACAATATTGACATAAAGAATCTGATGTGAACATCTTAATTGGTTTATTGGGGCTCTGATAAGGTTCCACAAACATAGGTAAAGTGTGTCATCATGCAAGGTGTCAAGATAGACTCCCGATTTAATTAGTTAGTTAATTGTATCAACATGCAAGATGCCATAGGTCACAACAACCCTTCAAAGTAATTATCTAATCAAATATCATGTAGGTTTAACTTGTTGACACATAGTTTGCTGTAAGGAAATTGAATCTTAATCATACCTTGTCATTAATTTATGATGTGATAATTGTCTAGACATTCATGTATATGTCTGCATCTATTTCTGAAATGTGAGATGAAATTGAAAATATATTATTTATGTAATTAAATTTAGTAATGCACTCAAAATATACATATAAGTTAAAGAATATAACTTCTAAGAATAAATTTTAGTCATTATCATTTATAATTCCTGAACACAAATTAAGATTTTTTAATAATTTTGTTTTTAATTGTATATATATATCCTTTGCAGTTATAATTTTGATTATTTAATTTTAAAGAATAATATTATGCTTTCATTTAATCTTATATGCTTTAAAATATAATAAAATTTTATTTAACAAAAAGGACAAAAATGCTTACAAGGAATAAATATTTAAAAAAGCCTCTTTGTATGATTCGCTAAATAAGTGGCTCTTTTGTTTGGCTGTTTATACACTCAATATGTGACCATAACCCTGTAAAATAGTTGATTGTGTGGGACATTGTTAAGATAGGGGAACTTTCTCTTGCCATACAGTGTTATGACATACGACACCACGGCCCCTATGGTAAGTGAAAGTGAACCAAGTTTGTAACTTGATGAGTTTCAACAAATAGTATTGTTCTGAAAATGGCCATTGTTTTAAAAATTGTGTCATGTAATTGTGTAAATAATTTCTATAAAGGTTTAAAGTATGCAGAAAAGCATAATTTATATAGTTGTAAGTATTGAAACAGTTGTTTTATGTGTTTATATCTGAAAATATTTTTGTTATACTTTTTGTGTTTCTAGACAATTTCTGAGGATCTGGCAGTACATGTTCTTGTATAATTGAAAATTCTTCATTTGATCATAAATAAATTTTATCCACACATTTATAAGAGATTTGATGTTGAATTTTTTTTAAATGTGTTCATTTCTTAATAGATTCTTGTTAAAGTTTGGTCTGTCATATAAGCAGGGCAATTATAAAGGGTATGTAAATAATTTCATATTTTTCATTTGATTAGGAACCAACTTTCTCCCTTCATGACCTGTTTAAAAGGTAGCCTATCTCCAGTGACCAGTCACTCTGTTATGAACACTGTCCATGTGTCAGCCCAACACTCCCGCTGACTCTACCTTCATGACAGAAGAGTCTGAATGTGATAGCTCCACAGTGACTGAAAAATGTCATCTCCACAGATAATTCTTATTTAAATAGTTAATGACAGAAAAATGAGAAATTATAGGTGAGGCTATTCCACTCCGTTTGCTTAGAAAAGGAATGTTAGATTGGCTCATGAATATGATGATACTGGGGAATTAGATAGCAGAGCCCTATTACGTTTCACTTGATAAACTTAAGGTTTAAATTGTAATAACATGTTATGTGATGCTTGAAAATAATCATGAATCATTCATTTCTCTTTCAAGTTCAAAGAAATTGACATTATATTATTTTACAATTCATGAATATTTTTGTGCCAGCTTGGGTTTATAATTTGTTTCATGTAATTGTCAGGAAAAAAAATCTCAAAAGAACCAAAGTATGAACTATTTTCATACAACAATTTAGATCATCACTATAGAGGTGACATTGATTACTTGAACTGTAAATTTAATCTTAATTAATGGAATCGTTGACATTCATATAAAAGCTAGGCTGCATATTCTTTGATTTCTGCTGCAATGTTGTTGTTTTTGCTTAAACCATACCTTCCATGATTACATAAAACAAACCTGATGTAATGTTGGTTCCAGAGTTTGCCCATGATACAGTTGCAAGAGACACCTTGACAATGCACCTGTCAAGGTCTTCAGAAATCTTCCCCTGACTATGTACACATGGCAGTTCCTTGATCAATAAAGATATAAAAGTGAAACCTATATACACAGTGTCTATAGTGGCCCAATATTGTCTCTGATAATTGTTTATTCAATACCTGGCCTCAGCCTCGTCTCACCTAGTCTTCTAATGGCATATTGACAAACATCAGATCATGGTGAAGTCATTGTTACAAATTGTTTTCATGTTGGGTAAAAGAAACTCTAGAAATGATCTTGTCTTCCCCGATCAATATTAACAGGCGAATACAGGTACAAGAAAACGGAAATGTGTTTCCTTTGAGAAGATAGTGTTGTATAGAAGTATTGATGTGAAAAAGATATTTATGGTATATTTATAGTGTTTCTTATATGAAGAATTCATGTATGTAAATGCTGATGTGATTTCCAGTCCTGTTCTGTGAGTATTGAATAGTATAAATTGGCTACCTATTTATAAAAAAATGGAATTAACACTTATAAATAGCCTGATATTTAAAATTTCCTTTATTCAAACCAATTTATTTTTACCAACAATTTAAGCAAAAATAATAATTGACATCATTTTCATTAGGAAAATGTGTTGCTTTTTCTGTCCTTTCACTTATTTTGTATTTAATCTTGATGACAAATGATTTGTGTAAAATTTGATATATTTAATAAACTGGGGCATGAAAGGGCATTAACTGTTGATTGCAATCAATAAGGTCTGATTTTCAATCAATCCGGGTTTAATTTTAGAACTGTTGTCCTGTAATGATGTATTGGCTATGTGTGTAACTCTGATACATTTTGCCATATTTGTGAGTGGCTAAGTTACAGGTATACAGTGTGTGTATTGTGCGTGGTCGACTCAGTTCACAACAGGGCTACTATAACACTGTCATAGAACACCCTTGAGTAATCCATTACCCAACAGTTCCCAAATTTGAGCTGCGGAAAGGGTGTGTTCTGAAATCTAGCCATTCCCAGATTTTTTTGGGGGTGCATGTTGGTAAATGCTCGTCACCGCTCTTGGGTATTTTCAATCTTCATGTCAAAGGTCATGTGTCGTTCAGATCATAGTCACCCCTGCAACTATGAATTAAATCATCATGTCTGACGAACCTGGTTTAAAGTGAGGTTATTATATTTTGCTTTAGTTTTTAAATTGTTTATAACATTATGCTTTTATTTTTAGCTCACCTGAGCACAACGTGCTCAAGGGGAGCTTTTGTGATACCGCTTCGTCCGTCGTCCGGCGTCCGTCGTTCGTCGTTCGTCGTCCGTCGTCCGTCGTCCGTCGTTCGTCGTCAACATTTACCTTGTGAACACACTAGAGGCCACAATTTTTATCCAATCTTCATGAAACTTGGTCAGAATGTTTGTCTGCATGAAATCTTGGATGAGTTCATTATTGGGTCACCTGGGGTCAAAAAGTAGGTCACGAGGTCAAATTTTAGGAAAAACTTGTGAACACACTAGAGACCACATTTATAGCCCAATCTTCACCAAACTTGGTCAGAATGTTTGTCTGCATGAAATCTTGGATGAGTTCGTAACTGGGTCACGTGGGGTCAAAAAGTAGGTCACTAGGTCAAATCTTAGAAAAAGCTTGTGAACACACTAGAGGCCACATTTATAGCCCAATCTTTACCAAACTTGGTCAGAATGTTTGTCTGCATGAAATCTTGGATGAGTTCGTAACTTGGTCACGTGGGGTCAAAAAGTAGGTCACTAGGTCAAATCTTAGAAAAAGCTTGTGAACACACTAGAGGCCACATTTATAGCCCAATCGTCACCAAACTTGGTCAGAATGTTTGTCTGCATGAAATCTTGGATGAGTTCGTAACTGGGTCACGTGGGGTCAAAAAGTAGGTCACGAGGTCAAATCTTAGAAAAAGCTTGTGAACACACTAGAGGCCACATTTATAGCCCAATCGTCACCAAACTTGGTCAGAATGTTTGTCTGCATGAAATCTTGGATGAGTTCGTAACTGGGTCACGTCGGGTCAAAAAGTAGGTCACTAGGTTAAATCTTAGAAAAAGCTTGTGAACACACTAGAGGCCACATTTATAGCCCAATCTTCACCAAACCTGGTCAGAATATTTGTCTCCATGAAGTCTTGAATGAGTTCGTAACTGGGTCATGTGGGGTCAAAAAATAGGTCACTAGGTCAAATCTTAGAAAAAGCTTGTGAACACACTAGAGGCCACATTTATAGCCCAATCTTCACCAAACTTGGTCAGAATGTTTGTCTGCATGAAATCTCAGATGAGTTCGTAACTGGGTCACGTGGGGTCAAAAAGTAGGTCACAAGGTCAAATCTTAGAAAAAGCTTGTAAACACACTAGAGGCCCTATTTATAGCCCAAACTTCATCAAACTTGGTCAGAATGTTTGTCTACATGAAATCTTGGATGAGTTCATTATTGGGTCTCGTGGGATCATAAAGTAGGTCACTAGGTCAAATTTTAGAAAAAGCTTGTGAAAACACTTAAGAGGCTACATTGATGGCCCAGTCTTCACCAAACTTGACCATCATGTTTGCCAGTATGAAATCTTACATATGTTTTGAAGTGAGTCATGTGGATTCAGTAGGTTTCTTGGTAAAATTGTAGAAAATGTTATCAACCCAGTGGCCACACTAATGGTCCGATCTTCACCAAAGATTTCTTAAGTAAATTACTCTTAATTACTTAATGCCAGATTTGAGCCTACGTTAAGCCTGTGTCATCAGGTGAGCGATTAAGGGCCATCATGGCCCTCTTGTTAATATAAAGTCTGGGGAATGTTTAGATTTAAAAAATGAATTGTTTTAAATTGTTTGGAACATTTTTATATTGATACCAATATAGGTATGATGTTACTGTAGCAGCAAAATATAACAGGTTCAGGGGTTGAGGGACATATTTACTTACAAGTATTTTGTCATCTATAAAAATATGCATGGTCATTTTCACAGTAAATAAAAATTTATAATATAATAGTACAAATATATGAAATATTACTGTTCTCTCTGATAAATATGAAATTTTTGTTGTTCTTTCCACACTTTTCAGTGACTTCATCTTTTGCTAGGACATCCATATTTACATATATACAATATTTTAGTCACTTCAAAATTTCTCCTTGCATTCTTACGCCTCATGCCTTTGTGAATAAAAATTGTTTTTGCAAGGTTGAGTAATCAGTAACTTAGAATGTTAAAGAATTTATTATAATCCATAACCTGTTGTAGTCATCATGTCTGGATTTTACATACATTTTCCATTTACCTGACTGATATATATTTTGTCCTGCTGTTAAATCATATTAGGTCCCTGATTGTGTGGTGATTTTCTCACCAGGGAGTCCCCAGCCTAACCAGGCACCTTTTGAATATTTGTAAACTACTTATGAAAGGTGTGGACATTTCTGATTGGTCAGAACAATAGGTGAAAGGTTGTGATTGGTCAATGATAAAGCAGAAAGGTTATGATTATTGTTTGTATCAGGAGGAAGAAAGCTGGCTGCCTTTAAAGGTGTTGTCAACAATGTGATCAGCTTACCATTAAACAAGGTGTTTTACTGCATTTTTTTCTGGTTAAGATTAACTTCATTGTCCAGAGGATTATTGGTCATATAAAATTGTTAGCAATAGAAAAATAATAGACTTAATGTACTTTTCCACATTTTAGCCAATGAAAATGCAATAAACATATTTCCATAAAAAGAAAACAAGGACATTATGGGGGACTTTCAACATAACACACAAAGGCAGTTGAGAGCTCATTTAATAATATACTCTGATTTTACTTTGGTGGTAGATCAGTTGATTTGGATGTTTACTTACCAATAATACTTATTGGATTGTAAGATAACCCGAAAACATGACAGATTAAGGTAAACTTTCTGTTATACAATAACAATTGTTTATTTAATATACTAACTTAATTTAACATAACTTTTACATAGTTTGACTAATCTGATGAACTTAATATTATTTAAATCTTTAGCAAACATCTTGATTCGGTATATGCTAAAAATAATGTATTGTCTTTCATTGGCTGGAGTATTTTTATTCTTGTTCTACTTCACTTGCTTACATCTGATGCTACACTGATTTTCTCTGACTGTCAATAGTGTTAGTTTGATCTTCTTAGATGTTACATTGTTTGATGTTGTCATTGTGACATATTATCTCACATACCTGGTGCATTCTTGTAGCCCCATAAATTGACAGGTATGTCACAGGCTGATAGGTCAGTACTGGTCAGTCTAGAAAAAGGGCAGATTTATGGCCCTTGACCCCCAATGATTGAACACACATTGTAAATACCTTCACCCCAAGTTTGAGATAGGTTGAATTTAAATTGTTCTCTTATTTACTGCTATGTAGGAGTGTTATGAATATTATCGTTAGGAGTAGTAGTATGGTAGTTAAAATGTGCTGTGATTCTTCTCTTTTTTTCATTATGATATTTGTATGGAATTTGTTGTTTATCTATCTTTAGATATTTCTTTCGATTATCAATTAATGGATAACATAATGTTATTTGGTGCATTTTTTTATAGCCACATCAGTTTCTTTTCTTTAGTTGAGATGTTGATTAATATTCTTTAATAAGTTGGCATTTAATAAAAAAGTCTACCATAATCTCGTTGTTTCTTTTTTACTTTGACCTCAAACTCAAAGTTAGACCTTCTTACTCTTGTTGGTAAATGCTGTCAGTAATTAATCAGCCAGTGAAGATTTTATTGTGTTTTCACCTTTTTGAACAATCAAACTGATCATGTTTCAGTTGAGAACTGTTTTCTAGAAACCTATACCTCCATCTGGATATGTGACTCTTTCAGTTGGTGGGATATTAAAAACAGTTTACAGTGGATGAAACAAACAAGTCTGAATTGGTATTGAAAGTTGCATTTTAGTTACTGATTCTTGTGGTGCAATTTGATGCTGATGAGGGTAATATAGAAGCCTCCCAGTGTACTGTAGAGTTCTATATCTAAACTCAGCTGCAATTTACTTGTCCTGCTAAGCTTAATTTAATCAGCTTAAGCATAAATGTAGATCCAGATCATCCCGCTTCCAATGGGAATGGTCTGATCAAGTTCGACTCTATTTGCTGCTTAGTCTTTATCATTAAGTTTTCTTAATGAAGTAGTTTGTGAATAAGTAAGAATTTTTAGAGTTAACAAACAGTGCAGGTAAATGTATATTGTACATTCTCATGTACAACAGGATCTATTTCATCTCCTGTGTGCCATGCTTTGTCAAGACATGCATTTGTCACAGCCGTGAGAGAACGGAAAAACATAGTTCCTTGAGAATATTCCGCATGTTTATGTGTGAACATTGTGTCTGTACATCATCTACAATGGACAAGGTGTTGGTGATGTTTGAACGGGATCTCATGTGATTAATGCATGTTCTGGGACAGGAAGTGTGGACAGTTTATAGTTAAGAGTTGTGGGAAGGTGTAGATATGGACAGTTGTAGAAGAGTCTTCAAAGGGACACTACCTTGTTCATGTTGTAACATTCTGTGATCTTTATGGTAAAGGAGTGATAAAAAGGTTGGTAAAATTTAGATCTATTTGTTTCATCATAACATGTAAAGTTAGTTACTGTTTCTTTTTGTGTCATTTTTTTCAAGTTGTATTTACATTGTAGTATCATACTTTTTTCTTGATTGTTTCTTTTTCCTTTGTTAAATAATTTCCTGCATGAACAGTTTTAGCATTAATATTGCATTTGCTTAATTTCCAGAACTGTTAGTAGAACATATATAATCAAATTTGAAATAAAAGGCACTAAATGTATTGCTAATAATTAGCAGTTAGGACAAAGGTTATTCAAACTGGTATTATTTTATTTAAAGAAAAGCTTCTTTTTTCAGGCCATATTAAACTTGATAAAAAATACTCAACTGGTTTCATGTTTGGGCAGGCCACTTATATTTTGGCTTATTTATGATGCTTTTTAATATATCAAAAAGGCGACACACTTTTATATGATACTTTTTGGTTATAAATCAATAGAAGACCTATAGTGATGAAAGCCATCATAAATTTTCTTGTAATTACTTTATTATCAGTTTGTGTATTCCCTTTTATGGACAGGTACACACTAACTCATGAACTGCTAGGTACAGAATAATAAGACTTAAGCATGTAGCATAGATTGAGAACAGCAAGCTGAATGCTAGTGCTGTCTAATCAGGCTCTGTACTTTTTGCTGCTAAATCTCTGCCAGTACATATTGTTAACTGTTCATGAAGTTGTAATACTAATAATTGAATTTTATATATATTTAATAATTTAGGGTGAGGTATTAATAAGTGTAACATGATAAGGGTTAAACCAACAATAACAAGTGGAGAGTGGGTCCCTGATTTCTAGGTTTATATCAAGAGGCAATAAAACTGACACTTAATGATAAAATTAAAATTGATATTTATTTCAGTAAAAACATTGCGGTCAGGCTTCCAAAGTGTCTCACACTTTAACAAAGATATATATACATAAGCAGACTTGTATCAGAAATTTCTTAACTCACATTACATATTTAAATTGTTTTCCTTTAAGGCTATTTTATCTACAAAAATTGTGACCTTGCCTAAGGTGTCGCACACAACAAATAACTCTATTTGTTAGCCTGTTCCTGTATTATCTTGTAATACAATGAATTCATACCATCAGCATCTTTTCTTCGCATTTGTATTCCTGAAGCATCTCACACCGTAATATTTTATAACATGTTACATAACACTGGTCTGTCATAAAAGTGGTCTCCCTATGGACACAGAGAGAAGACCAGCAGGGGCACTGTTGTAGCTCACATTACATTTGTGGTCATCCATAATTAACCTCTCTCACCTGCCTGCCTGAAGATAGGGCTTAGTACCCTGACTCTCAACCTACCAAATACATTGATTTGGCCAAGGCAACTAGTGCAGATCCAGATTAGGAAATGGCTACAATGGAAGCTGTCTGATCAGGATCTCCACCACTCCATGTGTTGTCAAGTCACTATTAATACTGCTACATGTACTTTTGTAAATTCGAGCAAAATCATAAAAAATTGAATGTGTTTAACAGCTGTTGGAGAAAAAGGGTTTACAGCAAACATCAACACCTGGAGTTAAAATGAATTTTTTTAGACTTTTCTCATTCTCTATAAATAAAAATAAATTATTCACTGGTTTTTCAAAGTTTTGTTCACAGTTGAGCTTGATTGCTGAATGTACATTAGAGTCAGGTAGTTGTTTTTACTCTCTTTACATAGCTTAGAGTATGGGACATAATTGAATATTAACGAGATTGCAACTGGCCATTCCTGGCTAGGTCACGCTGACCGTAAATGTTTGAAGTCATGAAGGATCCTTGAAATTCACATGGTGACATTATAATAACAAGTGCTGAACAAGATACAAGGATACCTATAGGCCAAATATTTGACCAACCTAGGCAGACATTACCTATACAAATAATTGCTTGTCTCATCATTGTTATTTTAGTGGCTATTCTTTGAGCTATCTATTCTTATCCAAAATATTTATCTTATTTCCTCAGATATTCTACAAACTACATATGATGCTGTTGTAGCAAGATATTGTCCTTTAATAGATATTTTTAATAATGACGCAAACTTGGTACCATTTTCTGCAAGGAGTTTTAAAGCACATGTTTCTACAGTGGTTATAAAGTAAAGACTATTTTCTTTTTTTTTATCTCAATTTACAATTGATAAATAAAATCTGAAATGCTTATCAAACTCAATCCTGTTAAAAGATGTGATTTATACTTGAAAAACATTTCATACCAGTCGTTAACATGAATTCTGGACTCTTTTCACTTTTTACAGTAGCAACAGAAAAATTGCTTTGACACAGAGGTCACTTCATAGATGATATTATCAGAAAATAAATTTTGGAATTGGCAGTTCGTGTTTTCTAATAGCTCTTGAAAACTCATCCCACGATATTTAAGTGGCAGGAAATTCATAGAAGAGGTCAGGTGTTCACTTGTGAACTGCCTTCAAAATGAGCTGAAAATCTGTGGAGATAATTTTCTATAATCAATTGATAAGATTATGACAGGACCCCCCATTGTGGTCATTGATTGATTACTGGTATTTGATGTGAATGATCTATTTGGTGAATCAATCAGTGATCTATAGATGTGTGATCTTTTTTTGTGTCTTTTTAAAAAAATATTCCAAGCAAGAACCAATGTGTATCAACATATTTCTCCTCACTTACCATTTAACATGAAACATACGGATTAAATCTATTTTTAGTTGTAAGATTTTTTAAAGCTACAATAACTAACTTTGCAATTTCTTAACAACTAGATAGTAACATTTCAATAATTATTTTGTAAAGGCTTAAAATACTATCATACGAATATAAAACTTTAAAACTGGCTTTTTTTATCTTTTAAAAAGCACTAAATTATATCTGTATGAGGCACATAATTCTTTTAAGACATATTCTTATAGTAGCTTGAGTTCGTAAATTATATTAAGAGTAAAGAGCTTAAAGTGGCTACTTGAGTTTGTTAAAGTAAATTAAGAGTAGAAAGCTTAAAGTGGCTAAGAATTAATTTAAAATATCTGATGACTTATAAAGCAGCCATATTTTCTATCAACCTCTGGAGAGTGGCCTTAAAGAAAGTTATAAGTGGACAAAAGTTGACAGGCTGGATTATCCAGGAGTTTTAAAGGTGGATTTAGGGATTTCAATTTGATATGGGGCTGTGCTCAACAGATAACTCAAATCCTGCTGGTGCCATCTTAATGTCTGTTTATGTTGCCCAAAGAAAGCTTTTTAAGCTCTTCAGTGGATTAATTCTTGCATTGCTGTCCTTCTTGCATTGCTGTCCCTTAATGACTTCACTTAAAGACCCGTAATGGCCTAGTTGGAATCTTGAGAATAGAGAAAAAATTGCTTAATATATCTATATAGATTAAGCTGATTTTACAGATGGACTAAAATTTATAACTGAATTGGCATACAGTAAGAAAGAATGATAAAGTTAGTGTATTGACTAAAATTGACTTGACTTTTGCTTAAATTTATTAATCTTGAACAAAGATTTTTTGAAAGGATGCAAAACAAGTAATTGATTTGTAAGCTTATGCTATTTTAACTATTAATGCAAGTTTTTGAAGATTTCTAAGTACAACAAGTATTAAAATCATTAAACAATGACAAAACATTGCTTGTTTGCTTTTTCGTATGCCCACATTGACCCCTTGCTGGTTATTGTTTAAATAAACCTGTTACATTCTTTTCTCATTTGTTGCTTTGTTAGCTACATATGCCAGGCCTGGTATCAAACTATAGGTTGCTATTGTTAAATTGAAAGTGTATGTTGACTGTTTGAATTCATTATTTAACTTTTCTGATTAACTTCGAATCGTAACCAAAGTACTTTATGAACTCATATTTTAACAAATTCTCTTTCATGTTGAATTTTAATGGGAAAAAAAATAATGTCATTTAATTTTGTTGATAGAGATTTGAATATTAATTGATTCAGAGTTGTTGGTGGTTTTAAAACCTACCACAAGAAAATTGTTTACCTCTGCCTGGTGGTTTGAAATACATAATGTTACACTCAGAGGCAAATATTTCAACACCCAAATTGATTTAATAAGATTATGTTGACATCTAATTAATATTGCATAAGGAAAGTTAAAAATATGAATATTACTAAATGTGAAAAAAAGCAGGTTTGTTATAGTTATATAAGAAAGTAGGAGTATCAACAAACATTTCAGATCATATAGAAGTATTATTAACACAGTATGCCATACAAGATATTAAGCATGTACATTTCATTGAAAAGATGTTGTAGAAAAAAATCAAGAGACTGGACAAGCACTTTACATATAGTTGGATATAAAGATTGGATGAATTCCACCAGAAAAACCCACAACAAAACATTTAATCCTATACTCACTAGAAACACTTTCAGGGGCATGTTAAATGATAATCAAGTTAATAGTGTTTAGAGCAAGTAAAAAGGTACATGATGAAAATTTAATTATCATATGCATAAATGAGAAACATAGTGTAATTTGAAAGGTAAAAACTAAATCCATTGTGGAGGTAATACAAACAGTAGGTGGATTTGTGGCATACAATTCTTCCTGCCTGTACAGCCCATATCTGTCTCCCTCTATGGAACTTCATTTCTATATAGTGTCATACTGTCTTACAATCAATTTCTATACAGCACAAAGATTCTGTCAACCTGGGATTATCTCTCTTGTGTACACCTGGGCTAAAGTCAGTCACTTTTTGCACCTCTGTGATCACATATTGCCCATGTGTCAATCCCGATTGTCAGTTCTCTCTTATCTCCAGCAACAAAACTTGCAGTAAATATCCCCAAAACTTCTGTGCTACTCCATTCTGCCTGACAGCTCTTTACAATTGCTAAGCTATCAGGGTCGTGGGTTAAGATATTGCTAATCGAGTGGTCAGTGATCCTTGTGAGTTGAGTTGCTTTCATTTTGATAGTGAGATTACTCCCTTTTTATGCTACTTTGTTAATAACTCAACAATATAATTCCTAGTTTTTTTTTGCTTAACAATTTCTTGCATCGGTAACAAAGCATAGTGATAAAGACTTGGTCAAAGAAGTGTAGATGCTGATCAGGTAGCTCCCAGGTTGAGATGGGCTGAATCAGGATCTACATCTCCATGTTCTGCTTAAGCTTGATCACTATGTGCTAAGCAGGCTAAGAGTTAGGGCTCTTGAAATACAGGTTATCTTTTTTTCTCCACAGTCCTGTCATCATACATCAGCTTGCCTCTACTGATATCAACATTTCACCATGTTGTGAACACCTTACCTTTTTAGCTAGTAATTTTTGACACTTTGGTGAAGAGACCTCCTTTTAAACGATATGCTTAAACTTTTATGGTAATTCATCTCTTGTTGAACCTAAATGTGAATCAGTTTGGTAGAGAGACAAGTTTGCTTGGCTTACAGAATATGTGTAGATAATGGATGTGCTAAAATGATGGGTAATTGCAATTTGTATGAAGTAGAGTATATCAGTGTATCTGCATGATGTATTTGTATCATTATTGAAAAACAGACAAGCTTTGTATGAATTTTAATGGCAAATTAATGCGAGATGTTTGTTATGTATTTTCAGATTCCACTCCAGGCAAGCTGACGTCTGGAGACATTCACATTGGTGGGAACACACAGAGACAATGTTCATTCTGTTGCCATGACAACAAATCATGGGAAAAGAATGAAGCTGGAGATGTGAAGAAAACAAAAGGCCATCCAAAAAACTATTTACCTAAAAGAAGAGGGGTGAAGTTTCTGAATAGCATCATGGAGAAAATAAGTTTTTTCCTCTTTCTTTCAACACTGTTATTAAGCAAGGCAACATCCCAACAAATAACATTTCGGATAGCAGAACAGCTGCCAAGTGGGACTTACATTGGCAATATTGCTGCAGAAACAAACATTGATCGAGATAGTGGTTTTCGTTACACAATTGTTGGAAGTGGCCTTCCATTGATAAACTTGAATGTTTCAACTGGTGATCTTACAACAGCGAAAATAATAGACAGGGAAGTAGAATGCTACTTTGAAGCAACATGTCAAGTACAGTTTGAGGTCATTGCTACAAATGGTTCAGCTTTGAATACCATAGAAGTAACATTAATAATCCAGGATATAAATGATAATACACCAGAGTTTAATATCTCTGAGATTTGGCTCAATTTATCAGAATCACGACCTGTCAATTCATGAAATCCCTCTCACTGCTGCTGTAGATAAAGACACTGGTGTCAACAACAGTGTGGCTGTCTATGAATTCTCCCCCTTCACACAAACTTATCCAAACTTTGCCATTTTGAACACAACCAATCCAAGTGGCAGCTTGGCATTCAGCTTAAAGCTAGTTAAAGAACTTGATCGTGAGACAAAAGACAAGTATCAGCTTATTATTTTCGCTAAAGATGCTGGAGTTCCTGTACGGACTGGTACTCTCACCGTTAACATACAGGTCCTGGATGAAAATGATAACAAACCAGTCTTTAGAGATTCTGTTGTTAATGTGACAGTCACTGAAGACATTGTTGTTGGAAGGGTGATTGTGGCTCTTCAGGCTCAAGATGCAGATGCTGGTAAGAACGGAGAGGTGGCGTATCAATTAGCACCCCAACAGGCAGCCAGTATTTATGAATATTTCGCCATAGATGCTAATACTGGTGAGCTGAAGGTTGCTAAAGCACTAGAATTTGATCCAAACAGTTTCAGAAAGACTATCTTTATCGTAGCTAGTGACAAAGGGGCTACACCCCAGTCTGCACAGGCCACAGTCTATTTGACCATTTTAGATGCTGGCAACAACCCGCCTGTGATTATAGTGACCTATCTAGTACCAGAGATTGAGAAGAATGTAGTCAGTGTATTTGAAAATGCTACCCAGAATGAAGCTGTGGTTCATGTTAATGTAGAAGATTTTGACACAGGGGTCAATGGGAACGTGACCTGCCAGACTTACAATACATATTTTGGCATCAAGGAGGTCTCATCCACTTCTAATAAGAAAGGTTTCAAGGTGTTTGTCCAGCATCTACTTGATAGAGAAACCATCCCCGAACACAACATCACAGTCACATGCGTAGATGGAGGCGACCTCAGCTCCAGAGTCTCCTTCCTCATCAGGTTAAAGGATGTAAATGACAATTCTCCTCGCTTCTCTACATACATTTACAATGCTGAAATGAAAGAAAACAATTCATACGGTGCACAGGTGATCACTGTCACAGCCACCGATGCTGACATAGGAGACAATGGTAAAATCTCATTTTATATCCATCCAGACAACATTAATGACTTTGAGGTGGATACTGGTACTGGAATTGTTCGAGCAAAGACCTCCTTGGATCGAGAGAAACAGGGGCAGCGAGTGTTCCAGGTACTAGCTGTAGATAATGGCTCTCCAAGAAGAACAACTACCGCCACAGTCCAGCTGACCCTGATAGATGTCAATGATATTGTCCCAACCTTCACCAACACTGATATGTATAACTTTGAAGTTCTGGAGCATGAGCCTTCAGGGACATTGGTAAACACCGTTCTGGCTATTGACACTGATCTAAATGAGAATCGTCGACTCACATATTTCATACTGCCAGACTATAGCTCTAATGGTAAATACTCTGTACCATTCACTGTGATTGAAGATGGGAAGATCTATACCAACACTGAGTTAGATCGCGAAGTAACCAGCATGTACAATTTCGAAATTGGTGTACGAGACTCTGGTGTACCTTCACTGAGTAGCTCCTGTCCGTGTTGTAGTGAAAGTGACTGACATCAATGATCAGAAACCTGTGTTCATATTTCCCAGTCCAACCAACAAAACCATCACAGCATTGAATGAAGTGTCAGACAAACCGATTGGACAAGTCATAGCTGAGGATGCTGATGCTGACATGAATCGGAGGCTTCTATACTTCATTGCCGCAGGCAACGAGGAGAGAATCTTTGAGATGAACTCGTCATCTGGAGAGTTGTTTATACAGAGGTATTTCCACCTGACTAAAGATACCAGATTCTCACTTAGACTGTCTGTCTTTGACAAAGGCTCTCCACCTCTGAATTCCTCAGCAGATCTGGACATTTTCCTGCGATACTCCAATGCGACAGCTGTAGGTGTGAATGAGTCTGATGCCAGCAAAAGTTATGTGATCATTGTTGTTACTGTTGTGTGTATTACTGGACTCCTCTCTGCGACTATCATCACGGTCATCTGTCTGATACGCAGGAAGGACAAATGTGGTAGAACTGATGGAGAAAAACTAAAGTTTCCATTTGTCTTCAACAAGGCCACTCAGAAGGGGCCAGTTTCTACACAGCAGCTGGGCTCTGATAGAGTGTACCCTGAGGTTGGGAACCAAAAGTTCAAGAAAGAGGTCAGCTTCTCTCTCGATGAGGCTGATACATCCAGCTTCACCAGTAATGACTACAAGATGCTCACAAATAAAGACAAGGTAAGCCTAACTTTGTCTTATAAAAAATTAATTTCCGAACAAATTCTCGGTATACCATCACTCAATAATGCATGCTATAGCATTAAAGAATTACTGGTAAATTCACTTTTGCAGGACTGAAAAATGTCAATATTATCAGTTTTAAAAGGATATAATTCATAATATTAATGTAGTTATTCTTTCAAGGGTTGGCTTTTTTGTTTGACATTAGTTTGACATAAGCAGTTCACACAAATTACACAATTTCCAGTTTTATAAGCAGAGCTTCTTTGGTTGACACAAAGTACATTATATTTTTGTCATTTTTAACAATGTGCCAGAGTCATCTTAAGTCCTGAGTCTTCTTAGTAATATGTCTATTAATTTTTAACAATATGCTTTTTTGTCACTTGTTTAAGCCTTTTTTTTTCCACTGAACAAAATTTAAAAGCACTATTAACAGTTTAAATTTTGCAACTTTTACAAAAGACCAAGTCATTACGCCATTTAGTCAAGTATGATTTGTTTCACATGGGCCTTTTTATGTCAATTATTTTGTCATCGGACCCTTCTTCAATATAAAGCGTTTCCTCTGTATAACATAGGAAGACTTTAGTTTTGACCAAAAATATTACTAACAAAAAAGCACCAACAATTAGCTTAAAGATATTATTGTAGATAGACCCCCAGTCCCAGTGTTTTGTTTGTGTACCTTATAATTAAACGTAAAGGTTGTTTACGAATATTAATCACTGTGATCAGTGTGAAGAACTGCTTGGCTGCAGATTGATCTGTATCATGAGACGTGATAGGGTGTCAGGCCTGTGCCTTGAACAAGAAGAAAAGACCTACGTGTTCACGGTCCCACACAAGCTTGCTCATGGATAAAACCTGAATGTATTCAATAGCCCAACCAAAGGACAGCCGAGCTATCTGTGTCTCAACCACACTCAAAAGAACTAAAGAACTGAGAAAAAAGGAAGCAGTTGTTTAAACTTTTTTGTTTTTCTCTAATCTCAAGCAATAGAGAGAAAGAAAAAAGAATGGTGAGAATCAAAACCAATCATCTGTTTAATTCTAAGTGGGATGGATAGGTGGACAGGGAGGAAAATTGTGATGATGGCTTGACAAATTTGAAACAGTATCAGATTGTCAGGAGGGGTGAAGCTCCTTGCTTCTTTCCCATTACACCCCTATAATTATGCAACTAATGACCCATGGTCTCATCTTTCGCGGGGAGCGGTGGAGGGGGGAAACCGCATCACAAAGACGGGAGAGGGACAGAATTGAGGCTCGCTAAAATCACTGAAATACGAGACAGCCTTCATTGTGGTCAGGGTATTGTGAAATAGCCAAAAGCATCTTCGCTAAAGTGTCATCTTATTTTCTTGATACAATTCTTTTCGCACTTGTCAATTGATATAAGTCCAACTATTTGTTAAATGTTTATCAAGAGAGCCCTGTCAACTAGGCTGTCAAGTTGAGCTAAAAGTATTCTAAAGGTCTTTTTATGTCAACAACACTTACTGAATGAGGCATGAATCACTGGAATGTTGTATTGTAACGTTATAAGTTAAAATATCAGAAATGTACCAGTTGGTACTTTTTATTGTAAAGCTAACTTTTTTTATTTATTTTTTATTTTATTTTCATGTTAACATTTAACATTGAGTGAAAAGTTTTTGGCATGTTCTTGTTATCACAGAAGTACATAGGTTTATCTGTGTCTTGTAAGAATGTGTCAGACAATGAAGTTCAGTGGTAATGTTATGCGTCACACCTTGACATCCAAGACATGTGGTGATGTCTGCCTATTGGGAACATTTAGAATTAGAACTATTCATTGCTCAATACGATCATCTGATAAAGCACTGCCTGGATGATCCTAATACACTGATCTTCACTCTAATCATATAAATGGAGTGTATCATTTCCAAAATACATGGACATCATTATAAACCACAGGCCTGTTGAGTTGTTCTTTCAGAGTTGCTCAATCATCAAACTAACTTCATTGTTAGGCAATTAATATGGCTGATGACAATTTTCATGCAAGATAGCTTGTTCAATGTCTGAACATTAGTCACTTTACACCTAAGGTGCGAACATGAGACAGTTTGTACACAATGTCTGCTAAGACTTGACCTATGCATATGTCTTAAAGAATAAAGGCACCACATGTCATGCGGACGTTATATTTTTTCTTAAAATCATCTTAAAAATGGAAAACTATGTCTTTGTCTTGCATTTCCACATGATTTTTATCCATTATCTCAACACAGTTTTGATCTCTGTAAGAAGATGCTAAGAAATTAGGGTTTGTATGAGGTTTGTTTTAATGGTGCATTGTGTATGCAAAATGTATGCATATGAAACTAATTTATAACCCTCAGTGTATGACATGATTAAGTTTAATTCAAATAATATAGATATATAGATCAGCATCTCCTGCTTAGGATCTATATTATTTTATGCCCTAAGAGTCCATTTATTAGGCTTTTACATTCTTTGCATGAAATTCTAAGCAACTTAACACAATAAAGCTAATAATAGGTCATATGTACCAAAGGATTTTAAAGTATTAAAGCACATGTCCGTGGTTCTGCCATTACATTTGTCAGGTGTCTTCCTACATCACAATAGCTATAATGTCTTCGAAAACAAAACAAAGTAGGCATGCATATATGTAGTTTACTTGCAATGTTTGGTATGTTTATCTCCGGTGAAAGTTACATCATTTACATATTACCTACAACCAGTCCACACTAAATGTCACAGTAACCGTCACCATGCAGCCAGTCACTTGGCGTGGATGTCATGAGTCCCATGACTGTCATTATAATAATCTAAGATGCAGTCAGCCAAGATCATGTGTTAGTGACATGCTTTCACAGTGAAGGGAGCACTTTATATGGACACACTGTATTTGACTTACAGATTGTTGGTAGGGAAAATAGGACCAAAAAAAAGTTCCAGATCAGCTTATGTTGGAGTAGGACTAGCTTGCTAGTATATGCTATAGACAAAATTTTATCTGTTCTGCACATCCCGTTGACAGAAACCACAAAACAAGGTGCATCTCTCACCAATCTATGATAGTAAATTCTTCAACCACTAATTGTCCAGCAATTAGCAATTAATCACAAAGCAGTGCGTCATCTATTCACAATTGTTAAGTTTTTAACAGTGTGCATGTAGTCCTGGATTGCATTGTAACAGTGTATTGTCTACTCTTAAAACTGTTTAGTTGAATGATCAAACCCAAAAACTGTGGGTGGGGAAATACATGTAAGGATTAAGTTGGTCTTTAATATAGACAAAAAGTTCCATAATACTAAAAGGACACCATCAGGATAAAACAAAATATTAGATTAAATGTTTTCACATTTTGTTTTAAGATATACAGTATATGGATTGGATTTATATCATCACAATAAATGAAAATAATGTTTATATTTTATGGAGTAAACTATGGCTACTTACTAATGGTTGTTAAATAAGAAATGATTCAATAAAAATATAAACAATAAAATATTTTAGACTTGCCTTGTCAAAAAAGATTTTTAATCATACCCAAGGTTCTAATCAGTTACCAAACTGTTTGTATCATCTTGTGACCTGCATATGTAATGATGAGACATTCGTCACTTAGAGTTAAAGATTTTAAATTAGGCATCTTTTCATTACTGTTTTTCCACTTACTGTGGAAATAGAACTTAAACGTAATCTATATGAACTTTTTAAACATTTACATTAAATCATCCTACATTTTAATACAGCAGTACTGGAGTATGAGGATGCTAGTATCCCGAAGCCCATTTATATGACTTTAAGGTTTTCATTCTATTACATTGATTACTATAATTTCCTCCCTGAAGTCACTTTCTGTTGGTTGCTATGGCAATGTATGTAGTAACAGATGGGGGAGATATAAGGATGATAACATCAGTTGAGTTATATTTGTCCCTTATAATAGATAAATATTTGTACTGTTTGTGTTTTGAAATTAAAAAACAACAACACGGATAACAGTTTCCATTCATAAAGAAAAACTGACTCGCAGTTGATGGTTATATAAGTAATGTGCTGCGATTTTAATAAATTGTTTTATATTCTATAAATATTTTGAAATAAAAAAAAGTTATTAAGCTTAATGGATAATAATATTAAATAAAAACAGATTCTTATTTCTGCATTCTAATTTAATTGTAAACTATTGCATGTAGCCATTTAAATGTATAACTGTTTATGTTTGTATTTTTAAATATTACAATTACTAAACACTAAACTAATACACTGTAATAACATTTCAGCTAGGTCCTTAATGGTTCTACTATATTTACGTACATGTTATATGGGCAAGAGACTCTTGGTGTACCAGGCCCACCAATAATACAATATCTTTTATACAGAAATCACAAAACATCAACAATAGACCATCTACCTGACCTGATATTTCAGTACATTCATGATCAGAGATGAATTTGACTGGTGTTGTCAGTCATTGTGTATGTATATGTAAATGATGTTGCTGGTCGCCTGGCTGTATACATGCTGATGACTCCCCTTAACTTTTGATCCATCACAAACTCATTATCTCCCACATCCACCATCCATCAATACTTCATCCCAACAATAAAAAGCTAAAAGATTCATCTTCGTTTCCCTACAAATTAAGCATCCAAAAGAATTTTCCAAAGCCTTAACCATTTGTTTGTTATATATTTAAAAGGCTCTTGGCACATAGTGTAGATCCAGATCAGCCAGTTTCATGCTGGGAGCTGTCAGATCGGGATCTGCACTGTTTGCAGCTCAGTCTACAGCAAGAAGGCTTTTGACCCAGTCATGATGTTTTTAGCCAATAAGTAATTATTACGTATAGATTATTAACAAATGTGGCAAGCTTAGGGTTCAAAGTCTCTTTTTTATTTTTGCCACTTGATTATTTTTTTTTTTAAATCCACATTTAAAAAAAAAAATAAGAAGTAGTTAAAAGAGTAGTAACGTAATTGACATTCTTTTTTAAAGTACATGTATAGATATGCAAAGCAGGGTTTTTTTTAAATAATGTTGACAATATTAATGAGCGACCTAATAATTGATGAATTATTTCATTTGCATTAATTATCATAATTATGGCTGCTTTAGTCATACATTTTTATATCATTTTATTACAGCTAATTCTCTAAGTTTAATATGTGTCATTAAATATTTTGAGTTTTATATTTTACAAAACAATTTTCAATAGAAAATACCCTAAAGCCTATTCCTAGACAAGCAGCTACCAGGCAACAGTTAAAAGTTCATAAAATCTATTAGCGTGCTAAATTGGCCATAATTAGTCCTTAGATAACTGCAGAAGTTATACATTTTATATTACATAGTTAAATGGTCAGGAAATAGTGTAGATCCTGATCAGACACCTTCCAGCAGGGAGACAGCTGATAGTGATGTACACCATTTACCTGAGCCCGTTTAATTTGTCTCGGAGTTTATCAGCGCCAAATGTTTTCATTCATGGGAATCCCTGGCTTCCTGTGATTAGACTGTATCTCCCCTGAAGCACTCTTGTGTTGGTACAAACCATCTCATAAAGGCACAAATATTGGGCGCAAACTCTTCGTCAACCCCTGACATCAAGTGCCCATACATGGGCTTAAAGCTAGCTATTCTGGCAGAATACAGGGGACTTCAGGAATGTAGCAAGTTGTCATGATTTTGTAACATGGGCCTGGACATTCTCTGTTAGATATTTGAAAAAAAAATGGAAATGTAAAAAAGTTGAGTTCACACTGGGAAGTTTTACACATCTTTCACAGTGCTATACCTAGCCCCATTATTAGTGTCTTTTAGAAGTTAATTACAAAGTTATATCTAAAAACTTTTGTCAACATAAGACCAATTGCTTTTTTTCTTGTTCTTAAAAAATGTAAAATGTTGTTTATGCTAATGGATAATAGATAATGTTGTCAGTTAATACTGTGTATGTATGCTAGGTTCATTAAAAGTGACATATCATTTTTAAATAAATCAATAGATAAAGATAACTGTGTCACAAAAATACAGTGTATATGTTAATATTTGTGCTTATACTAGTAATTTCATTTGTTTAATAAATTTAATTTTCCTGTTGGTGTGTTTCAGCTGTTCCCTAGCAAACAGACTCCACTGAATGTGACCCCAGAGGAAGGTGACCTGCCCACTGGTTCCCAGCTTATAATGAGAGCCTCCCAACCATACACCCACATGCAGGGAACCAAATATATGGACCAGCAAGATATGCAGCTGGTAAGTTATAAAATATTTTCTGTCATATATTTTCATTCACAATTTTATTTTTTTAACTTTTCTACCTGTCTGCCTTGTTTACACAAAAGTTATTTTTATAGATAGATAATATTTATAGATATATATTGCGGGGCTCTCTTGTAAAGTTAGAAATAATGAGCAATAGGTTGCATTAAAAAGTAAATGTAAAAAACACACCAAAAAACTGAAGATTATTTCACATTAACAGTTAAACTTATTTGATTAAGGGGGTATGTTTCTTGTGAACATTTTGCAAAAATAAATGCCAAGAAGTCTCATAGTTCCATAAAACCTTTGAAGAGTTATTTTTCTTCTTCCTCTAGTTTACAATTAAACATCTGGATTAAGTTGAACTTTGTGAATTAAGAAATTACGTTAAAAACTATTTCCTTGGCAGATTTGGGTGTAGCACATTTGCTATGTCTTCTGAGCCATCCTTTGTTTTCCTTTCTCAACAGAAGAGAAACACAAAGGTCAAGGTAAACAAAGACCAGGGGTCAAGGTCATTTATGTTTAATGTGGGGAGCAGGACCATATCTCATATTTGTAATACATGTGCATACTCCCTAACAGTGCTTTTTTGTCCTCAATAATTGTGGAGACCAAACATCGAAACATGTTTAGTGGCATAAGGTTTTTGCAATGCATGTTTCCCTAAAATGCATAATTAATAATCATCTTTTATGGTTGAGTCCTGACACTTGACATTGATCTCTCTGTACCAAGGCCCATATACTTGTTTAACTAAGTGTAATATATTTGCTAACTTGCAGCCTTAGTAAATGAAATGTAGCGTTCCCTTTACAATTTTCTATTAAAAAAACAACAACATAAAACCCACGTCTCCTAGGAAATTAAGTTTTACAGTTATATTTTATATTGTTTTTTTAATAGAATCAACTTCTATTGAAAAATGTGCAAAGCAGTAAAATTACCAGTAATCATTATCAGATAATGAAAATATTTTCTTTGTATCTCGTTGAAGAAATTTTATACATACACTTTCAATTTAAATTAATTTATTATATATTAGCCATTCCCTACTTCACTAGCAAGCAAATTTCAGTTCATTTCTTCCAGCTAATTGTCAGTCTCTCAAACTAAATTTGTTAATATTTTGCTTGAGCAATAATTCATGGTTATTAGCAACATGCTTTCTCAGGTGCTCTCCATTACATGTTCACTCTCTAGTCTAGTCTGGTATTGATTTTCGTGGCCATCAAGTGACATTTCTCATTATTCTTCCTTCTCTTATGAATAGTGTTTCCTGATCAAGATGGAACTATCATTTACAAACAGCAGGAACTTTTTACAATGCTCTCCGATCCAATCAACTTCACACTGCTGCTAACCATATATTTTTTTCAAACTTTTGTTGGCCTTTGGTTAGTGTTGATGACTTTTTTCTTTGTCAGTTTGTGTTTTTGTTTAAATCAATCAATATAGAAACCAAAACAACAACATTACTTCTAATCTTTATTCAGTCAAAGTCATTATTATACATGTATTATATGGTAATCTTATTTTCCAATATTATTATCATAATCATTAATTCTTGCATAAATCTAGTAATAGTAATAGTTGTTGAGCCTGACCTACAGTTGTAAAAATTCCCCAAACACGTATAGCAGACATTCATCGAAGCCATTGAACCTTCACCCACTACATTCGTATTACCAATTCTACATGTTCGGTTTTCTGCCCACAACTTAATGCATAGATGACAGCATCTAGGTACTAATCAAGACTTAGTCACAGGGGTTGATCCTGACCAAAGAGCTCCTTAGTGTTATCCATATGTGCTAAGCAGGCTAAGAATTAATTTACCGGTAATTCAACACTTTTGTACTTACTTGACCTAGAATGAACTGTTACGCTTTGTTTAATTGACATTGTCTTTTCTGCTTGTTTTACACACTCTTGTATGTTACATGGTAGAATGTTGTATCTGTTTACTAACTGACAAATAGATCAAACCATCTTGCTCTAATCAGTGCTATAAGGCACTTAAACTCTAGGCTCTAATTTAAACTATAAATGTTGACTCATTGAAAGGTTGGGTTCCTTTTTTATGGATGTGCACAGTGATAATTGCTGTCATTATTAAAACTGTTTTTTGTTGACAGTTTACTACCATGTTAATGATATCTAAAACAAAAAAATGCATTCTAAAGCCTGAAAGATTGGTAAAAAAGAGGAAAAATGCCATATTAATGTCATGGGTAAAATGTGTAGGCAGCAGATAGTTATTCATTCTAACATAAAGTCTTACGTTTTATAAAAAACACTAAAGCTGGAAAACTGTTCTTATTTTTGTTTGATAAAGGGAGTTCTGACTTCATTTAAATTAATTTGACGTGTTGACCTAAAAACAGCTGAAACTATTTAAAGAAAGTTGACAAAATCTTGAGTATAAATGTTTCTACAAAGGTTAATAAACTGAACAGTTTTGACAACTGTTTAGCTATATTGCTATGCATACAAGGCATGTTAATTGACCATATTCTCTTATAATTCTTTGTATAATATTCAAGTTTGATCATACTTCATAGGGCACTAACTATACATGAACACTATTTTTTTCGTTAAATAAGTTTCTAAATTAGTTCATCATTCTTTAATGTGCTCAACCATTAATGTTTTTTTTTATTGGGATGTTTCTGTTGGTGTCATGTAGCTGGTAATGTCTTCATTTTAACACTTTACCTGCTAAAAACACCATTACGGTGGGGTATGTTTTATGTTAATGGGGTGAATTATGTTTCCAGCAAGGAAAGAGATAATTCATTTCTTTGTCAATCAAGGTGATATTCAAAAAATGTTTTTAATATAGCAAGTGTTTGCATTGGCAAACTGTCAAATATCAAGATTATTTACAGAAAAATTTATGTTTTTCATATGTTAGGTTTTATTCCAAGAAGATGGTATTTTATTATTGAGTGCTGTTTGTGTTTGTAGAATGTCAGTCACCAGCGTGAGGATAGCCACAGTGAAACATCAGGGGAGACCATCACCAGCCATGACAGTGGCAAGGGCGGTAGTCTGGAGGGAGATCACCATGGTAATACAACTGTTATTATTATGAATATGATGAACATAATTGATGACATGATTTGAATGATACTAAACAGAGCAAAAAAACAGAATAAAGACATTTTGTTAATGAATTTTGTTAATTAAGCTTTTCATATTTATTTTTGAAAGGTTAACATGAGTCCTATTATATGTCCTTATATAATTTCATTGTAATAATGTCTTTATATTATTTCATTATCTTGAAAATAATTAATAATTAATTTTCTCATGAGTCACAAACCCTGTTTCATTATATCACTTCAATGGTATTATGTATTCATCATTATATTATAATCTTTAAATAATTAATTTTCTCATTAGAAAAGCAAACTACAATTTGCTTATATTACTTAATGAAAAAATGTATTCTTAAAACATGTATGTTAATTTCATGCAAAAATATCTACATTAAGACTTGTATAATTTTTCAGATCCCAGGTTTGAATTGAACCAGTTGAATCCATCAGCGTACCTTATCAAAGATCCTCAGAAGTACCGTCAGCATGCCCAGCCCCTTAGCAAACAAGTTCCTCCCAAACCACAGACGCTGTCCTTATCCAGGACGGCAGACTTCAAAAAACCATCAGTGCATTATAGTAACCAGATTCCAGGTGGCTCTCAGCAGAATCGTGTTAGAAACTGGTGCCAAAATCAACGGTTAGACTCTACTGGAAGCAGTCATCATGACATGGACTTCCCTTCAAGTCATGCTTCACACAGTAAATACGGCACACTGCCACAAAATAATTATCCAGACTCGCATTTAAAATGGGTTCACAACCCACATAGTTTATCAAAACTGTCTCCAGCGGGGCTAGTGAACCATGCATATGATTACCCTACATTTCGGACTAATAGCACCAGGGATGATGACGAGACAACTACAACCTCAGGAAGTTATACAATAAATGAGGAAGATATTGAGGATGATGTGAAAATGGCACAATACCGACACAGAGTTTCGATGAATGTGTGATATTTGTGAACATACTGGCAGATCACGGACACTCATGTGCTGGAAAGTGTGATGTCAAAACATTTGAAGCAATAATGGTGCTATTTTCACATTGTAGTGTGCAAATCCAAAGTGGTCTTGGGTCAAAATATTGAAAATTGTGAATTGTTTCGTAAGTTACTTAGATAGAAGTGCTCCTGGTATGTGTGTCATACCTGAAGGGTGACTCAAATGTATATTTGTTAAAGTGGAGTCTTTGTCCAGTTCTTGTTCTGAGAAGCAGTTTGTTATTGACAGGCTTTATTAACTTGTTGATTAATTGACTGTCTGTAAGTGATATGAGCTGGTTTGGTGTGAGAGATTATCAAAACATAACCATTCAAAGAAAATAGGGCATAAGACTTTGGTTTGCCAGGGAGCATATATTGACTATTACATGTGCCAAAGATATAAATAGTTGTTTTCACTCTTGATAGTGAATACACAGTTGTGTTCGCTACTGATGTCCCCACTTACAGTTCTTGTTGTATAGATATGTTGTTGTTCTGTTACTGTCTCATATTATTATCATACCGTTGTTCATTCTTTATAGATCTCACTGCCCACAAGTTATAATGTGCAAAATATATAATACCAATTTTCTCATTTTTAACACATCATGGAAGATGTATTAGCTTACAATAAAAACATTAAGTAAATTAAAGTAAAAGACAAAATGAAAATATGTTACGGTGTATGATTGATATTTATTTTTATTTTTTTGTCAGAAATTTCTTTGATGATATAAAATTAATTAATACTTACTTGACAACAGGTTTTTTTTAACCACTTTTCTTTCAATTACAAAAGGGAAAAACATCTAAAACAAAATTTCACCTTATTGCATAATATGTTTATATATGTGTTCAAAACCAAACCGATTACAAATCAAAATTGTTGGTTCTATTTTTGTTTCATAGATATGTTATAAATAGTTTGTTTTGTATTGTTTGCTTCCTGAAGAATTATAAGACAAAATGATAATGTTTAGGCTAGATATTTGACCTGTATTTAAAATAAAAAAAAATATTCCATTTCCCAATATATATTTACTAAAATAAATCATTCCAAGTTGTCTGTCTGAAAGTGTTTTTTATGTAAATACATTCTGTATACCATAATATTGTTTTGTATTTGTATATTATATTTGTTACTCTGTTAAAAAATAATGCATAAAGTCTTCTACAAAAAGCAATAAAATGAATTATGAAATCTAAATCTTATCTGTTGTTTTTTTCTTTTGTAGAACTATTTCTAACACATTTATATTTATCGATCTAAATCCTTATATATTTCTTCAGTTTTAAAAAAAATGTCTTTGAAAAAGTGTCAAAACTTCCAAATATATGCCTCCCATTTTAAATTCACCCATAACTTCCAAATATACGATAAACTAAAAAAATATTCACTCATGTTTAAAAGATACGGTCACTTCAAAATGTATTACTTCAGTTTAAAATGACTTAAGATAAACATTCAACCGTATAAAATCTGTTCAAAATCACTACTATCACTTCTAAATATATTCATTTAATTTACAAAAGACTTAAGATAAAGTCCACATATATTTATTCAATTTAAATTTGAAAGTGATCAGTCTTTTTTAACTATACGAATATATTTGGGTGCTATCTCAGACTTTTTAATCATTCCGTATAAAAGGTGATAGTTTCCAAATACATGCATTCAGGCTTTTTTAGGCTACAACTTCCAGATAAAATGTGTCGGGTCAAAAGACGCCAAAACATTATTATATGTTCCTTTTAACGTAGATTAGCTTCAAGGAGACCGATACAGTTATCATAGTAATCATGTCACTATGTAAAATTAAACTTGGACGTTTTAAAATATTTAAGGTATAATAAAGCATGCCTTGCAAAACCACGGAAATGCAGTTACTGAATATAATTTATAAACTTTAAAAGTAATTAAAACAGCTGTGTTTTTACTATTACATATTTTCACAATTATTTAAATAACAAGAACATATACTTTTGTTTTTCTAATTAAAATAAAGTAATCAGTTATAAGTGTATTTAAGTCAAATCACATGTGTTTTTGTTCGTGTTAGAGTTTCTAATAATCCTAAATTACTGACCAGCTAATAAAAGTCTGGATTTTACATTAGATATTTATATGAACTACCATGTTAGTTGACTTTATATTAGTCGGCAAACTTAATGGATTCACTTTCACACAGAAGATTGTTCATTATTCAAATAATGAACAGTCAAACCAGCAAAGATATGCAAGAAGATTGAAGCTATGTTATATAAATTACTTGGTGATAGTTGTAACAAATACCAGTAAAGTGGTATAATAATCTCTCTTAAAACTAAAGTGTGTACATGTGGAATTCTGTCAGCGTAATGACGCATGCGCAAAGAGATAACTGAATACATTACATATGTCCACAAAAACCTTGGCTATATGTGAGTATAGCGCTTACACCCGCTAATAAGAGCTACTTTTGGGTTGTTATTTTCCATTACAATATCACATATCCCTGGTATATCTGCCACGTCATTATGGTGTGTTTTTTGTTGTTTTTTTTTAAATGCAATTATCGTCACAAACTTCGAAAAACGAGCATTTTGATTGGATGGTCCAGAAAAAAAATCGGGACTTAAAGCATGGCACTTGACCAAATATGAATTCAATGAAAGTGTAATAACATTTAGCAAACATCGAATTCGTATTTAACAAGACAAAAATAAAAGATTACTGCGTACGTAGCATGAATAGAGAACAGATTTAACCAGACGAAATGTGTTTATAGCCAGCTTCTTTCTACTGAACCACTCATGCAACCTCCCGCCATTTTGTCAGTACCCAATTCACATATTTGTGGACAGCGATTTGTTGACAATTATTCACCGATATTGGTCAGTTTTATTTCCCTTTGATAGTGCCTTGTTTGCGCAACAAAGGCGCTTGTTCTCACAAAACCTGAATCGGTGACGCATTTATGACCGCCTATTACATGTGATGTACTACGAAATGGCCACCGTGACCTTTTTACTATCACACCAGCCCCCAGGCAAGATGGCCGCGATCAAACCGGGACTGACCGATCGGACACGGACCGGACCTTGGGACAGATGATTATTTTGTTATTAAAATGCTCTGACTTCCATTTGTCATGGTTGGGTAACAGAAGGCCGGTGGCTTCTGAAGTTAAACAATCGTATAATGGCCAACCGCATCTTAGGGTCGGGCTGACATCGTCTCAATTTCTTGTAATAATTTGTGTATGGAGAATAGTGACATATATTAATTTTCACCATGCTACCTCTTGGCTAAACAAACTCTAATTATTGAAAGTGAATTTGGCTACTTCCTGGCAAATTAAGTTCTGTGCATGTGTGTATGAACTGAGTGGAATGGGTGGGGATATTCTATTTACCAATGAGGGTACTTTGGTGAAATTGCAATTTTCTCCCTTGTTAGTTAATATCCGAGGTATTCCAAACAGTAGATAGGTCCTTCTAGTTGGAATTCTTGGACTTTATCGCCTGGTCTTTTGTATATGCTGCAATTACAAACAGTAAAAGTTCTTACTATTTGCATAAATATAAGCTTTTTTAAAGAAAAAAAACTATAGAGATATGCTATTTAAAAAAGAAAATGGAAGTGTTTGTTGAGGTATCATAACTTCTACATAAATATAAACTTAAAATCCATTTAAATAGGGGCCTCCTTATAGAGATATGTTATTCAAAAAAGAATGTGAAATGTTTGTTGATGGTTGTTAACCTCTGTATCACAAGAAAGACAGAAAAGTCAACATACACTCCAAAGAGCACAGGCATAAAAACCGAGTAAACTAAATGAAAGGACCTACTTGCAGTTATGGGTTTATTCAGGGGAGACTATTCATTAATGTCTCTCATTGCGCTTATGGGGCCAACAAAGCCAATGGACAGTCAACACTCAACAGTCAAAAACAAATTTTCTTCTCACTGTTCGAGATATACACCAATCTGTACATGGATGAGTTGTCTTAATGACGAAGTTTTGACCTTAGTAGAACAAACCGCCTGCACTTCAAACAGCAATTGAAGCTTCCATCATCAATTATAATCACTTTAAAGATGCCTTGCGCTATCGCGGCTAAGATTGGTAATCCCGGGAATAAATCCGGATTTTGACAAACCGACTCCGCAACATAGCTATGTCGGGGCACGAGAAGCTGGCATGACGCGATCTTTGTTTACTCCTGCGGCACGAAATGTTTACGTAGCTCCCCATTAAAACGTCATTACCTAGCACAGAAACAATGGGCTTCTGATGACCTCTTTTTGTCTTCTTAATGCCGAACGGCCTTCCTTAACCGGCACCCGATATGGCCACTTGTATCTCAGAGATATCTCTGTGCAAACAAACATGGCTGCTGTTTGGTTTCCCTTTCGTCTGGGCAGCTGCTATGAACTAATCCATGCAAATACTACCCCGATGCTTAGGACATGTGACAATCTGACAAATGCGTCAGGATTGCTGTGCTGTCATTCGTTGCTGGCTTTTAAATGAATACTAAAAGAATTTTTTGGTTAGTTATCGTCCACCATGATGATTTTATAATCCTAGTGAAACTGATAGTGAAAGTGAACCCTACAACTTGGCCCGCAAGTTCTGAAATTCACGCAAGGAGATGAGAGCAGCTTGGAGCAATACATGTTGGTGTTACCTGTGGTATCCCTGCGATTTGGGATGTTTTGCATAATCTCACACCATTTCAATTTGCTTATAGGTGGTTAATATACATTTACTGCAATTAGCAAAACTCGGTCATTGTGTTTCAATCAAAGACACAACCTTACTGCGGAAGTGGTATGCAACAAATATATATGTCACAATTTGTAAACCAAAATTCTAAAAAAAGCTGCAAAATTGCTGCAATTACATGTATGTGCTGATTTTCAAATTTTTCAATTTGGTCTGGTTTTATATTAATATGCACTCATGCCTCTAAATATCTGACCTTACCTAGAGTATCTCTTAGCATACAATTTTGGATTTCTGTACTAATAACGAAACATTTGTGAAAGTGTTGAAAAAAACATTATCGTATTGTCGAAAGGTCCAATTTACTGGAAAATGTACACAATAGCTTTTGCTTAATTTGTATAAATAATTGGTACGAACTTTGCAATTACAAAAATACCTAAGCCCCACAAAAAATGTTTCTCGGCGTTGTTTCGCATTTGAATTTTGCTTTACATCGTAAAGTTTCCATTGCACTTCATTAACATCATAATCGGTCCAAGTTATTTTGTATAGTAAATAAGTTATCTGAAAGTAAAAGTTTGAGTTTGTCGCCGCGCGCTCAAATTTACTATGAAGCCCTATGGATTTGCGCGAATGTGACATACTTTCATTGCGCACGTCAGCAAAATAAGATTCATTCCTGAAATTGTCACCATCATTAATTCATTCTTGGAATCATATATTATTTATTTCTCGCATCATGTCCATGCTTTGTTTGGTAAAATTGAAGCTTACTCTAAACAAGAGAGACGTGTGCTGTTTTGTGATAATTTATTGCGCATTATGCCCTCGGTAACGATTTTATCTTTTGTATATAATGATATCTGGATCACATGCAGATCATTAATGTTGGAGCAAATACCTTTATAACAACTTTACCATTTACTTCTTATATATGTCTTCATCAATGATGGATGACTTCGATGAACGGCCATTTTAATTATTGACATTAAAAAAATGCGGGTTTTCTTGCATTAGTATTCTTCTGGCTTGTCTTTTGCCTGATGTATCTATAACAGAATGAACTCGTTATCAACGACGATAAATTATAAATAAACAGTTAAGATATCAAATACCTGTCAATCTTAGCAGGTTTAAGTATGTCACCAATGCCCCTTCTATCCATCATGTATCACGTGACAGTAGCCTCATGACGTGTTTAGTGTGGAAACATTACGCCGAGCGCGTGCCTTCAAGAGCCTCGAACCCGAGGGGCTCACGTGATTGTGTCGAGATACGATTCATTCGAATTGTGTCGGCTTCTTTCATGATGTCACGATGGCCGTGAGGAGCGAGTTTGTCGGGTTTTCACCTGCCTCTCTAGCGAGGTTTCATTGACCCATCTCTGGTCCAGAAGTCATCATTTCAAACAGCAACGACACTGAAAACGCTCTCTCATCGAAGTTTTAATGACCGGTCAAACGGTCAGATATAAAGCTCAACATAATGATATAAAATAAAGGGTTGTGTGACAGCTGGCTTTGTTTGGTCATCGATTTTTAAAGGAAATTAATTGTTTGATATTGCCAGATATAAGGCAAGTTTTCATATTCAATATTTGTTCAACCAAAACACACACATTTTGTTATAAAACTACAACTTCAGAAAATATAAAAGAGAGAAAGGAATACCGTCATATAGAACAGAAAGTATGGTCAAATGATCATGTTACCAACGAATCCAATATTGTGATTGTATTGTTAGTCTTTGTTTTTATTAATAAAAAGGTAAATAAATCAGACCGAATCGTCGAATGTGTGAATGCTTCACCACTGGCAATAAATGCACATGTTTAGTGTGTGAAAAGTATTTAACTAAACGATGTATATTATTTCTAGACTAAGTATGCTATAACACTTTCCACGTAATGATTGTAATGCATTTTGTGACAATAATATGCATAAAGCGACATCTAACAGTCATTACCAATTACTGTAACTTAAAAAGTTTTCCCGTATTTTCACGAAGGCTTTCATCCACGTGCATTACATACTGGTCATTGTGACATTAGGATAAATCCGCCGCGTGGAAGCGATCTTAATCCGTTCAATACAACTTGCACATGGTCTTTTTTTCTGAGAGAGAAGAAAATGAATCGATGGGTCACACGAGGTCGGAAACATCAAAGTGGTCATCGACAGCATCATCTCGTGGCCTGTCAAGCAGCTTTGCATGTCTGAAAGTCCATTTCCCTTCAGTGTCTAAGTGCGAAATTGAACAAGCAGTGGTGCATATAAGCTGGACATTGAGTTGAAGTGGTGATTTATGGGCGAATCAAATGAAATCATCAACTCTTTGTTAAGCAGAAACTTGATTAATTGTCTTTTTCATTAACTAAAGCGTCCGTCTGAGTGTGATCAGCTTTGAACAATACAGTGCCAACATTCGTATGCGCCAAGAGATCCACTAATGTCTATAGACTGCATACATTAAAGGAATGTATCTACTAGTTTGTGCCGACGACTTTTTTTCTCAAATAAGCATCAATTCATTTCTATCTAAAAAGGTCCTTCAAAATGCTGTTCACTGATGCCCCAGATCTTTGTGAACAGTGAAGCATAAATCCCTACTGGCAATTGCATACAGGTATTTCCTATCTAAGCTACGCAGCAAATATAGATATTTTCAAACTACGAAAACCACGTGACAACTTACTTTTGAGTCAAGTCATATCGTCATCCGCTGTGACGTCGATATATTTGTTTATTCGAGATCACCACTGTGATTATTTATAGATCTTGAAAGAATGAAAATAAAAAGTTCTTTTTTACGTACTGTCTAACAATTAGTGTATAGTGTTAAACCCGACGTTACTTACACTTACAAACGAGTTTATGAAGAAATTGCCCAATTCACGAAAGCAGTCGTAAGTTATTGTCACATGTATTTGGTAAAGGCAAAACTGTCGGATACCACCTTAATTATCGCATGGCCAATACAGTAAGTTGACGGGGCAGTATTTCAGTTATCAGAATGTTGTTGTTGTTTTTGTTTTGCCTTTTGTGAAAACCATGCTGCAGTTGCTGTGATTGCAAATCATGGACACAGTCTTTCAAACACATTTGTCCTGATAAAAGACTATTTAGTTCCAAAAAAATAGATGCGCATTTTCTGCAATCTTAGGCGAAAAAAGATACATGTACATGTATATCTGTATAACACAGAAACGGCAATCAAAAGCATTGTGGATTTTTAGTTATAAACTCTTAACTTTTGTACGCAGAGACAAACTAAAAGTATAATCTACCATATGTTATATTATTTTTTATGAGGCAATATTTCGAAAAATTACCAAACTCTGTGTTCTTTCTCTCCCGAGAAAATCCATAATAAAGTACAATGTACTCACGTGCATGTTCATATCTCCGCAATTGTGTGAAGAAAAATCAACTGAAAATCGTTTGTCTAAGTTAGCAAGTTTTAAACAGGCATTTAACATTTCACCAAAAAGTTCTGTTGTGTCAGTACACAAAAGTTTCTTGGGTACTTTGTGACATTGGTGACAGTTCTAAGAAAGCTGTAGGTGCGCCTGTAGTATTAGAATTGATATCGACGGCACAAGTTAAGGACTAGGCCTTTTATGCACATAACTATGTTAAAATACAACACCAGCTTATAGTCCTGTTTTAAAGGCCAAATTAAGCGTCTCCAAATATGAGACGATATAATGAAAAAGACACTAGTATGCTCTAGACTATCATGTTGCAGATAATACCTTGCATGGGACAGTATCTGCACGATCATATCGAGATCAAAGCTGATACGCTGGACATATTAGTCTTTCTTATAAATGATACTTTGTTCTGTTGGTTACTTATTGCATTTGTATTGCAAAAGACAACCCTACTTTGTGCCTATGCATCAGAAATGACAGTGAAGGAAATTGTGCACTTGGCTGGAAGCGGTTATTGGGCCCCAATAGATGGGTTATGTCGCTATATAAACATTGGGCCTCGAGTTTTTAATTATATGGTGGCAGATCAGATGTTTCGACTGCTAGCAGCCATTACTCGCAATTTCTGGTCTTTAATGGACATTGACTATTATTTGTTCACAGATAATAGTGGATGTCATCTTGATTTAACGTACACCCTGTGATGTCATGCTGATGGTCGTGATAAAGTAACTCTGACACCGGGCACAGCGGACCGACCATATTAGACCCACACGCGACCCAGCGTCTGCAGACGGGGCAAGAGGTCGCAAATGATAATCTTAAATAAACTTTCAGAGTTCATAATTGACAAGGCCAGCGGCCACACCGTTTCCGTTCACAAAAATATAACAAAAAGCAAACAAAAACATCTGGATTTTCTGCCAACTCGCTCTCATTCCACCGTAAATCCACCGGACCGGCGAACGGCTAGTCAGTAAAATTTGATCAAGAAATCTACAAGTATAACAATAAGAAGAGGAAGAGGTCCAGAAAAAAATGAGTACGTGAATAAGAACTATTACACAGAAGGATCCGCTGAGCGATGTCAATTAAAACAGGAAACATCCCCCATTTTTACCAAAAGAAGAAGAAGAAAGAAAAAATGTATGCTGCGCTAGAGATGCATTACTGCATAATTTTAGAAAATGAGATTTCAAGAACCGAAACACCAAAGGAATATACATTGTACACCAGTCCATCGCACAGTTTGAGCCTCGTAATTTTAAACGCTACTCACATAGTAGACATAAAACATAAAATTTTATGCTTCATGCATGTAGGGAAATATAATAATAATAATAATAATAATGATAATAATAATAATAATAATAATAATAATGATAATAATAATAATAATGATACGTTCCCAAGGACGTATAATAGGAACAATACGGTATATGGTGGAATTTCTTCTGAGAATTGCTCTGATGTTACTTCGGGCTGACAATGCATCAGCATTTTAAGAGGGTTATGAGGGATGTAAGACAGCTAAGCCGAAAGTAGTCATTGTGGATGCGTAATGTTGTGCTTTGATGATAAATATATGCGAAATATTCCAAATCAATCCAAATGCTAAGAAAAGGAACAGAAAGGGTCACACCTATTCATCAAAACTCGAATATAGGTTGCAGGCTCTATATTACCTTATACTTGCCATGGGCCAAGACGGGGTGACATTTGTAATCTCAGTCCTGATTGGTCACGTCATAAGCGACAATCTTCCCGCCATAGCGGCCAAAGTCTCCTGTCAATCATTCGTACTACCGCACGTGCACAGAAGTCTCGCGAGATCAAGACGTTGCCTCGCGTGCGGACGACGTCAGACACAAATGGAACAGGAAACAATTTTCGGTTCAAAAGCCGAAGTGGCGGTGTTTATATTGTCAAACAATTGAGGTTTATTGTCGGTGAAACGACAGTTTGTTGTTTTAATTAAGACGTTTCACTTTTTCATTCCCTGATACACTAAATGAACCTGTCACAAAATAGAAGGGTAGATCGGCGGATGTTCCCATTACGGTTATATTCTGTCAAGTAATAGCAACATATTCGGTACATGTATCACTAACGAATTCGTCGTAGAGATTACCTTTTGACATTTAGGTAATACAGACTTGAAACCAGTAGATGGTTAGATGTGTGTGAGGGCAGTTGTTATCTGTTTTATTTGTTGAAGGTAAAAGAAAAACATATTCGGAAATAAGAATGAACAAAAAGGTTTATTCACACTTCAAAACACTGTACATAATATCAAACGCAAGTAAACAAAATACGAATATAGAAAAGACTTACTTGATTTTTTATCAAATTAAAAATGCGAAAATAGTGCAGCTAATAGAAGCGTTAGTTTTCACTTTTCAGTATATGGGGATATGGATATCTTAAACGGTAAAAATTCAGAAACAAATAAAAAAAAACTTCTTCAGAACAGACAAATACTTTTCAGGTACATACTCAAATAATTGTTTAAGATATTTTAATTTCGAAGAAAACTTGTATTTTGTGGTTTTGTATGATCTGAAAAAAAACCCAAATAGAAGTAGAATCTGCATTATTTCAATTACACAGAGCACATAAGGATTTGGTTGGACCATCGATACTATTCACCATGAAAGAAACTTGATTAAAGAATAATCCAACCTTATCGTAGAGTCAGCAAGCACTAGATGGCCAACATTCATTTATTATTTATATAATTTTTCAAATTTGTCATATATGTATCAATGACACTTTACAACGAATGCGGATTTGTGGATGTTTTAATTCATACATCGCGACAATATTTCAGGTTTTAAACGACGCATATAAACATGTCACCTTTTCAACGCCGAACGACAATCTTAAAGATATTTAAAAAAGCTTCAAGTTTGTCCTGTTTACAGAGATAATAGGTTGATCACGGCTAGTCGGTAATTATATGGTGTAAAATCAATTATACATTCAATTATTGCTCTTTGATAGACTTCTCTATTTACCGCATTTTGTCATCCCGAAAACTCGCGGAGAAGAAATGGTGTGCAGTGAAGACACACAAAGGGGCCGTGTATCGATGGCCAACGACCGTGCCTGGCATGGGACATGCGTCCGGGTACTAATCACCGCCCTCGGACAGTCGTTATACGGTCCACAGGTTACGTAGGACAAAAATACGACTTTGTCGGTAGCCAGCCCCCAATGACCCCTTAAGTCCGCCACATCCCATGTCTAAATATCCCATAATTCCATAATGTTTCCTTTTTTACAATAAAAAAAGACACATCATGCAAAAGTAGTTGCGCGTAATTCTAGGGACCCCGCAGCATATAGTGCAGATAACCAGCGGAAACTAGGTGTTCTGGATCTACACCATCTGCAAGGCACTTGTTGATTCGTGCTCAGCATAATGGTGGTCATCTTTACCGGACTGGAACCGTTCTGTGTACCTTTAAAGGGTTTTTGTGCTCTTCCGTTTTATTGTCGCCGACAATGGTAATTTTGACGGTTTTGGTTACTGAGAGGCTGTGAAACGAAAGGCAGCGAGTGCATGCGACACATTGATCGCTAGTTTATCACTCTGTCGCGACTTTGTTTCTACCAGCGCCTGATTGTTCCTATTTATGATTGTTCCTGTTTATGTAGCTTTAAGTGGAATGTCAATGTGCTTGGCACTAATAAATCAACGGCTAAACACGAACACAGGATCCGGCCTCGTGCTGCAGCCATCTTGTCTTTAGATGAGCACAAGGCCGCTCATCGTCGTACAGAATCTAAAAGGACATATTAGAAAACAGAAAAAATATGCTATACAATTCATGCATAGTTATTATGCTACCATGACAACATATTGCTCCCGTTACAAACATGTGACTTAGTCGAGATGTAAGCATCAAGGAAATTATGTTCTTGTTTAAATAAAATATCAAGGCCAATTGTAAGAAAAGCTTTTACATGAAACTGGAAGCAACCTATCGAATTAATCGATCTTCTCTATTAAAAGGAACATCATATCAATAATTGTAACTTCCTAATTTGGACATTTTGATTGTGTTGTCCGTTTCATCGCACCGATCAAATTATATTAATATTAGCGACGTCAAGCTATTTATGTCGGAGTAAGGTCCCGAGACATATGCCTGGGAAGATTCACCAGCGCACGGCAGAACAACTGGATGATGTCCCACATGAGTTCTATCCCCGACCGAGACTAGAACCCACTCTGCGAGGGATTATCGGTGACCTAACCACTCGGCCACGTGCTCCCCGGGTTTTATTTATTGATTTGTAATCGACAATATAGACAGGAAGAAATTAGGAATTCGGTCGGATCTTATTTATTATAGTTGCAATGTTGACTGTCGATGCATATGTTCCGGATCAGGCTATTTTTTGGTTAGTATTTAAACTTTTCTAATGTCGCCAAAAGTCGTGCCAAATGAGTTTATAAATATAGTATTAAATGGTTTATTATATATTTTTAGAGAAAACAGTTGTTTGGCCTAGTAGATATATCCGTAAAGAGATGTATTCAGATAAAATAGTATATACAAGCGCATATACTTTGATTGGATGGACCCAGGGGATGGGATTGGGGATCCATCCCCCACCAGCCAAGTACATGCATAGAGGTGTGAAAACACACATATACTAAGCTTTTAAAGCTACACTTTGTTGACTGCTTGGGTGGAAGTAAGGGTCCCTTAGCCCCCCCCCCCCCCCAAAAAAAAAAAAAAACCAACAAAAAACAACAACAACAACAACAATCAAACAAAACAACACCAAAAAAAAAAAACAAAAAAAACAACACACAACAACAACTCTGTATCCGCCCCTGGATGGATCCTCATTAGATTAATCGTAATTTCGAGACTGTGAGTAGCCACCTGTCCAATTAAACTTGATGCGATTTTATTCTTTAGTTCAAATTATGTGTCCTGGCAAATGGCGGATACTGCTAAATGTAATAATAATAAATCGGCGGCAACTAAAACTGTAGTTAAACTTTACTGAAACAACATGACCAGTTTTATTTCTATCCAAACGGGAAAATAACAATCACCGCCGTACAATTTACGCAAAGGTTTGCTTTGTGCGGTATTAAAACCAACCGGTGAAAGAGTTGTAGAAAATATTTCAAATGTTCAGAAATTACAAGGGAGTGTAATACCTAGTAGAATCGGTCAGTTGTAAATGTAGCAAGGGGCGTTGTTTACCTCCTAGAAATAAGCGGGTACATTATGAAATGTAAAAGTTTACGATGGAATAATGAGCCGGCTGTGACAATACAGAAAGGCATGATCACAACGTTAAAGTTAAGACTCTGTCAAATCCAGTATTGGTCAGGGTTAAATACACATCACTGGACGGGGAAATAACAGCCGTATTTCCCGACAAACCCCTCCATGTATGTTACCCAGGGAATTAAGTAGTTAACATTAAGTGCAGTTTGAATCAAGCGAGTTTGGTACTTTACTGATTTGGGATTTGTCATCGTGACATTGTCAATGGTCTTAAGTTTGGAGATATGCCTAAATATTGAAAAAATGGCGTTCACACAAACCGGAGACCATACCTCTAAAAAACTGGCCTAGTTAGTAGTCATTTTAACCTTATAGCATGCTGCATTATTAATAAACCAAACCAATTCTGGCTTGTGATTTCTTCTATTTATTTATCCATTCTTTAAGGCATTGACTCAGCAGAAAATACATTAAGTCCATATTTGCCAATGCTTAATAAACTCTGCCCAATTAAGCTTAAAACATACCCTGAACGAAAAATAAATTAAATGTAAAAGCATAATTACCTGTTGTGTTTTATAAGCATGAGGTTAGTGTACGAAGGCACATGTAAATATAAAAGAATGTCATCACGTTTAAAAAATATCTAACAAAAATGCTTTAAATTGTCATATGAAATACAAAATGCTCTTGATACTTAAATGATCAATAAATGCAAAAGATTTCGAATTAAACTGAAAACAAGTTCAACATTCAAGAAGGCAATTTTAGTGTAAAGGGGCATAACTCAGGCATTCCATACACTTCTTCAAACAGATTTATTAGACTCCTGTTAATGATAGGCAAAATAGGAGCTGAGTTTTGAGAGATTTACTTTTTATTCATACAAACATTGTTCACAGATCTAAAAACATGCATACACATGTAATAAAAAGAAGTCCTACAGGATGAACAATTGCTCAAAATATTGTAAAGACATGTTTTCTGTTCATGCAGTTACTTTAAAATATAACAAAACACAGATCTTTAGATATAGTAAAACATATTCATCAGGATACATGTAAGTTAACAAATCAGATCAATCAGGACACTGTAGCTTAAATCAAAATCCAAAAGGATAACTTTTCTCAATAGCATGGTTGTACCTTTAAATGAAAGTTTAAAACATGCCTTCCTATTTTTTTAGGATTTCCTACTTTTTCCAGTAAAATTAATTGAAAGAAAAAGGTAATGCTAGAAATTGTTAATTTGTTACAACGTGAAGTTACACCTTTATAACATAAATATACATTCATGTTAAAAAAAAAAGAAATCTTAAGATCAAGGGGAAATAACTCCAATAGTCACCTAATTATCTCAGGTCATAGGTCTAAAATGTCATGAGATTCATTTTTTGAGAAAAAAAAAAATCTCAATTTGATGTATAACATATATTACTGAATGAAAACACAAGAAACAGTTTATCAAAACCAGCTTATAAATTAGTCTCATTAAGTTAGACTTCAATAATCTGTTATACAGCTGATGGGATATAACATCCCCATTAAAAAGTCTATCAGACAATGTTCTGAAGGATTTCTTTTAAAATTTTGAGTGCTTGTCATAGAACTAGAATTTAATCTTTATTTCTTTTAAAATTAAAATCTTTCTGTAAAGTTTAGCAATAAAATATACCATAATATTTTTTTTTAAATTTATTATTGGGAAACCAACTTTAAATAAATACAATGTAATATAAAACTGTACCAAGGCAAGTACTTGCACTGATAAATATATATCTCATGTTAAATATAAATTTGTTCAAATCAACCATTTTTTCATGTTTGACGCTGGCTGCAACCATTCAAAAGATAGACATTGTATTTGTCATACTAAGGGAGATAACAAGGTAAATTTAACCTTTTCATTACAAAGGCTGTTATCGAGATTAGCCTCCCCTACAACAATGACAATTATCCTCCCTTAAAACATTTACAATTTTCCAGCTTGCTGTCCAATCACCACATCTGAGGTCCCATGCTTCTCTGATCATAATAGCTCTGCATCCAAATAAGACAACTGTCATTACGCTTGACAAACAAGATTTGAATGAGTTAACAATATTTTTTTATAGTTTAAAAAGAAATTTAGTACACAATTAAATTCTATCCAAAAGATAGCCTAAGGAACATTTACATTAGAAAAAATACATTTTAATTTTGTTACATTTAAGAAGTATTGAACATTCTGTCCATTCACACCGATTACATGTACACACATGACATCCACTATGGTCACATGCTTTTCAAGATGGCAGTGGTTATTGCAGCACAACTAAACATAACCAGTGTGAGGAGTGTTCTCTTGTAGTCTAGACTCTACAGTAAAGATTAAACTCACAACAATGTTATTTGTAAAACTGTATATAGATTTATATTACTTAAGAAACTTTCCTTCCATGTGATGTCTTAATGTTTGAGTGGGCCTGAAGAAGCTGTAGAATAGACTCTGGTCCCATAAGTAACTTAAGTTAAGGTCTATGAGAAATCTGTTTTGTTTTTGTTTTTTAAAAACAGTGCATCGGCCATTTATGACCATTATAGCAATGTCCAGATTTTTGGTGGAGAAAGACCCCAGACAAATGTCTGGCTAGAGGTACGGGCACACTGCAAGTCAGCTGGAAGACCTTTTCACATTAAGTCCTTCACCCCGAATGGGACTCGAACCCACGCGGTGAGAGGCTAAGCAGTTAAAGGAGTTACAAATTGGCAACTTTACCACTACGCCATAGGTGCCCAACCAGAAATCTGTCTCCCTGTGGCGTTAACAATGACCACCTTACAATTACTAAAACTGTTTCCACTTTACAATTGATCAAACTGTTTCCATCATGGCTCCAATCTCCTTCAGCTGATTGGTGAAGTTCTGGAACAGAGATACATGGGAATAGGTTATAATTTAAATTCAAATTAAAAAATTGCATCTGAAAAAGTAATTTAAATTTGAAATTACTTTTACATATTATACATAATGATGGTTGCTTATCAGGTTTATCGTCCCACCAACAATATTTCAGTTATCTGGAGACAGTGTCCACTTGAAGCAGATATAGTGCTGCCTTCACTACTGTTTAGCATGCCATGGACACCTGGCATGAAACCACACCCAGTCACATTATCCTGACACAGGGCCAATTAGGTGTGGAACTACAATTATGTTTGCTAGAGCATCAGAAAGTATCATTTTTAATGACTTTGGTGTGTATCATGATTCATATCATATGCGATGACTGGATGATTTTGTTATATAGCCGAGTGGCGAAGAGATTTTGTTATATAGCCGAGTGGCGAAGATTATGAAGAATATCAGCAAGGATTCAATAGTCGTCTAATAGAGAATAATTGTTCCTAATATATTTCATGAGTGGTCATAGAAAAATATATTGATACGAGAGACACCAGTAAAAAAATATTATATTTCTGTGACCATTAGAGAAATTAAATACAATTATGTGCTGTAATCAATCAATGTTCCATTTATCTCATGCTTATTTCATCTATAAACTTTATTTTAATTAGCTGTTTTGCTTAGTCCCACATTACCTTCCTTGGGATCCAGGATGAAAATGATAACCCTATGCACCATAGTGAAATGATAAGGTTTTCTTTCACTGGTGTTTTTCACTCTTTCACTCACAAGCATGAAATACAAAGACATCTTTAGTGGGTGTATTGAACAAGAAAGAAAAAACCCTTCCATAAGAAAGAAAAAAAAGCAAAAAAAAACTAACAAATAACAGTCTGTTTGATTCAATCTTTGGTATGACTAGTATCAGTTAAAATCTTAATATAAACCTCAAGATATCTTATATTTTTGTATGAGTTACCTACCCTGAACTGGACCATCGTGAGTTCCAAGGGAAACGTCTTTAACTGTCCGGAGGGCATGGCCACAGTCATGGTCAGGGTGACATATGGAGAGTTGAGGCTGCGACATGAATCAGAGCTCATAGCCACACCCACCTTCCACTGAACATCAACAAGCTAAAATGCAAGTTTTAAGATGCAAAATCATGGTAACAGTACATGATACAGGTTTATTACCAGTAGTAGCAAACAGGGTCTTTCTAAATCAGCAGTAGGTTGCTTTTTCAACATTTTATCTTTGTAGAGTAAATAATAATAATTTCACTCATGTGCTTTAAATAGTAACATTTGAAACAAATTAACATTTGAAACAAGTTAATTCATTAAGTCAAATAAAGGAAGCCTGGACCATCAAGAGACTACCAATTTACAAAGGAAGTATAAATTAAAATGTTGACTGTCTGTTCATGACACATACCTGTCCTACTCCCAACATATGACTTGCACTACCTGACACCAGTAAATTGCTGCCCTGTATAAACAAACAAATAAAGATTTACAGAAACTTATACTCCCAACCACTATTTTGTTTAAGGAACAAACATATCAGCAGTGCAAATAACAGAATCTCTTTAGTGTTGACAACATTTTCTTTAAGAATCTGAGGAGTGGCAAAAGTAATAGGTTCTTTAATGATCATTATTTTATTTTTTTTCTTGTTCATCAGTAGCCAGTTTAGCAGTTTAGATATTAAATGAAGGCATAATAATGTATCTTCTTAGACTAGTTCACATGCTGTCCCAGTCCAGCCATAATGAGATCATCTTCAACAGAACTATAATGTCTTATCCCTTGTGGCTATGCTTTTTGTTGGATCAAAATTCTTTGAACAAGGTCATCAACGGAATACACAAACCAAAACTCAAAGCTCTAGCAGTTTTGGTTTCTGACAAGAAGATTTTTAAATATACAAATCCATACATGGAGAATGGCTACTCCCTTAGGGGCCAAGATTTTTGACGGATCAGAATTCGTGAAGAATTTTGATACAGGAACACCCAAGGAACATGTATGCCAAATTACATGTTCCTGGGGTGTTCCTGTGCTAGCTCTTGTAGTTTCTGATAATAAGATTTTAAAAGTTTTCCTATATAGCCATATATGGAAAATGGCCACACCCCTGGTGGCCATGTTTTCAGACAGATCAGAATTATCTGGACAATCTTGAGAACATGTAAACTAAATATCAAGGCTCCAGCTGAGCATAAGCTCAGGTGAGCTACAAAGATCAAACATAAAATATTGCTACCCAAAAGATTATGTAAGATATGCACTCACTTTTCTAAAAAGGATAGCTGACAAGACAAAACTGCAAACAGTAAATCCTCTATTTAAACTTGGCAAAATGATATGCAGGTTCATGCATGTGTCTAAATAAATGTGTAAGTTTTCTTGCCAGTAGCTGGAGAGATAGTTAATGAAACTAAAAATAGTAAGGCAGTTAAAACAAATCTAAAATAAAAAGAATATGGTGCCTAGAAATAATGAAGCGTAACATAACAAAGCTATTAGAATATAAACAAACTGCACAAATAAAAGCCAAAACATAACGTGATGAGGTGCATAAATGAAATATGTTGTTTGACATAATGCAGAGGTAAAGTATGAAAAAAGTGAACTGTTTGGCATACATAAGAAAAGAATAGGCCGACATAGAGGAAAAGAAATGTGGTCAAGTGAAGAAGAGGAACATTTAAAATGGGTAGGTACATAAAATGTCTACATAAAATGATACAGCAAGGGTGATTATGGAAGGTGATAGAGGATGGCAAATACATATATAGTGTGGGATATAGTGAGGGTGATAATGGAGGGGGATAAAGGGTGGCAAAGAAATGTACAGAGGAATATAAAGAGGATGATAAAGGATGGCAAAGAAATATACAGAGGAATATAGTGAGGGTGATAATGGAGGGGGATAAAGGGTGGCAAAGAAATGTACAGAGGAATATAGTGAGGATGATAAAAGAGGGAGATAAAGGGTGGCAAAGAAATGTACAGAGGAATATAGTGAGGATGATAAAAAAGGGGGATAAAGGGTGGCAAAGAAATGTACAGAGGAATATAGTGAGGGTGATAAAAGAGGGTGATAAAGGGTGGCAAAGAAATGTACAGAGGAATATAGTGAGGGTGATAATGAAAGGGATAAAGGGTGGCAAAGAAATGTACAGAGGAATATAGTGAGGGTGATAAAAGAGGGGGATAAAGGGTGGCAAAGAAATGTACAGAGGAATATAGTGAGGATAATAAAAGAGGGGGATAAAGGGTGGCAAAGAAATGAACAGAGGAATATAGTGAGGGGAATAAACGAGGGGGGATAAAGGGTGGCAAAGAAATGTACAGAGGAATGTAGTGAGGATGATAAAAGAGGGGGATAAAGGGTGGCAAAGAAATGTACAGAGGAATATAGTGCAGATGATAAAAAAGGGGGATAATGGGTGGCAAAGAAATGTACACAGGAATATAGTCAGGGGGATAAAAGAGGGGGGATAAAGGGTGGCAAAGAAATGTACAGAGGAATATAGTGAGGGTGATAATGGAGGGGGATAAAGGGTGGCAAAGAAATGTACAGAGGAATATAGTGAGGGTGATAAAAGAGGGGGAAAAAGGGTGGCAATGAAATGTACAGAGGAATATAGTGAGGGTGATAATGGAGAGAGATAAAGGGTGGCAAAGAAATGTACAGAGGAATATAGTGAGGGTGATAATGGAGGGGGATAAAGGATGGCAAGCAATGTACAGAGGAATATTGGGCAGTCCGATAACTAAGTTGTCTTCCCTTGAGTACTCTCCGAATGCGCATGCGCATTGAAACTTCCGGGGTATAAGTAGAAATTTTATCAGCGTGTATAACACACACATCAAGTGATATGGAAAGTTGATTAAAGAAAGAAACAAAACCAAAATGGAAATCGCCGAAATATTGCTGAATATGTAAAGGTGTTGTTTATAGCGGGAAGGTGGTCGAAAACAGAACTGTTTCATTGCATCGATTTCCTCAAAACAAGCGGCTGCGACGCATTTTGATGGTATTATAACACTTCGCCCTCCCTTAACTGGTAATAGTTCGCCCTTGATTGGTAACAGCTCGCCCGAGATAGGTAACAGTTCGCCCTTGCTACATGTCGCCTTCGGATATAAGTGTATACATCGAGAAAAAAAGTAAATTGGTTAATTTATTTATAACCATTCACATTGTATTTGTTTTCTTCGTCTTAATATACATTATGAGCTCTTCTGATATAAGTGTATACGCCACCCTTCGCCCTTAAAAATCTTTAAGAAATTAAGTAAAAAGAATGTAAACTTATTAATTTTTTATTATTTTGACACCATTCACATTAAATTTATGCTTCTTTTGTCTCCTTCTTTATTATTATAAACACCGTATTATTAGCATCGTAAATTATTATATTTTTATTTTTCATATTTTAAAATTGTTTTAACCAAAGAAAAAAAATCTGATCCTCCCAGTACAATATACGAACTGTCACTGTTCCGTGATTTAAATGCAATGTTGCGACCTAAAAAATAATAATTATACTGTGTACGTGGTTTATTTATTTCAAATTGTATATTTAAATAAAATTCCGCTGTTGCAAGGATTTTAATGTTACTTAGTTGCATACATATTTTGTTGCAAATACTTTAATAAGGTTGTCATACTCAAGATGACTTGAGTATGCAGTTATCTTATAATTGCACATAAAAGCGTGAACGTTAATTGGTGTTTGCCTACAGACATTATTGTGATGTTACCATTCGCACTAATCTTGATTGATAATTAGTCAGTGTGATCTTGATTAATGTTTACCGACATAGGCGTATATAAAATTTAAAATTAATAAATTGGTCAGTGTGTGATTGTTAATTGATTTTTGCCTAGTCATTATTGTGATGATAGCGTCAGCACTAATTTTGATTGATAATTAGTCACCATGATCTTAACTGATGCTTGCCGTCATAGACGTATATAAGTGCTTGCAATTAATAGACTAGTCAGTGATTCAATCTCGCAACGTACGCTAGCTTTATCACAATACAGTATGAAGAAGTCGACTAAGACGGCAACCAACTAATTGTATTTGTATGCATATCTTATAAAATATTATATATGATACACTATATGACAAATTAAATCAAGTATAAACTTTACTTGACGTCATTTTCCCCCTTCATTTAACGCGTGGAAATGGTACACTTATATCCGAAGTACTCATAATGCATATGAAGCCGATGGAAACAAATACAATTTGATGTGAAAGGTGTCGAAATAATTATAGATAAGTTAACAAGCATACATTTTTGATTGACGTATACACTAATATCCGACGGCGACATGTTACCGATCAAGGGCGAACTGTTACCGATCAAGGGCGACCTGTTACCAGTTAAGGGAGGGTGGAATGTTACTAATTCTCCGCGAGTTGGTGTCTCCTTTTCAATTCATAATTGTCAGTAATATCTAGCTTGTGAGCGCCGATAATTCGCTCGATTAGCTGATATTCCCTTCAGGATCTAGTCAAACGACGATTCGCCAGGTACTTCTTCAAATCTGTTAGCTTGAAATGGTCCAATTCTTAGTTGTTTACACAAGCTTCGTTGATTTCTTTGTCCTTGTCCGCCATCTTTTTTTTTCACTTAGTCCCCAGGGGAGTAGCCTCCCTTTGAATTCAAGGGAAGTAACCGAGTTATCGGACTGCCCAATAGCAAGGATGATAACTGATGATAACACAGAGTGGCAAAGAAGTACAGAGTGAGGAATAAAGAGAAATTATAATGGAGGGTAATAGAGTATGGCAAAGAAATGCACAGAAGCAATAATGGAGATAGTGGATTTGATAATGGTGGATTACAGTTTGGCTAATTTCATAGAACAGAATGTGCTGGGTGAGGTGATTACATGACAGGGTACCTGGGAGGACCAAATGCTGGACAAGATACTCAGGCTGGACTCATTAAATACCATACTGGCTGACAGCTGCTCCTGAAAGGCCTCAGATGTCAGGCGGTTCTTGGCTGCTGACCTGTAATGTCACATTATTAACCCATGAAACAATAATATGGGACAACAGTCAATTAATAAGAGACATTAATAAATAGTCTCCCCTGAATAATCCCTAAATGTAAGTAGGTCCTTTCTTTTGTTTTACTCAGTTTTTATGCTTGTGCTCTATAGAGTGTATGTTGACTTTTCAACCACTTCTATTTTCTTTTTTAGATCACATATCTCTATAATTATTTAAATTAATTTTAAGCTTATTATTATGCAAAAGTAAGAACTTTCACTGTTTGTAATTGCAATATCTATAAAAGAACAGGTGATAAAGTCCAAGAATTCCAACTAAAAGGACCTACCTTCTGGTTGGAATACCTCAAATATTAATTAAAAAGGGAGACAATTTCCATTTCACGAATTAACCACATTATTTGTTTAGTGATCTGAGTAAACAGAAAATGGCCCAAAGTAAAATATGCCAAATAAAAGGCGAGTAAGTAAATTATAGTTTATCTTATTGAGGTTTATGATATACTGGTTAATAAAAACAAAACAAAAACTGGTAAAGTGTTCTCAATCAATTTGTTTTAAACTTCACAATAAATAACATGAAAAATGAGGCAAATAAAGAGAGAAAATATAGATATATTGTGAAATATGCAGCTAAAATAACCCAAATGTTAGGGCACAACAACAAAAATTAAATAATGGAATACAAGTTATCATCAAATAAGGTGTTTTGCCTACATAAATGTCATGGGTTTTATACAATGAACATAAAAGATTATCAGTAATTATAAGTAATGTAAAAACAGAAATTGATATTCATGAATAGTATTTTCAATTTGTTAAAGAAAACATATTTGTAAACACCTACCTGTATAAATACAATATGGAATTGGATAGACTATGGGCTTTGTGAACAGTTGATTCTTTATCAAATTGTTGTAGTTTCTGTGAAAATACATGAACAAAAAATAATATGCTGACAAAGACTGAATAATAATGTGCAAAAATATGTACTTTAATAAATAAAAGTGACTGTTTCTTTCCTAAACTCTGAGGTACAACATGTCATTGTTGTGAAAAATGGAAACTGCTGATAAGAAATGGAATGTAAAGGTCATTAATAAAGAATTAAACATAATATTTGAACATTTTTATACATACAGCCCCTAACCCACACTATCAGGAAAACAGTTTTAATTTAATATAAATTAAGTATCTATGGCAAATATCCTCTAGGACAAAGAGCCCCCAGTAGAATTTGAACTCAAGGACAACTTTGAGATGGTAGACAAACACCAATTAAACATTCCAATTGTTTTGACTAGATAGACAAATCCCCAGCTATTATATTATATGGTTGTGTTATATATTTGCATTAAATGAGTGTGACATTTAATCTTTTCATGAAATATTGTCATTTTTTAAGTAAGTACTATAGTATCTATCTGCACTTTTTACATTCCTACTCTTGCATTGGTTAATAACAACTTCAACTGTATTATATGTATTTAAAATAATACATGAAAATGTTTGAAACAAAAGTATAGGAAAAGAATTATATGCAGTCAATAACCCATACATATCTTTACTACAAATTTATTAACAAAAACTTATACATAACTGAAACATGAAATACCACCTCTGAATTGTTGGGTTACTTTAATTAAGAATTTGCTGCAAAAATACAGTTTCGTTTTATATGGTTATGCTTGTTTTTTTTCCCTCTCCAACAGATTGCCAATATAAAAGTTCTGGTTAACCAGTTTAAATAGAGACTGTAAAAAATGAAGAATGAAAGATTAATACAATCTATCATAGGACTGGGTGTAAGATTAGGAGATTCCAACCTGAGAATTAACTTTTTTGATGAAAATGAACCCTTGTGAGTTTCCATTAAAAAAGGTTACTCAAGGGTTGTGATTTCCCAATGTTACATCTAATTCTATGACTGATTCTTTTTCCTACAAGCTCAAAATTACACTCTGACTACTTGTTTAACTAGGACCCTTGCTAAACAAACAAAGTTAATTGCTACTTTCTTTTTTGCTTTCTGTTACTGATTTGTTTTTAGTAATTAACAAAGCTTATTTATTGTACTTATAAAAAAAGTATCTGTGTATATGAAAGACACAAGATGCATGGAAATTTTACTGTTATTTTGTGTGTGTCCAGATACCATATAAATATAACAATATAACTGTACAGAGATAAGAAAGAATTTCAAACAAAATCAGAAGTTTAAATTGATCCAATGTACCTTTTGCCACTCAGCAGTGTTTAAACTCGCTGCATTAAACTGCAGATACTGCATCACCTCATCACACTGGAACAGACAACAAACCAAACAGTCGACATACACAGTAACCCATATCATGTTATGTATATACACTTTTTGTTTTATATTGTTTTTTTTACAACACATCATCACAGTTATAGTCATATAAGTGACATCAATTAATTTTTGGTGAAGGAAGACCCCCTAGACATATGAGACGAATTCTGGGAAGAAGCACCTCTAGTCATCTGGAAGAAATCCCCACATGAAAGTTTTCACCCTGACTGGATATCTAAACCCATAGTGAGGGGCTGCGGAATTACAAGTCAGAAACTTTAACTGCTCGGCCAAAGTGTACCCTTTATCATGCTACACTCGAAAAAATAACAGCAATATTTTTTTTATATTATTTAGTTATAAGTCATTTGCAATTGTCTACATTGAGATAACTACACAAATTGCTTAAGACTCTGAAGAAAATAGTGCCAAACCTGATAAGAAAGCTTTTAGTGGGAGTTGACCAATCTGGATCTTCTCTACTCGCCTAACCTTGACCAATTTGCTCTTTAGCTTATGGTTAATATGTTTATTACAGAATTTATTTAAAGAAATAAACTGAAATACAATTTAGTGTAATTAAAGAATGTTAGTGGAATACTTCCTCAAACAGTGCAAAATTTGTGAAAAATTTAGTAAAATATTGGCTTATTATTGAGATATGTTGCATAATGTATAATTTAATTATGGTAGTTGGGGCAACAACAAAAAGTTTTAAAGAAAGCACAATATTGCATTTCTTACACAAAACTGGTACTAATTTGTAATTTGTTTAAATTCCTTCACTTACTATTTCTGTTAGAACCTCTTTCCCTAATGTATTCATATACTCTACTGCTGTTTCAAAACCTGCAAGAGTAGAACAAAACAGGGAATAAAATATAACACTAGGACTCAAATCAATGCAAAGTATGTTAATGTGAGGGCCATTCAATATATAATGCAACTGTCGCCAGCGTTTCCCCGTGCGACACATGATTTTCATGCCTTGTATACACACGTAAAGCTGACTGTCCACCCTTTACATTGATACCAAATACACGCAGATTAATTTTGAAACGGTTTACCTGTAAGTAAATTAATACACCATACTCGTATACACTGTGTTAAAAATGGTTGGAAAACGGTCGCCTGAGAGTGTGAAAATTAGGGCCTATATTCAAGTGCGGTGTAAAAATGGCTTATGTGCAAAGGATATTTATCATGAACTGTGTGACGCCTATGGGAAATCTGAAGTGTCGTATGCAACAATTACAAGGTGGATGAAGAAATTTAAAAGTGGAAAAACAACAATTGAAGATGAACCTAGACCAGGAAGGCCACGGTCAGTTGTTACAGACAAAAACATTGAAAAGGTTCGTGAAATTATAAAACAAGATGCAAGATATACAGTGCATGACATAGTTAAGATGACAGGGATCTCATCAGGGTCTTTTCATTTTATTCTGAGAAAGTGTTTGAAAGTACGGCGGATAACAGCTCGTTGGATTCCTCATCTCCTGACAGACAAGGAAAAACAACAGCGTGTTTCAATTGCCAAGAAACTGCTTAAAATGTATCCTAGCTACAATTCACGAACACTTGCTGACTTTTGTACAGGTGATGAGACATGGGTACACTTTTTTGAACCCCTACATAAAATTAATAACAAGATTTGGGCCGGGAAACAAGCCCGTAGACCTTGTATTGCCAGAAGGCTACAAAGTGTGAAAAAGATTATGTATGCCACATTTTATAGTCTGCAGGGTGTTGTGGCCTCTGTACCTATAAATAAAGGAAAAACTGTACTGGACGGTATTACAAGTAAAAAATATTGTCTAAAGTTGAGAAATACTACAAGAAACGACGTCCAGCATCTGGGATACGTCATATTTGCCTGCTACATGACAATGCGCCACCACACAGAGCTCAAGTTGTGACCAAGTTTTTAGATGAGCGGAAAGTCAGTCATCCCGCATCCACCCTATTCACCAGATTTGTCACCCTGTGACTTTTTCCTATTTCCGAAACTTAAAATGTTCCTATCAGGTCGGCGCTATAGGTCAAGACAGGCTGTTGGATCTGCAGTGTACCAGTTCCTTAAGAGTGTACCTAAAAAGGACTATGAAAATTCTTTTAAAAGTTGGATTAAACGTCTGAAAATTTGTATACAGGTTAAGGGTGAATACTTTGAGGGACAACATTAAAATTATGAAAATTCCATGTTTTGTTGTCAAGAAAACCCAACAGTTGCATTATATATTGAATGGCCCTCGTAGTTAGGGTTACGAGTAAATAAATTTTATAATACAACCCTTTCTGACATGGGACCATTTCATTAAAGCAGCACTTTTAAATATTTAAAAAAAATAAGTTTTCAGCCAGAAGATGGTGGTATAATTTTTCCAAGGCTGGTTTATTGAAGGGGCAGCACATCCCTCATTTGATCGCGACCTTGCCATGTTTCCCAAACATGTCTTTAAACATTTTTTTAACCAATGTGCCAAAACGAAGGCTCCTATCATAAACTATAATTTTATAGTTTTTGTCCTTCTATAATGCAAATATTATGCATGTCAATTCCATGACCTTTTGTTAACACTAATTTCACCTTATTATATATTATTTCACATTCAGAGTTTTTATTTGGCCTCTTTTAGAAACTGATATTCCGTTGTGTTCTTGTGTTCCCAGTTACAAAAAGCTTCTCTTTTTCTCAATTTCTAAGTGAAAATTCCCAATTCAAAGAACAAACAAAAAATCTCACCCTGGATCAAATAAATTACATAATGGGATACATTGTCGAAATAAAAATAATCTTCCTGTTAGATAATATCCAACGTAGTCCAAATAGTAGGTAGGTCCTTTTAGCAGGAAATCTTGGACTTTATCACCTGTTCTTTTGCAGATAGTGCAGTTACAGTGAAATTTCTTACTTTTCAATAAATTTAAATAATTTGAAATACTTATAGAGATATGCTATTTAACCAAGAAAATGGAGGTGTCTGTTGATGATGGTATACATAGGTACCACAAGAACGGTATAAAAGTCAACACACACTCCAAAGAGTACAAGCATAAAACCCAAGTAATCCAAATAAAAGGACCTATTTGCAGTTAGGGATTATTCAGGGGAGATCCACTAATGTCTCTCATTGACTTTTTAACCGCCCATAAGTCGACAAAAAGGATATTATTCTAAAATTGTCTTGAGAAGTCAGATTGACTTATAAGCAGGTTAACAAAAAACGAAAATGTTAAACACAAGTTTACTGGAGCATTAACATGGTCTAAATCTCAATCAAAACACTGTACTGCCCTTGAGTACATGCAGCCAATTATGTCATGGAGAAATATAGTTGGTAGCTGCTTCTAAAACATTCTCACCCACACCGTCAAACTGCTGCAATCGATATCACCTTGACAACAACTTCTCTCAGGGGTTTCAAGATCAGTCAAGTTTACCTGGGTAATAAGGCAAGTACAGAAATACACAAAGTAAATAACTTGGTGTATCTGGAAGACTGATATTGAACGATTGTTTGGGCATTTACAAATGGTTAATTACCGGTAGCTGTATGTCATGCAGAACAAAGATAAATGTGTGCGAGCTGCATAATCACTGTTTGATTGCCAGCTTCCTGATAACCAGGTGATTGCTCGTGAGAAGAGACATCAAGACATGCTCCCAAACTGGTGAGAAAAAAAAATCCTGACATTGGACCCCTAGATAAATCTAACTGGATGAAGTTTGTAATACAGTTTTTGTTGTAAGCGGCTTGCCCGAAGCCAGGGACAAGTACTTTTGATTTCGGGCAAGTTTAAATTCCTAAACGCATGTCCGATCGGGCAAGTGATTTATCCGTATACAAAAGCCTGATTTATTGTTAACATTGGTGAAAAATGAGGAAAATTCCCCCAATTGGCAATAAAAGCCAATCGGTTAAGCTATCTTTTGTGTTCTGTATCACTGAAACACTTTTTGCATAACATTCACAAAAAGAATTCATAATTAAATTTTCATCTTGCAATTATGGTTTATATATTCAAATAGTAATTTACTCTCAGATATATTACGTACTAAAATATGATTAAACAGATTTAAATCGATTTCCATTTTGCACATTTCGCTAATGAAACTCCATTGCGTACTTATGTCATACTGGAATTTGAAAAGTTTACTGTGATAGGATTCGTCTGCGAAACATCGTACTATGTTGATTTTGAAGTATTTAGACAGAGCTCAGCAAAAAAACAAGAAAAAAGAAAACCTGAAGCCGACAAACAAAAAAATCAATCAGAAAATAAATAGTGTTGAAGGCAAAAGCCAGCATTTGTTTCAAACCCAATGGCAGAAAGACCAGCCATGGTTGAGATGCGACGAAGGCCCTGGCTTGATGTTTTGCAATGATGTTTTCGAGCTAGTGAAACCAATTTCAGGCAGGTGATTTTTCCCAGTGGCTTGCCCAAAGGGGCAAGTGGTTTGAAAATATTACTGAAAAAGACTGGTGATATTATATTTGGAGGTTTGTATCTTCAGCAGACCCCTTTTTGTGTTAAAACTAAAGTAATGTAATGGGTATATAATAGTTCAGCCAGTACAAGTCACTAACCAACAGTACTGAGCTACTTTGACCACTCAATAAAACCATCACATCATCAGATCTAGCACTGTTACTATGTCCTTTATGAAGGACTCCTCAACTTTTACTCCCTATACTTTTCTCAACAGCCACTTCTGATGCTATAAACGGTAAGTAATAAAAGAAAAGAGTGTTGCTATGGCTCAAAACTGGCACTCATTACTTAAAGGGTGCTCTACCAACTTAGCTATCTGAGCCAATCAAGAACAACATACTACTAGTTATATTTGTGTGAATTATTGTCAAGCTAACTTAAAAATAAATAATTTGTAACACATACACAAAGGAAGTTAAACAGAGTAACCTAAATACAGTGTGTTGGTCATTCAGACTCATTTAAACTAAAAGGTTTTTACAAGATGTTAACAAAAATCAATATGCTCAGTCTGAGTATGCAGGAGGACAGAAGGACTTCTATTTTGTCTGCTTGTCAATCAAGCTATTAACTAAACCGAAAAAAGTGAGGGACACTAGCCCCTAAAATATCACACAAATAAGGATATTTTTTCTTTATAAGGAAATATATATATACTTTGTGCAGCATGTCAGTATACATTTTCAAGGCAGGAACTAAATTCAAGTACTTTTCAAGTCCTGTACAAACCCTGAAATGAACTCTCCAACTTTTAAGGTATAGAATTATTTTGTAAATGAGGGTTGTTTAACACATTTTAAGAAACCTCCATATTAGGAAACCGATAACTTCCTTCTTTCAATCTTTAATTATATGAAAATAACAAATCTCTTTGTAAACGAAAATCTTCCACTTTGGCCTCAGAAAAAAATCACATGTTTGCTCATGATTACTTCTGGAATGCTCTTAATTCCATGTGTTTTTTTTTTTTTGCTGCCACGCTATATAAATAGATAGTTTCCACATCAGTAAAGATCCATTATCTTGGCAGCCATCTTTGATAGCAACTTTCAAGGGATTTTTAGATGAATTGTATAAAAGCGTAAAATTTATTTTCTTCTTATTTGTGGTCCAAAATTTAAAAGCTATACACCATTAGAAAGCTTTTTGAAATATCTATTTTTAAAATGCAATATTTTTTAAATTGATAAATGCACAAAGAATAAATACAGAGAAATAAGTAAAGTTATTGGCTCATCCTTAAACAAAATGAACAGTGAAACATTTTTTGGTTGTATTTTCTTTTACCTTTTAAACTATCAAAATATAGTTTTGATATTTAATATACTTAATAAAAGCTGTTAAATGTGATATAAAATTTACTAAAATAGACTGAAAAATAATAACACAGTGGTGAGTGTAATACAGCACTAATTTCCAGATTTCGGCCTGCATTAGCTTCTGCCTTCAAAGATGGCTGTCTTAAACTGTCTTATCAGTGCCCATGACATCACATGGAAACTATCTATAAGAGGATTTATATCAGATAAAAAAATGATTTCATTACCACCATCGCTTGACGACAGTTTATGATTTCATGGTGTAGAAAAATAAGGAAAATAGTTTGAAATTTGTAATAGACCATTTCAAACATCCAGTGCGCATGCGCCGATTTATATCTCGCGCTACGAGACTTGACCCGTTTTCTTTCGATTGTCAAAACTGGGGGCTCTTGCGCAAAGGATTTCATCGTTTGTGTTGTACTTTCTTAGAAAACATGTTGGTTTTTTTTTTTTTCGGTTTGCACATATTAGCGCCAATTAACGGCTGTTAACAACATTGTTCACGCACTTATAACATAGAGTCGCTATTACATCACTTTGATTTTAATTTCTTCAAGGTTGTAAAAAATAAATGCGGTGTTATTTCTTTCTGGCGCGGAGGGCTCTCTGGCTAACACTGCAACAACAAAGAAAATTCTGGGAAACAATCGACGGTCACTATCATTTGAAGTCGCCGAAAAGAAATATTTTTGTGTCAAATTGACCGACCCATTATTTCACAATACTGTGTAACATGATACCGATCGATAATTGTCTTCAAGCTGCCATTTAGAAGATAGAGAGGGTGTGAACGTTGGGTACTGTTGAGAGATTAAAAATGATAAGTACACGTGAACGGCGTGTGCTATGAATAAATATGCAACGTTATTGACGATTTACCTTCGCGGCATAAATATAAGTTCTAAAAGAGTTAGAGTGGAGAGGGGAAACTTTACTATGTATTAATATTTCAGACTGCGCATGTTTTTACTTATATAAATATCCTTACAAACTTCTTTAGTCCATTGAATGATCATAAGCATTTTTATAAAGGAATTATTTATATTTAAGGTATGGATTAACTACAAAAGAATAGGCGGGCTATTGAAATAATACCTTTGCAATAAACACGAGATGAAAATATACATTAGATTGTGTTCCTTGAAATTCCAACATCCACGTTTCCTCTTCCTTAACGAAAAAATAGTGGGGTTGGGAAAGAGTGCACCATTGTGGGTACTGCTAAATATAGCGTTAGGTCCTTTTATGAGCCAAAAAAGATATTGTAGACCTTAGTGTTTTGTCCTTTTTGTTGTCCTCGCGTAAGTCAATGCATATTGGTCTGTAAATGGTGAAGGTCATAAACCACACGACTGCCATATGGTGACAGTTTCAAACACAGCTGCATAGCGGATGCATGTGTTAATTCTTGCGAAGGGGAAAAGACGCCAAAACACGGTCACACTTCCTGTCCACTAGACAAACAAGGTGTCATAAAACTGCCAATTAGCTTAATTAGTTGGGGTGTCCGCTCATGTCATAAAATTAGGGATTCAATTAGAGTAGAACTTTATGATGGTATGAAAGGGACCCACGCCCATAGAGAAACATACCCGGGAATATGAATTTACAAAACTTAAATTAATACATTTCTATCTTTAAATGGGTACAAAAATTAAGTACCCGGTAGGGCCCACTTTAGACCACATTTTGGCATAGAACATTCAAGCCATGAATGGGAATATAAGACGTAGCCAGGCGTGTAGACCCTCATTCAAATAATTGCAAATCAAGTAAAGTCAAAAGTTGTATGCAGATTTTGAATCGCAGTCCACGAATTCCTATTAATCATTTATACGTAATAGCGCATTATGTGACCGATGCATTAAGAAATAGGGATTTTGACACTATTGTCCAAATTTACAACATTGTTCATTATAAGATATATAACAACTAAGATTAGAAGCATAAGAAAATTTGCTTGACAAAGATCCATACCCCTGTAACTAAAGTAATGATGATGCAAATGACGGTGATGCTGCTGCTGCTACTGCTGATAATGATGACGGTGATACCGATGCTGTTTATGATTATTATGTAAATGGTAAAAACAGTTACGGTGATGCCCATGACGATTACGATGTAGATCGTGATGGCGGTGATGCTGCTGCTGATGATGATGATTAAAGGTGATTATACAGGTAATATGGGATCATGATGATGATCATGTGTGGCCAGATAAATTTAATGGCGGTAATGATTATAATTTCTTTAATATTTAACATGTAAATGGACGTGATATAAGTTCGTTTTTATTACGGTTGTTTTATTTAACTTTCAATTGATGATTGTATACGTGCACTATTTGGCAACTTATGGTTATTCAGACGTTGAACTTTTGTCAATTTCATGATTTTCAGCACTGTATTACGTTCAATTAGATAATACAAAATCCGGAAGTGAAGAGCCCCCAGTTTTGCAAAACAGGTCGAGTCTCGCGAGTTTTTCTCACAAAGGGTCTACTTGATCAGCGGAATAGGACTGGCTAGACGCTTGGTTTGAAATGGTCTATTATGTTCTTATTTTGACGGCTGTCACCACCACACCCCCGAAACGCAATATCAAACAACAATGCGCCAATTATTATGCAGTCTAGCCGAAATATTTAGTGTTCCAAAAGAAAACTAGTACTTGGTAATTCCAAGGAAGTTATGGAAAGGGTCCTTGATTAAATAAAGCATATACAATGTTTCTGTCGGAGTAAAGTATAACTACCCAAGAACTACTGAGCTTTTGCTATAGTAGACACCATAAATTTTAATAAAATCTCCAAACAAACCATCAGGACTGTCTCGCAGTAACATCGCCATTTTGAACTATGATCACTGTCACTCGAGCGCTTGTTCTGAGCCATTCACATTATGACAGCGAACGTCTAAGATACGTTGAAAATCACGTGATGATTCACGTGACTTGTATTCCGGAGTAAATCACGTGACAATCATGCAGTCTTTGCTGTTAGCTAGTGCACTGGTGCTAGGATTTTGTGCTTGGCTGAGTTCTGGATATATACAATGGCCTGTTCCATACAGGTGTGGTGGCAATTTTTTTTAAATGTTTTCATATACAAACACACACGCAGTAATTCAATCGAGCCAGTAAGCTTGCGCAAAACAGTAACAAAAATAAATAGTATCCTTTAATAATGTGTGTTTCGTTCAGTATTATAATTATTTAAAACTTTCATTTTACATGATTTATAAGGAAATTCTTTATATGTATAATTTAATATCAAACCTACACTGTCATAAAAACGTGACACAAAGAAAATGATTGGTTTAGTTTGCAAGGTACGAATAGTTAATAATAAGCTTACCAGACATTTACAAATAATTGTATAAGTAAAACATTTTGAATTATTTTATAGATCTATTTGTTTTAAGAAATTAATTATTTTATATAGATTCGTAGTTTATTTATACAAACATTATATTTTACTGTTTTCTCCCAAATAGTTCTAAGTCTTTAATGTGGGAAAACGTCAATACTATACATTCAATATATTCTGTTAGTAAGAGAAGGTTATCGGTAACACTTTTAAGACTTATGACTTCTTTGTTGATAGATTACGTTATATTCGCACATGTATTGTTTACACAACTTCTTGCCATGTTGTGCGATATGCATTCGTCTATAAAGCATTTAACCCTTTACTTGCTGGAAACACCATTAGTGTGGAGAATGTATTATGCTTAATGGATGGATAGCGTTTACAGCATGTAACGGGTGAACTACGACATATAACGCTTCAAGATTTGATAAATACATGCAGTCTAGATAAGATAACCATAGTAAAGTTACCTTAGGTTTGTGATAAAGATGCATTGTTTCTCCTCAGTAGGCGGTCACTATATTTAGGCCGTGGTCGAAATTCGGAACACCTCGCCCGTTTCTTTTGTCGGATACCGAACTAATAAAAGCGAATCATACTTTATAGTAAAGTTGGTATCCGACAGTATGGAACCCATCCCCTCAAACAACCAAATAAATTATTGTTGCTTGAATAGATCCTGTAAAAAAAATGTTTATTTATGTCCTCCACCTAAGTGAAAATTGAAACATAACACTTCAATCGTCGTTACAAACATGCATTTCCTATATGAACCACGCTGGAGAGATAGCTATGTAGATCAATGTTTTTAAACTAAAAAAAACACGCGACCTCTTACTTTTGAGATCAAGATATACATACTATCAATCGGGTAATCCGCTCTGACGTCGATGTCTTCCTTTTCGCAGAAATCCCAAAATCGTGTTTATTTATAGATTTGGAAAGAATAAATACTGGGTAATTATTAACGAGTTATACCGTTTTAAATTGAGATAGTGTTTAAAATCGTTCTTGCTAAGACGAAAGTACTAGTTTCTGCAGAAATTATGCACAAATACCCCGAATAGGGCACAGGTGTTGTTAAATGTATTTGATACTGGCAAACTGTCGGATACCACAGTTAAATGTCTACTGTTATTAATTTACAGTTGGCGTCTTTCTATATTAGGTTAAACTTTGTATATGTAAAATATCATTGATGAGTTCGCACAGTTTGATACCCCTTCAATCTTAAAATGAATATAGTTTGCAACTAACCTAAGGTTTGGACGCTCCCATGTCCCATATTTAGGAGTTTTTCACCTTCGATTATACAGATTGGTGTATTACTTTATTCATTGCAAATACAGTCTCTTCTGGGTTTTTTTTTAAGGAAAAGTTTTTAATCTTTCATTGTGCTGTTTGATTATACATTAAACTCCACAATAACGATTATATTACAGCATAAAAGAGACACATTTTAACCCGCAGTCAATAATTCTCATTTAATTTATTAACATCCTGGATTAATGTACGCGAAAGCAAAAATAACATAAAACAGTGTATGGTGTTTGTAATTTTATCTCGATCTAAGCAACCAACATTAGGCCTATTATGTACATACCATAACTTTCTATTTTGCGTGCTAGTTTGCAAAGGAAATATTTCTTCGTCGGGTTACTTTATGTTTTCAAATCTGTTAGAGCTTTACTAGATGTGAGGTACGATAACTAATTAACTAATAGCTAATTAAAATACACATTAAACATAGGAATTGCAGATATACTTGTACTTTTGTATTAAGACACTTGCATGCTCGTGTTATAAAGAATTTTACATGTAAACGGGGGTAATATATTGTTGTACAGAATACGTAATCAAGAAATATACAAGTTACCATTGTTTAGTGTGCTTAATACCTCACAGCGATAGTTGCGATCATTTAAAGGGACACCCACCTTTTATTGTAGACAAAATCCCTGACAACTGTCGGCGCGCAGTTTGGCATTTGAAAGAATATACAAACATTATTTATTAATGATTCATGAGTTTACGTATTATTTCTTAGACGTTTCAAGTCCCGACCCAAGTTCGATTCATACTGCCAGGCGATGTTCCCATTCTGCCCGACCGGTGACGAACCCAACACGATGCCGAAATTCCATCCAGACGACACGGTGGAGGTGTATGCCCTCAAGGCGCCAGTGTTTGAGTTTAAATTTGGGGATCTGCTGGGAAAATTTGTAAGTGATCAAATTGCTGCTGCTGTTGCTGGTCTTGCTGCTGTAGATCATTTCATCATTCGACCATCTATACTGATAGTTGTTGCACTTTCTAGTATCCTTTCTAGTACAACACATGTTTCTATCATTTTTATTTCAAGTGCTGCAACCCGATTTAAAAGATCAGACGTAATTTGGAATGCGCGCAATTTGTAATTATGTTTTATACATTTGTTCAAATAAAACCCTAGTCACTAAGTTAAAAACTCCTACTGGAACACCTTTGAACATATGCATATTTTGATGTACTTGGACAGATTATAAACAATTATTACATTTATTATACTACTTCTACTACATATCTATACTACTGACTAAAGCGAATAATGCTGTTTTTGCTGATTTCATAAAATATTTGACAATTGCTTCTTTCCTTCTGCGATTATGTCCTCTCGAAAGGTTTTTTTTTATTAATATAATATTTTCCCATATTTTCCACTATTACAGCACATTATGCATGATGCCATGGCTTTTAAAAACCTAAACACCGGTTACAACTACACGTTGGAATGGTACGAACTTGTGGAACTGTTCAACTGCACATTTGCACACGTGATTGACAACGATACGTTGCTATGGTGTAACCAAGGAGCCGCGTGCGTGTATGACGGGGTCGATGACCATCACTGGATAGCCAACGGGACCCTGGTCAAAGTAGCCGAGATCACAGGTATGTGAAAGACTAAACATCTCCAACGTAACTCTTTCATTGCTTGTATAATAGTGCGTATGCTTAAGCAATTGCCTAATACAATTTAATACTTTTACTTTTTACTGTCTGTTGTCCTCTCTGCAAAGACGAGTCAGTATTCCATATAACTTATCCTTATATAACATGTTCTCCATTCTGCAAAGACGAGTTAGTATTCCTCATAACTTATCTTTTTATCGCATGTTCCCCTCTGTAAAGACGAGTCAATATTCCTCATAACTTATCATTATATTGCATGTTTTCCTTTCAGCAAGGACGAGTCAGTATTCCTCATAACTTATCTTTTTATCGCATGTTCCCCTCTGTAAAGACGAGTCAATATTCCTCATAACTTATCTTTATATCGCATGTTCCCCTTTCTGTAAAGACGAGTCAGTATTCCTCATAACTTATCTTTTTATCGCATGTTCCCCTCTGTAAAGACGAGTCAATATTCCTCATAACTTATCTTTTTATCGCATGTTCTCCTTTCTGTAAGGACGAGTCAATATTCCTCACAACTTATCTTTTTATCGCATGTTCTCCTTTCTGTAAGGACGAGTCAATATTCCTCATAACTTATCATTATATTGCATGTTTTCCTTTCAGCAAGGACGAGTCAGTATTCCTCATAATTTATCTTAAGTTTGCCTGCTCTCTTTGCTGCAGACAAGTCAGCTAGCGCTACTGAAATGCAGAAAATAATGAAGTTACATTTATATTCTTTAAAAAAATATGACAATCCCCTTTTCTCCGCCATTTAACAGAGAAGGCATCTGCATGTGTACGCACCCATAGAATTAACGCACAAATTAGATCTAATTTGTAGTTGTCAAAAAATGTCCAAATGACGACTGTTTGCCCTTTAATTTTCTTAAATTGTTTTAATTTAAATCTTTAAATATAGGCTAAACGTATTGAAAACATAGTATACCATTTAGGTTAATATAGTCGCCGCTTTATCCGTCCGTTCCGTTGTTCGTTCATATGTCCGTCCGTTCGTTCGTTCGTCATAATTTTGTCTGGAGCATAGCACAAAAACTGTAACATACTTCATTGGCAGATAGATCTTAATGAGAAGAAGTGCAGTGTAACCATATCTCTGTTTTGCATAATTTAGGAGTAATTGCCCTTTGTTATTTTTAATACTTAAATTTTGTCCGGAGCATAACACAAAAACTGTAAGAATTAGCAACATGAAACTTCATAGGTAGATAGATCTCAATGATGAGAAGGGCATAGTTTAGGAATTTTTTCTTTCGTTACTGTTTTCATACTTTAATTATTTAAAGACACATATTTGAAAGAAAAAAAACGCTTTTGGAACTAGCGTTAATTTGGGGAGCATCCATCGGTTCTACCGATTGTCTTATTCCATAAAGTTTTGAAGCTTCGTTAAATCGTCTGTCAAAAGCTGGAAAATATTTAATGCAAAATGGTAAAATAAGTAGCATGATCTATAAAAATGCTAAGCGGCATCTATAGATCTTGTATGACGTTTTTGTGAAGATCTAAAGTTTGTATGACATTGTAGTGAAGATCTAAACTTTGTTTGACGTTGTAGTGAATATCTGAGGTTTATATGACATTGTAGGGAAGATCTAAAGTTTATATGACATTGTAGGGAAAAATCTTAAGTTTGTATGACATTGTACGGAAGATCTAAAGTTTGTATGACATTGCCAAAAGATCTAAATTTTATATGACTTGTAAAAATCTAAAGTTTGTTTGATCTTAATCGCGAATGACGTTGTGATAAATATCTGAATCTTTTATTATGTTGTGGTAAAGATCTAAATTTTGTATGATGTTATTGTCCGTTATGTAGGTCAGATGTACAACAAATTTGCCAATTGGGTCCTGTACGACAATGATACGGCCATTTACTACGAAACTTGGACGGTTTGGGATGAACCAGGTAAAGAAGATTGCTATTGCAAGCGAATTCATAATAACCATTTATTGCAAACGTTTTGCTTCCTGTAGTATTTAAAATTAGATATCACTTGAACGTATTTAGAGCTAACTAGCCTAATGTGCTGTGACAATCTTTAACATTTAATACGAAACTTTAACGAATTTTTAAACATCACATTGACATCTCTGTTGACATGTTTGCACTTTGTTTGCTATTTTTATTCTCTCTATTCTGTTATATCGTCAGGTGGCAAAATGTGGTTCGATTCCTTTGATTGTGCCAGTTTTGTAATCAGAGCGTTTGACGAACTCGGCCAGATCGGTACGAAGTTCAACCAAAGCGTGCATCTGAATTATACGCGTATTAATCTATACTCCGAGGCGCCTGTGTATCTCGGTAACGCCACTGAAGTTAGTGCCAACGAGACACTCTGGCAGGACATCGTGGAGTTCTACTCCTTCTTCCAGTCTCACCAATCCTTCCAGGACCTTCTGGCCCATCTGGTCATGGCAGCAGACGAGGTGTTCAAGGAGAGAAAGTTTTACTTCTTCTACAATTATGAGTACTGGTTCCTCAAAGTGAAGCCACCCTACGTCAAGCTGACCTACACAGAGAAACCTTTACCGGGGCCCGGGAAAATGCCATGATGGGATAAAGGCAGGACTTAATCACAAAAGTGTTGATCAAAAAAGAAAACAAACGTGTTGAATGTAGACTTGGAAAAAATGACCAAAAACAACACTGCACACTTGAACTCGGAGTGTACGCCCGTCTCCACCACCTGCGTTTGTTTTCAAATACTCGTAATAACTAAATTTATTAAATGTTTCTTTATCATCAGTTTTTTTTTTATTTCTATAACAACACCAACAAGGACACGACTACAAATCTATTTTTAAACAAAAGTAAGAAGTTAAGATTTACAGAATCTTTTTGTTCGAAGACAAAATGTTAAAAAATAACTTTAATAAAAAGGTTTATTTCACAAATGCAGTAATTTTTATTTAAAATATTTTCTTAAAGTTAATCAGTAAATATTGAAAAATCAACAGCAACAATCATGATATATTGATGAATGCTTTTCTTCAGATATGCCCAGATATGACCCTAAAAGGGACGTGGACATAGCTTTTAAGCAATAAAACAAAACGATCCCTACCTATTTAATATACTTTCAGCAGGCGTCAGTCTACCCATGATGTATAATATTAAAGTTATATTAAAAATAATTAACGCTCAACCTAGCAATTTCCAGTAGAAATACTTGGGAAATCGTGTGTCTTCAGCCCATTACTGCAACTAATGACAACGTTGTAGCCATTTTGTTTTTACTGCATTCTTTTCATATTAAACTCTTTTATTAACTATATTTAAGCAATCCTTTGGGCCAGGAGTTACTACAATGACTACAGTATTCATCAATTATATGCACTTTATTTACTTCTTTCTTTATCTAAAATCTTATCAAATAAAGCTTATAGAATATTTAATTACAATTTATTCTGGCATCAGTGCATTACTTAAAATAGAAATAGATGGTTCTTTTTTGTGTGTTTTTTTTTTTAATAAATGCAATAAATAATAAGCATCTTTTTATTTCATTTATAAAAAGTACAGTTTACTCAAAATGTAATTAACATATTATTATTCAAGTCCAGTAAAACATTTGCAGAACGCCTAAGTAAAGGGAAAATAATTGTTTACACCTTTGAATAGCTTCCAAACCCAAGAGTAAGGAGACATGGCGGAAGCCAGTTAAGTCATAAGGATATTAAATGTATACATTTAAACTTATGTATAATTATTGGGAAACAAGTTCTTTCACTGAATTATCCCTCTCAACTGCCCACTTCCTGGGTAGAACCAGTAGTCAGGTAGTGAGTACCTGGAGCAACGTGCAGTTAATAATCTTGCTCAAGGATAAACTTCTTGAGGCCAGAAACTAGGACCCTCCAGTCAGTCAAACGTCATAACCATTATACCATGGACACCTGAATTAAATTAATACAGTAATGCTATTCTCTATCCTTAGAATATAAAATAATTATTTAATAATATATATTAAATTACTTCATTTAAATATAACGTTAAGAAATACACATGTAACATAGATATTAGTCCATGTTGTATTACTTTATACTGTTAATGGGTTTAAAATGGTAATTCATAGCCTGTTAAACACATTGTATTTATAAAGTTTAGCCAAATAGTGTAGATCCAGACCAGCATGTTCTCGGCTTTGTCTCTATAAGTATATATACCTTTTTATTTAACATATATAATATGTTAGCAAATGGAGATGAAAATTAAGCATGGACTTTAAACTAAAAAGGCTAAGGGTTAGTGTTTTGTAAACATTTCCCCATTTTTCCAAAGCAAGATTCCAGAATTAAAATAAGTTGTTATACACTCAAATGGCTATGGGATCTATTATGAATAACCTGCTTTATGTGCTAATGTCCATAACTTTGACTTTCACATGACTTAGCTACAAGCAGAGAATAACCTGGATCTACACTATTGCAATAGGTTCAAGGAATTTGTGCACTGTAGGTTAAGAGTTTGTTTACATTACATTGCACCAACACAATTATGTTAATATTAGCAAAATCCAGATAATTATTGGTGGAGGAAGAGCCCAGGCTTGTCTTTGGGTTAACTCCCCAGCGCTACATAGGTTAGCTGGAAAACCTCCCCACATGGATGTTCTCTCCATGACCAGGATGTGGTGAGGGGCTGCAGAGTTACAAGTCGTCTAACCATTCAGCCACCTACCGGGAAACCCTTTTCTTGCTAATCGTCATATATTCTTACGCTTTTGGCAAATACAGTAGATCTATATCAGCCAGGTCCCTGCTCTGAGAGCTGTCAGATCAGGATCTGCACTATTTGCTGCCGGGTCTCTAGCAAAATGACAAGGCACCTTTGCATGTTAAGAAGATGACTAAGAATTATTTTGGGTTATTAACAAAAAGCAAAGGGTTAAGAGTTAAATGGCTAGTAGAAAGCCACCACTGAATGACTACCAAAACCCAAGTGTTTTTTTAGCTTTCTTTAATCACATAAATATATCTATATGTACATGTCACGAAATAGAAGAAAATTTAGAACAGCAGTAAAAGAGAACACTAACAATGACATACTTATGTATCTCCAATGTATAAGAAGACAAACAAGATATAATTGTAAATTATGTTGGGACCATGTGTTTAATAACATATATCAGTTCCCCCCCCCCCCATATATAAATAAGTTCTGTTCTTTAAACCCGCAACAATATCCAATTTCCAATGCAGAACTTTTACAGGCTCTATATAAAAATAAATCAAAGCTCAGTATTGAATAATATAAGTACAGATTTTCAAAATTGCAGATCTTTTCTTCAACAATCGAAGCAAAATGCATGTACATACACTAGCATAAACTTTGTATTTTAAATCATAGACCATAATAATTTCACAATTATTGATAAGAAAATAATTTCTGAGACAAAATTTTAAACATATCAAAATTTGGAAACCAAAGTCGACAGATACCTGTTCTACACTGTCAAGCCTGGTTAACAATCTTGATATGTTGCAGTAAATGACATCTATCATATAAAAAAGAAGAGAGATGGTCCCACAAAAAAGGAATGTAAGTTTATGTAATCATATCAGTCTAACCAAGTTTGAATGAAAGCAGCACTTCTTCAAACAGATAATAAAATGAAGGAATCTGCAGAAAATCACCATTTTGACCCATCTTAATGCACGTCAGTGAAAACTTACCATGCATGACACATTACACAATTATGTCAGAATATTAAAGCATTTCAACTCTACATTATATATTTAGCATACATTTATAATTTACAGATAATTTGTAGGATGTATCATCAACACACACCTGTCAGTCAATCCTTAAAGTCATGAACAATAAAAAAATGGAAGAAACTGAGTGTTTTGACATGCATATCTATATCATGTGACTTCTGGATTTATTGAGACAAATGCTTTTAGGCAGAACTTCAATTAAATATAAAACAATAACAACTCTAACAATTTCATGTGAATGAACATGAAATCCAGTAATCGTTGAAAAACACTAAGTTAGCATTTATGAAAAATGAGAATTGGATAAAATCTACACATTGACAACTCCATCAACTAATATAAACAAATTACTTGATAACTCGTACAATGTTTAATACTTTGTGCGAACCAATTACGACCTGAGGAGCGTCAACAACCACGTATATCATGAATGAATAAATTTCTCCCCTAGATGATGTTATTGTTGTACCACAAGACTCAGTAGAGACTGGTCTTCTTCATGATGCGTAAAAACTCTTCTTGGTTGATCTCCCCATCACCATCACGATCTGCCTCATCTATCATTTCCTGGAATTAATAAAGTGAAAGTTCATGAGTAGCCATGACTAATGTTTTATTTATTTAACTATCAAAATCTTCTTTAAAAGTAGAACTTTACTTGTTTAAGATAATACGGAATCATACTGACCCATACTGCATTTGATCATGCCTGCTAGAAGGTATAACTATTATTAAACTTCGTATGAAATAAAATATTGCAGCAATAGTTTATTTGTTGGGTTTATTGTCCTGCCGACAATATTTCAGTTATTTGGAGATGGTGTCAATTTGGAGCAGATATATTTCTGTGCAAAGAATGCCGTGAACAAGTGGCATGATTCCAGTATATACATGTATTTTTTCTTTTTGGTATTGCTACTCGCAACCTGTTCCTTTTTTTATTAAGATGACATTCTTTACAATGAACTACCCTTATATTAACTTAAGTACTTCTACTATTTTTAATGACAGACCAACAGCTAAGGACATCAGGCAACAAGTACTGGATGTGGTAAGACACTTTAGGTCTGAGTCATCACCACACACACACAAAAATGATTACAAAAATTATTAAAAGGTTTCAAAATCTCAAATAAATCGCTTACTGGTCTAAACCTAACAAAATAAGTATGTAGGTCACTTACTGACAGTTATAATGCATAGTAAAATGATATCTAAGAAAGTACCCCGAGTCAATTGCTCAAAATAACGAACAAGTGTTAAAGTTGGAATCAGACAGTTTATATCAAATGCATGTAAAAATATCTTGTCAAAGTTTTGGGGGAATATAGGCTTCTCCAGATAATCATACTTCAGTTTCAGTTAAATGATTTTAAAACACAATCTATATTGTAAGGCAGTAAGTATTGCATGGGTGAACGTTAGAAATTATGAAAAACCTGAAATTCTGAGAATGTGTCAATTTATATAGGGAAAATAAAGAAAATCAGCCATTTTCAGACACACAGAAACCTGAATTCAGGCACAATTCTGAAAACTTTTACCCATGGTATTGTGACAAAAAATCAACCTAAATGTTCATTCTTCCAAAATCTGTAAGTAAGCATGATAGTGATCTCTGCTAAAAATAGATACTGACATCTGACCAGACTCATCAGAGACTACCAGAATGACTACATAACAAGATCTCAAAAGAAAGCTGTCACATGGTTTTCTTAGCTTAAAAATGGCTATCTCTGCAGGGTGGCTCAGATAGGAAATTCATGTTTGCAATGACAAGTGGGGATTTATACTTCGTTGTTCACACAGATCTAGCACATTACTGAATACCATTTTGCATTACTTTTTCAGGCAACAATGAAATATTTGTTTTTCTTAAAAAAGTCTTTGAACCAAACTGTCGGATACCTACTTTAAAGAGTTCATGAATTCAGAATATGCCACCTATGGGTCTTAAACTAAAAAAAATAAGTAAAGTGCTTCAACATTGGTGACTAAATAACAGTTATGTTACACAGAAAAATGATAACTAAGAAATCATCCTGAGCAGATTGCCCTGAATAAATTATGAATATTTAAATGAAATGAATACTTAATGAGATAAATAATAAATTACTGAAAGCTATTAATTACCTGCAATTCTTCATCAGTTAAGTTTTCACCTAGTTCTTTGGCTACACGTCTAAGATTTTTGGCTGAGATTTTTCCTGTCTCATCATCATCAAACAACCTGAATGCTTTCAAAATCTCTTCCCTGGCATCTTTCTCACTCATCTTTGTTGTCATTATGGACAAGAAATCATTGAAATCTATGGAACCTGTGTAATAAAGAGAATTTTCAAAATCAGGATACAAATATAGATTTTTTTTTAAACACAGGACTGTGACCATTTATGATCATTATGGCGATGCCCAGCTATTTTGATGGAGGGAGAACAGACATAAATGTCTGGATGGAACCACTGGAGCACCGCAGGTTTACTGGAAGACCTTACCATGTTAAGTCCTTCGCCCATGATTGGAACTCGAGTATATGCGGTTGGAGGCAAAGCAGTCAGAGGAGTTGGAAGCTGGTGTCTCTACCACTATGCCAACAGCGACCCAAACAACTTTTTTACAAAAAAAATTTCTACACTGTATGACATCTTCGCATACAATTCTTGAATAAAATGTTTCTCATTCTCAGGTGATCCCTTTGTTATTGTGTGGTGAATTGTTGTTTTTTCTTTTTAAAATTATTTCATATTTTTATATAGTTTCACCAATAAGGCTTTCAATGCACAGTATGAAGCAGACAGTTTAGTGAAATGTAACGTTAATGTGTAATAAGGAATTTAATTTCTTGATTTGTTACATTTTTTTTTTTTAAATAAAGGATTTAACACTCCTCTTACCTGTTCCTTCTTTGTCAATCTCAGCTATCATTTTCTTGATTTCTTCTCTCTTAGGCTCAAATCCTAATGCCCTCATAGCAACCTGTATCAATTGACAAACATTTGTTACAAATGTCTCATATGGTATGAATGCTTTATGTACAACTACATGTGCAAAAATGTTTACATGCAAAATCATAGTTTGAATTCAACCTTTCAAGACCTTCTGACAAGTGATGCAGAAGATTAAGTCCACATACAGTGAAATCTCGCTTGAACGAGATTCAAAAGAACAAGAGAGGATGGTGTAATGCGTGGAATTTGTTCTTTATTTAATGTAAAAAAGATTCATTTGATCAAGTAAGGATATAATGAGAGATTCAGTATATCAATCAACTTCTAATGTCCCAAGAGCAAACTAGGATTGGAGTCATGTAATATCGGGGAGTCAGTACTTGTGAAACCTTGGGGAGTGACACACATCGTGCTTGTATGGCAGCCATTGTTATGCGTTATTAGTCAATCAACACCTTTACCATTATCGCTGTACCCAACCAAGTGTATTTGTTTGTAGCAGGGATATCCTTTGAGTGATTAAATGTTATATGTAGCCATCAGCATATAAGTTTGGACAGTTGCTAATCACAATTGCTGTTTTGTCAGCTGAACATTACATACGACTTTCGCTACTTTTTTTTTTCTGCAGGAAGTTCGGGTGTAGAGTATTCTGAGCAATTAAGTGAATACATATGGATGCATGTTTGTTTCATGTATTACATGAAAAAATAACAACACCGTTATTTGTTTTTTGTCGTGTATCCTATTGAACAAGTCGCTCACCTCCGCATATAAGGTGATTTTTATAGTCGCGAAACTGTTGGTTTAGGGCAATCAAGACTAACATACAACACTGTTTTGAAAACAGTCATGAGGTAGAAACAGAATTGCTAGGAACTCATTACAACATGGTTCTTTGGTGTTCCTTTTCTATCTCGCTCGAGTGAGACTCGACTGTATTATACACATGTCATGGATGGTTTCCTAAACCTACATTTTCATTACAAATTGTTAGATATGAAATGAAAAATTGACTTCTGGTTAAACATATGTTTATTACCTGGGTTAAAAAGAACAGTAAATACCTTTAGGCAAAAAGTGACAAATATAGTAACATATCTATTATCTATTTAATAAAAAAATGACTATTATTAGCATGGCTTGAGTTTGCAAGGCAGCAAGAGGAGTTACAAATGAGTAACCCTCATAACTTAGCCTGATGCAACCCACAACCAAAAGTACAAAAAATACCTTGAGCTCTTTTGCATCAATTGTCCCTGATCCATCAGCATCAAACAGATCAAAGGCCTCCCTGATCTCCTGCTTCTGCTCCTCTGTCAACTCGGGTTTGGGTCCTGTCTTCTTACGTCCACCCCCAGCTAGGGTAGTCTTTTTATAGTTGGCAGCCTGGAATCATATAGCATTATGTTGGTGGATGTATATATACATCTGTATAAAGCTAAAAACCTGTTAAAGACCAAGACTTTGCAGGTCCAAGGCAAACTTAGGCTTCTTTGAGATCTCTACAACAAATAATAAAAGTGGTACAGCATAATAAGAACAAATATGTCACCCTAGCTTTATCATATAACACTAGAATGACCAGGGTATTATCAGACACCAAGACACTTCAGAAATCAATCAAGTTCATTTAGCATATGCTACACATTGTACAAGTGAAGTTTTCATCAACATATGTAAAAATCAAATCAACTGGTGCACATCTGTCAATGGTTGATAGGAGTCATCAGGTCAAGATGCAACAACCCTGAACCCACCGAAATTTCAACAAGTAGTGGCACAATTAAAACAAAATATCCACTGAATTTATATGTGTGGTTTAACATATACACATTTTTTTCAAGTTTATATTACCATAAAAATATTTAATTTATGGAAAATAAGGGAAAAACATCAAGATTTTTTAATTTTAATAAAGTGTCTGATGAACCAAAGTTAAAAATGCTACTGTTTTTTCGTGCAGGGGTGTATGGGAAAGCTCAGATTTTTTGTTCACTTTGGTGTTGTTTATGTTGATCTGCCTGTAGAATGTGGTTTATTCTCGGAGTAGGTTAGTGTCAATTAGGTTTCTTAGTGTGATTGACAGGTGGATCGAGTTTGATATGGCCAATTCAAAGATAGGTCAAGTTGACCCCCATTACTTAACCACTGCTTTTGAAATTTATTTTCATAATTGCTTTGCATTTCTGAAACTCATTGTCATTGCTAAATACATAGAAACGTGTTTTTCACCCAGTAAATAGTATTAATAAAATGTTTTAAAACTGCTTCATACGATTGTATGTCTGTAGAGATATGTTTTAATTTAGAATTTTAGATGTTAATTAGAAAAATTGTCGCCTATTTTTTTCTTGTCTGGCTACAATGTATGAATAACAAAAAAGAATATAAGCTGATAGATTTAGATTGAGATGAATTTGCATTTACAATATTGTGAATGTGTTGGAAAACATGAGTTTAAACGAGCATATATGTTGCACGCATCAAAGCAACCTTCGCCTGTAGCCAAGACCTATTGCAGTACCCAGAGCCAGACACAGGTAAAATGCGTCGGCAAGTGGGTGCTGTTTTTAGTGCCACTTGAGCGCAACACTCGGATTCAAGGTGTTAATGTTTCAAACAAGCTGATAGTAATGTTTAGATTAGGCTAGCATGAATCAGGATTAATCAGAAAATTGCTTTGAAAATATGCAGATCATACATGCTTTTCAGACTCTGGGCTGCTAATCAATCCAGTCGATAGGCAAGAGTAGGTGAATCATAAAGGTAAAATTCTGTGAGTTTTTACTGTCAATCAATACATTTTCCTCTCCTTAAAATCTCTGCATTTACTGGGAATTGATGGATATATCTTACACTAGTATGCCTATAAACAAAGTCGCTGTATCAACCAATTGAATATGTTACATATAGTTTATAGGTTTGTTGAATGAAATGTATCATTAAAATATGTTGTTCGATGAACCCCATCAGACTGTTAGATATTACCCCTTACCTGTCCGATGTTCCCCAAATGCCAATGGCAACTTAAAATGTCTGTTTCTATTAAAAATAATGATAAATCTGCATATCTCTTACATATTGCTGCTGGATTTTAATCTGCTAGTAGTAGTCAAAACTACAGCCAGCATAGAGTTATATTATAACTAAATTGCGTTCTGAAATCCTGCAAAGTGTCCAATAATACTCTACACAGACATACACGTTCTTAAGTTTTTGACTCGCAAAACAGAGGCATTCCTAGTTAAGCAGTCTCCACAAAATTGAGCATACATCATTCCATGTATTTTCTTTTCTAGAACTGTTAATTATTTACAATGGGGGCTGCTGCCACTGGTAGTGGTCCAAAAAGGCCGCAAACCAGAAAGGCCGTACCAAAAAGGCCGCAAACCTAAAAGGCCGCAAACCTAAAAGGCCGCAAGCCTTAAAGGCCTTATATATAAAAGGAGATGGTGAATCTAATATGTTATAAATCTTAATACAGTAAATGTTATATGACTATATATAATTATAATAGTCACTAGAAAGGAGACCTGTTTTGAAATAATATTAATTGACATAATTGTGTTATAACATTAACTTTAATTATTACATTCCTACTTCATTTTGTCTATTTTAAATTGGAAAGTTTGTTTTTAACAGTATGTATCGTTTTTTATGAAATTGCTTTCGCACTGATTGAAGCCAAATTTCAAAGGTAAATTAATTAGCAATACGATATTATTGCAGTACTATAATTACTAATTAGAATTGATTAAAGACCTCAGTCCCTTTAATGTTAAGTATAGATAATTATTTGTTTATTCACATGTAATATTATGCAGGTTGTTGCTGAAAGAGTGATAATCGAGTAAATGCACATGGGTAGGTATAGTATAAATGGAATGTTTGACAACCATATCCCCCACTTGTTATTTTATCATTAAACTATCTAGCATTAAACGCATATTCATAATCCTATACTGCATGAAACTTGCGGCCTTTTAGGTTTGCGGCCTTTTTGGTAAGGCCTTTTTTGTCAACGGCCTTTTTGGTCTACGGCCTTTCTGGTTTTCGGCCTTTCTGGTACCCAACCCTGCCACTAATCGTTGTGATTGTAACTCAATTTGGCATTAGACAATCAAAAACATGAATAAGATAAAACAAAACAATTTTATAACCATAGACATGAGCAGTTGTGTTGCTTCAAGGGCACTGCTCATCTATAAAAGCGTTCCAGGAAAATTTTAGCAATTTGACTTTTTCATAAAATGGCATTTTCATGCGGTGTCTTGTTGAATGTTGTTAATGAATTCTGCTAGTGACAAGAAAGACAAGATGATATAACTTGTATTTGACAATGATCGTTGGTTCATTGTCAGAGTTAAATGAATCAATATCAAAAATGTACATATGAACAACATTTTTTGGATCTTGTGAAAAGCAAACATAAAGCTAACAAAACAATTTATACTACCATGTCTAGTTGTTTTGTTGATCTTCGAGACCGCCGATGCAAGAATAAGCAAGTAACCAAAGTTAATTTTGATTGGACGAGAGCATAAAACGTACATTTCGTCCCTAGATTGATTCGAACAATGTGTTTAGCTAAAAAAATATGCTGCCTACATTAAAATGGCATTTATTCACTATTTCCAGATAATTTTCACATTAAAAAAGTTACCAAATTTAAAAAAGAAACCGTTCGAATTTTTATTCAAAATATAATTAATACGCAAGCTGATTGACGATGGCAATCTTTTCGAAAAAGAATTAGATGTTTCAAGGGAAGACACTCTACTGTTTCGTTGACCGAATTCGTTGTTTTCAACTTGTCATATTTATTTTTCTAAATTACTACTTATCGGACATCTTTTTCATGAATTATTAAATCAAACATACATTGACAAATGGGCATGATTGGGAAATGATATTATTGAAGAACAAGGTATGTCATATTACTTCGTTATACATCATGACATCATTAAATCGGTCACTGTGACCCATATTTATTAAGTACCATTGCTTTCGTATGATTTAATAGTACTGTTTAAATGGAATATGTTGATTTTGATTAATATTTATTTTATGGATAATCAGGCGTATGTAACTTCAGAAAGGTACATGTTTAAAACAGGGAATAAAGAGACTGGTTGAAGGTTAAATCAGTTGAATGTAGCCAGAAAATTGGTAGAATTGATGACAGCAGTTTCACAGTTACAGATCAATTTTGTATCTTGTCAAGATGGCATAGTTACCAGTCAGCCAGTGGCAGGGAGGATCACTTTTTAACTTTATATTAGTGTTTCAGATTGCTATTAGCCATCATTAGCCAACAAATCGGCCAAAAAAATTGAAATGACCAAGAACAATACATGTCAAAGGAAAAGTTGGTCAATAGAATTTGATCAGGCTTTTCTGCACACTCTCCAAGTTTGTTAATTTAATTATTTGTTAACTGATATGCCTTTACTATTTGCACTTATTTTTTTCAATGGCTCATATTTGGCCAATCAACCTGTCAATGGCTTAATGTTCCCGAAAAGATTGATGAAATCAGATGAAATGAAGTACCAGTCTCTGATTGGGTACCAGTCACTTCGGTTAATGACCATTTCAGTAAATTGATCTTATATAGGGATTAGTCCAGTTGTTTATGTAAAAAGGTAAACATGTTGTTTACACAAGGGGATTTGAATAATCTATTACTTATTTTCATTTTTATTTCTGTTTTAATTCGGTAGCTTGCCTGGCAAAATGTTATTCATCAGTATAATAGTGTAAACAGTTTTTTTCTATAATCTTTTATTCACATCCTCAATCTGTCTTCAACTCACTACCATTGTTCACCCTTGATACAGAACTTCCTTCTCGGCCTTATGCTCTTCATCTGCCTTCTATCCCATCTACAGTCTTCACCTTGGAACTCTTTCACTCATCTCCTTGGACAAATTCCCTTGCTAAATCTTACTTTGTTCCTTCTCTCTCAAACCACACCCTCTTCTGATATTTTACCAATTAACACATTTATTAATTCATCTTTCTTACCCATTGACACAGACATTCAATCATTCTTCTGTTTCATCTTATCTCATAAGTCTTTCATATCCTAGCTTGGCACTAAACTCTACCACCTACAAGGATTAGATTTAGAAGGAAGTTGAAATGTTTAGATCAGATTTAGTTATGTAATGTACATAAAACTAGGGCCATACATTCTTTCAGGTGACAATGCTTGCTAATAATTATCTAAGGCCTGAAGGAAAATTCTTTGAAAAGTGCTAATTTCAGATAATCATTGACTTCAGATCTGCTTCTGTTTGAGTCTAAAAGTATGTTACATGTTCATGTATCTCATATCTATACTGGTGCTAAATACTTTCTTTGCCTTAAGTGCATAAAATATAAATGATGCAGATTCTACATGTTGAAATAATAATCAAAGCTTTTAAAGTGTTAGAATTGAACTAACTGAGTGTATTATTATATAGCATCCCTAAGTAAAGGTAACTTATTATCAAAACTCTTTTTTGACACTAGTAAAATGCTAGCAAAACAATTCTATTGTTAATTTAAGACCATTAACATGTATTTTTTTCAAGTTTAAAACTCAAAGCCAATGACAGTTTATAATTTAGGCTAAATGTCTATTTAAGCAGTGTTTTTGACATGTTGCTTGTAAAAAATAATCAAGCAAATTTCAAATATCACTACTTGAAAGTATCATATAATTTAGAAAAAAAATGGTTTAAAATTTGAAGTCCGAGCCTTGTATCATAATGTTTAAATGATTAATAAATGATTTTTTGCCCTTGCTTTTACCAATGGTTAATAAATGTTTGACTTGTCAAATCACTATAGCCTGAGGGGTTTTCTTTATTTGAATGCTTATTTCCTGGTAACATCAATTTACATGTATACTGGTAGATGCTGTTACTTATGTTTGAGTACATATTGTTTGGATATTGTTTGAAGGTAAGAGATTGGAATGCTGGTATTGTACTAATTGTGATTTTTTTTCTATCTTCTTATGCAGAGTTATCCTTCATATCTCTCAGATGAGCTGTCATTGTTGAGAAAGTGATTGATTTTGTTTTAGTATATGTAATGGCTGCTTACAGAATATAAAGCTTCAGCACATTTCATTATTTCATTGTTTATACCACTTGTATTTGTTTGAATATTCTGCAAGTTATACTCTGTCTTGAACCCAGAACAGTTCTAGGCTTCTTACTGGATTATAGATTTTTTTTGAAAATCATTGTTAATTCCATTTTTTACATAAGTTTCTCATATTTAAATGATAAAACATCATTGTTAATGTCCTTTTTAACCTAAGTTATTTATATATTATTGATATATAAAAGAAAACTGACACCAAAATTTAATCTGTTTTATAAAATAAATAAAGGTAATGGCAATTAAAGATGCCACCATATTGTTTTAGGGTAGTGTGATTGTGTGAATAATGTTGGTTGTACAGGATATATATTAAACACGAAATGTCATAACTTCATTGTCAAAATAACGTCTTGCAAAGCTCCCGATACTCTAGCTGAGCAATCCAGAGAAGGATCCAGTCTTAATTCTGGGGGATATCTGGATCTGTCAAGGATCATGGAGTGAAAAGAAAGTTGAAGGCCAAATCTTACTCACAAAAATATTCAGCAATAATGGAAGTTGAAAAACATTTTTTTTTTCCTTTTCTTTGAATATAAATGATTAGCTAAATACATACAATTAAACACAAAGGAAATGCATACAATTAGACAATATAAGGAATATACAAAGACATGTAGTAAAAATCTTAAATTTCACTTATCATACATATACTAAAATAAAATCTGATATCTCAAAGTTCTTTTAAGTCAAAGTATTTTGCCAGGTCCCAGTAACTTTGAGATAAAGAACTTCAACTGTACATGTATAGAATTTAAGAATAAGGCATCAAAATGGTATGACTATTTATAGTCCTTCAGGCTTGTTCATAAGTCTGTCACTGAATATAGTAAAGGGCAACATTTCAAATGTATTACCAATGAAGTTTAGGTTTAGATTGATTGAAGTAAAACATAATTATTTTAAGTTACCACCCTATCTTCTATTTCAGTTTTTGTTGATTGAATCTTGAGGCAGCGGAATATTTTGTCACCTGAAGAGTTTGTTGCTGTGGTTGTGCTGTGTAAAGAATGAGCAAGTGGGATTGGTTCTACCGAAGACTGATTGTTACAAACTTATTCACCAAAGGATGGGGAAACCCAAAGGACATGAAAAGGTTCCCATTTGTAATTGATTATCCCACTTTTTTTCAAGTTACTTCTAAAATTATTCAAGAACATTTTGTAACTGTAATAAAAATGGGGATATTATATGGTTCAGATTAGTTTTTGGATTTTAAGTTTCAGTGAAATTGTTTTATGTTTATTTTTTTGTTGTAACGCCACATCTACTTAGTTCTGGTCATAATTGCGAGGTCCTGCTAATTATTGGTAGAGGAAGATCCCAGTTTTGGGGAAGATTTGTTAAAAGGAAAACATTGTAATCTGCAAAGCCTTTTAAAAGCCCATACATTTACTCATTTAAGTGTTTTTTTATGTGACATTAAGTATGTTGTACATCACTAGGAAACCAGTTTGTATTTCAGAATTTTCCTGTTGAGGAAGAAGATAGCTCAACGGGACCTGTGCCGTCAGTATGTGGCAGATGACCACCCTGTCTACATAGATAAGGTGAGAAAGCAAGTATTGAAATAAAAAAGAAAAAAATTTTTTTTTTTAAAGATTTTTTTTCTTTTACATTGCTATGACCCAATTACGGTAATATTTGTAAGCCAAGCTAAATGGTGGTGGAAGAAAACTCCAGACATATGTCTGAGTAGAACCATAAGTGCACCACTAAGCTGAATGACTTACCTTCATCGCCTAGATAGGGACTTGATTCCACAGGATGAGGGCTTTATGAGTTGCAACTGAACAACTGTACCAGCTCGGCCATGGGTGCTTCTCAAATTTTTGTCTGTTTTTATTTTCCTATGGTATTGTTCTATTGTACATGTTTCCCAATCGACTATAAATAACTAGGTATAAACTAATTGCAGGAGGTTATAGAGAAGGACTGCCGATTAGTCGATGGCCACTTCATGTCACCTGTGGCCCCAAACCTCCCAGGCATCATGCCTAAAGAGGTGGAAATAGCCAGGTAAAGTATTTCAATGTCCCAAACCTCCCAGGCATCATGCCTAAAGAGGTGGAATAGTCAGGTTAAGTATTTCAATGTCCCAAACCTCCCAGGCATCATGTCAAAAAGGTGGAAATAGCCAGGTAAAATATTTCATTGTCCCAGGCCTCCCAGGCCTCATGCCGCTAAAAGGTGGAAATAGCCAGGTAAAATATTTCATTGTCCCAGGCCTCCCAGGCCTCATGCCGCTAAAAGGTGGAAATAGTCAGGGATCAGGATTATAAAACTTTAAGATTGAGCCTGTGACAAATCTCGATCTAATTGGTTGGATTTCAATTTTTCTTAGAATCCAATCAGTCACATGATTGAGTACTATTCTAGACTCAAATTCAAAAGTTTTATAATCTCCAACCTAGGTAAAGTATTTTACAGTACATAGCTGGTAGGAACATTGTATATCTCAATAAGGTACTTAAAGAAGATTTGCTTGCGGCAGAAACACATAAGCTTTACTTTACAACTTCTTTAATATAATTCCTTTGTGTACTGTTTTACCATAGATGTTTTTAACATAATTTCCCTGTGTACTGTTGTACCATACATTTTTTTAATATATATCCCCCATGTACTGTATGGGTAGTGTACAAGATTATTATATGCAGGTTTCAGATGGTGTTGCCGCACGAATGGAAGACAGACCTGAAGCCCATCTGTCTACATTTGGGAGGTACTGGCGACCATGTAAGTGGCTGTGGGAGGAGCTTAAAACTTTGAATAAAATGTGCATAAAAAATATTACAGCTATTTAAGGTAGCTGCTACCTGATAGAAATTAAACACACACTTATTTTAACTGCATGTATTTTAAAAAGAATGTAGGGAAAATTTTCAGCTAATCAGCAGTGCACTGGTGATTCTACTTAGACAAAAGTCTGGGGTCTTCCTCCACCAGTAATTAGCTGGACATCGCCAATGTGGCCAATATTGTGTCAGAGTGATGTAACAGAAAACTAAACAAAACACTGATAAAGCTCAAATTAAATGGTGCTTTCCTTTAAAACCAAATATAATATATAAATGTGTTGTGTATTATTTATCTCATACAGTTAATGACTGATATACAAACTAGACACATTAGAATTGGATTTTAACTGACTCACTTAACCTGTGTGCTAGGACTGAGTTGAACTGTATTTGGTGTCCATATTGTTGAGTATTGTGTGTGTGCTACAGGGATACAGAAGGCGACGTCAGGCCATAGCGCGGCCACTGTTACAAGAGGAGGGGATTGCATCCATCATTCTGGAGAACCCTTACTGTATCCTTGCACCTGTTAACTGTTTAATTGTCGTAAATTATCTAAGGTAGTAATAATGCACCGCCCCCAGGCCCCCGCAGACACACACAAACACACTCCAAACAAATAGGTCAATTTCAAAAAGCATAATAAAGATAAATTGATAAGATTGATAAGATATGGCTAGGTAGATAGGTTTTATTTAAATAAGTTTTCTGTTAATGAACTTAAAAATCAAATGATGTAGTTTACCAGTTGCCTTAAAACTTGTTTTATTTTATACATTAGTATCATGGGATTAAAAAATCCCTCCCATACTTGCATATTTTTTTAAAGAAATTCAGATCCTAAAAAAGTAAACCTTAACAAGATTTTAGATGGCTCAAGAAAACCAAAGGACCAGTTGTAAGTATTTTTTAAAGTATAAATCAAACTCATTAACTGATTCCTGATAAAATATTAAGTCTGTCAATACTTTTGCTCCATTTCTCTTACCTAAAAGCAAGTATATATAGTAAACTTCTATGTAGGGAGAGAAAAATATCTGATCTATCTAATCAGTTTTTGGATACAAAAAAAATAATGCCAGTAATGTATTTATATATCATTTTTATAGTAATGAGATTAAAATTATGAAAATAGTTTGTACAAGAGAAGGGCCTTAAAATAATGTGTTATAAACAGATATAATTTTAATTATGTTAACTTTCTGTCTTCTGTGCATAAGAATTAAAGAATTACATGTAAACCAAATGCTTAAGTTACTGCTTGTCTTCAATCAAGCTGCCACCAATGCTCATATCTGTACATATAATATTCCTTTCATTCAGCCGGTCTAGCCTTCACTATGTGAGTGACCTGTTTGTGATGGGGTGTGGTCTTATTCTGGAGTCCCAGGTCATCTTTAACTGGCTGGATAAGATGGGGTATGGACCACTGGGGGCAACTGGCATCTCCATGGGAGGTCATGTAAGTAGAGCTACATATTACACTGGTCAGGTAACAGTCCTCAAGCTGTGTCATTGATGTGTTTAAATTTATAACACTAAGTTAAACAAAGTACAAAGTATACCTTGAACAAGATTTTCTAGGAGTTCTCTGGTGTTTGTTTTTATACAATGACATTCTGGACACTCTGAAAACTTGAATCATACACTGTCAGTGTATGACAAATATACCATGTTATTTTACTCTATTAAATTTGTTATTTCAAAGAATGAGTCACCAAACATGAAATTTAAACATCTTTTCTTGTAAGTTTACTAGCTTATTAACTGGTATATTTATGGGTCAGCACATAAATCAGAATTTTATCATGGCCTTGCCATGTTGCCTAATCCTGGCTTTAAGGTTTATATGCCAAAGGTGTCATAAGTTCTCAGATTTCATAACCTAAATTCCTTTGTAACACCCTATCTGTAGGTCTAAATCTGCATGTTTCTTGTTTAAGATGGCATCTCTGGCTGCGACCAACTGGCACAAACCTATCTCCCTGATACCCTGTATGTCATGGAGCACAGCTTCGGGCGTCTTTACACATGTAAGTACAGTTATTTATATATATTTATTTAAGTTATTTATTGGTTAGCGGACTTTCCCTTAGGACATTATATCAGTGTATTTCATTTAATGCTATGTGCATCTTTTACTTATGGTATTTTGTTTGAAGTTATTATTATGGAAATCATATAATTTGAGTCTTTTTAAGTTTGTAATTCTAATTTATCATTGAAAGTTATCACTTTGGTAATCTCAAAGTCTATAGTTAAGTGTGTGTTAAATAAACCTTTTATTATTCACATTTTGAATTTGAAGTAAATTCTAGAGTTGCACACTTTAAACTCTTCAGTCTTTCATCACATAGGTTTGAGTTCTGATTTGGCGGAGCATTGTCATCTGATGAAGCATTCCAGTTGACATATGTAGCAACAGTGATTTAACCCAGACTTTGTCTGGAGTCTTCCTCAACTAATAATAGCTGGACATGTCCATTGATGTTGCCTTGTTTCTTTAAAGTAATTATGTGTGGGTCTGTGGCCTAGTGGTGTGGTTAAGGTGTTGGATTCCGGATTTGAGGGTTCGAACCCTGAAATCTGCCCTAGGCACTATAAGTCATTGAGCCTAAGGAATATTTTCTGCATTGCTCCAGGTTATCAATACCTGAATACAGGTCTACTCATAAAGTAGGCAGTCGAGAAGGATTAATGTAAGTTAAAAGAATTTGTTTCCCAGTAGACTATGAATTAATAGGTTTAATCTTGATGAAAAAGTCTGGTTTACAGGGTGTGTTGAGTACAGCCATCCCATGGAAGGTCCTCGAGGAGCAATACTCTGTAGAGGGAGCTTATCAGACGGACATCATGGACCTTATAGAGTCCCCAGAACCTGTAAGTACTGAATATACTGACAGGCCACCCCACCTAACATTTGACACTTGCTTTATTGGATTTCCATAGTCAATCCAATATGTGTCACAATCCATTCATTTATAATAATAATATAATTTTACTAGTCAAGAACTTCCCTTTTTAATTTAAATACTTTTGGCATAAAGGTAGAATGCATCGAACAATAATAATAAGTCATGTGCCCCCATTGTTAATTTTTTTTTTAAAGATTTTTTGAAAACTCTAAACAGAAACATTTTATGATAAAGAAATCAATTTATTTGCTGCAAATTTTGGGGGTATGCTATTGCTTGTGTAATTAAATTAAGTTGAAGCTTACTTTACTGAACTGGTTTTGTAGGGCTGGAGTAGTGCTATGTATAAGGAGGGTCAGAAATTCATACAGTTGATGGCTGAGAACACGACTGATGAGACAACACCATCACGGGAGGACTATGTGTATGTGCTGAATCAGTACCTAGAGCAGAAACCTGTACCAAACCTGAACCAGTCCATAACCAGTGGAACCACCAAACAAACCAGTGATTCATACTTCGAAAAAGTCAAAGACATCATACTCTGGCCGTTTTCTTCTACAAATCAAAAAGATGATAAATCTAAGTCAAATGCCATTGTAGATACTAACAGTAACCATTCTGATGGAACAGCTAAAGACAAATCAGGTACAACTGGAGATAAATCAGTAAATTTGTCTGAAAACCAATCTAAGAAAAGTACAAATGAGAGCCAAATGGATAAAAACATCATTAAAACTGAAAAGCAGTCAACCTCAAATACTGTTAACTCAAAATCTGACAACCAGTCAACAAACAGTACATCAGCTGATAAAACCATAAACCAGTCCGGAACTGTATCAAAATCAGCAGAGAGTCAGTCTATGTCAGATTGGATATCTGGACTGTACAACAGTATTTCTCAGATACAGTCAATGTTTACATTCACCAAGGAGAAACCTAAAGTGTCAATTTCTCAGTTACAACAAGATTCGAGGCACTTCATGCGTGGGGTGATGGATGAATGCACACATTTGGGTAACTACTCAATTCCTGTGGACCCTGAACTGATCATCATAGTGACTGCTGAGAATGATGCCTATATACCACGGCATGACGTGCTCAAGTTGGATGAGCTGTGGCCAGGGTCACAACATAGATTTGTGCCGCGGGGTCACATCTCAGGTTACTTGTTTGAGAAGAAGGAGTTTAGGTTTGTACTCTCAGAACTTAAGATGAGTCTTTCTTATGTATGTATGGTGCAATTGTACACAAAAAGTTAAAAAAAAACAACATAAGTAAATAATAGGGTGTCAATGATTAATCAATTACTTACTTGGAAGATTATATTGGAATATTAAAATAACTGTTTGAGTACTCAGTAAAGTGGAGAAGTAGATTTAAATTGGCAAATAATAAAGAAATAAACAATAGCTGTGTTATCGGTAAAGTGGTCCATAGGCAATTTCTTCAGTTCCATGACCCAGTTCCTTTCTACCGCTTACCACTTGGGTGAAAACAACATTTTTATAAGGTAAAGTACCAAGTACTCAATCAGAAATTCGACTGAGTACTCAAGCACTGAATTTAGTACTGTTGACATCCCCAGTAAATAGTAGTTAATATAGATACTTGCAAATTACTTATATGTAGGCCTGTTTAGCTTCAACTAAAATTGTGTTGTTTGTATTTTTCCCATAGTTGTAAAAATTCAACACAAAATTATGCAATGACAGAGGCTTGGAAAATAACCTGTTTACGTTAAAGTCATGTGTTGCAAAACTTTGTGACTAATTGTATTTTTTATGTTCCAGGAAGGCCATTGGAGATTCTTTCAAGCTAAACATTGCCAAGTACTACCCACAACATAGAACAGACATTGACAAAGTAAGTTAGAAAAATACTATTACTTAATAGCCTTGTTAGCCACTGAAGTAGGTCCTGGTTCAATCTCATAAAACAATATAACCACTTGCACCATCTCTGCTTATGTTAGGTTAGTACCATCACTGATCAGCTCTAAGTCAGGTTAATGGCAGGGTTGTGATTGTGGTGTTGTGGTAAGATGTTACCATAAAGGCAGATCTTGACACCTTCTACTGATAAGGCAGTAACTGGATGCTTTAAGAACTCAATAACAACAAGAAAAATTCTATTACAACAGGATTTTTAGTACAGTGAAAAAAATACAAGCTGTTGTATTTAGTTCAGTAAAGTGATACATGGACTGTCAAAATCCATGTTTTCAAAATGCTGAGATTTTCACAACACTACTTTGTTTAAATGTAATCATTTACACGTGCCCTTTTTTGTTTATCCTGACTACTTTAATTGTATTAAAATTAAGATATTCAGTGAGAGATTAAACAGTCCAGCTTCAGTTGTTGTCACCCAATGTAGCAGACTATCTAATTAATGTTTATTTGTGAATGTTCATTGTAGGACAGTTACCAGCACTATATACCCGACCCATATCAAACCATGGACAAGAAAGTGAATGAGGTAATGTCTGTATGAACTGTGTGGATTATATGTATGCAGTGATAGATAATCTCACATATACAACTGAGATGGGTGCTGAAGGAAATGGAATGGATATAATTAATGTTACACTCATTGATTTCATAACCTGTTAGTCTACCTGCTTGCACTCTTGTACATGTACAAAGTAGATTATCTTTGTTGTTGTGGAATTTATATCTCTTTGCATACCAGACCTGGTAGCGCAATCGGTAGAGCGTTAGCTCCAGGTATGGGAGGCCCTGGGTTCGATCCTGGGACATGACATAACAAAGTCATTAAAAATGGAAGTGGCAAAGCTCCCCTGCTAATGCTAAAGCAGATGTTAGGGTAATTCCTTGACTGGTTGGCCTGATGTCAGGATAATGTGACTGGGTGTGGTATCATACCAGGTGTTCATGGAATGCTTTACACAGTGAAGGCAGCACTATATCTACTTAAAGTGGACACCTTCTCCAGATAACTGAAATACAGTTGCTGGGACAATAAACCCAATAAACCAACAATCTCTTCACAAACTTGTGTCCATTAAATTATTTTGTATGAAATACTATTTATTTTTACTAGCTATTTTGATTTTAACATTTCAGAAATAAGGATCAGGGACCAAAAGACTGACTGATTCTTCTCACAGGTTGCCATGGAAACCACAGATGCATATAAAAGGGATGATATGTTACTAAAAGATGATGTATATACACATATGTATTTTATCTTTGTTGTAGAAAATTCATTCTAAATGATTTTAGGTATCCGAGTGTATGTTGCTTCAAATTTCTATGCTGCCATGTTGTTTTTCAACCCTCAAAAATGGCACAATAATCAGACGGTTAATTCAACCACGTGTTTAGTAGGAAAGAATGGCATTCTTAGTTGAACATATCTTGGTTTAAATATTTTACAATGCAAAACATAAACTTATATTGCAGAAAAATAGGGATTGAAACCAAAGCAACTTATTTTTCCCACCCAAAAGATGACATTCTTAAGTAAATCAACATTGTTTTATCTTGTCAGTGTGGTGTGATCGTGACTGTATTCCACTGAAGTGTGCTATATAGTTGAAATAAGTGCCCTAGGGTGATATATATTAATTGGTCATATTTTCTGTTCTATTGAAAAGTTTATATTTAAGTGCTAACCAAGGTACTTCAGGTTTTACACTCAGATACCTGTGGAAAAGACAATGAATATTATTAATGGTTAATAATTACTTATATTATTTTTCCCCATGATGCTTTGTAAATGTGCATTGTAATATACATGAACTCCTGATGTGTTTGTTATCAGGTCTGTGTTTAGTAGTATACAGTGTTCTATCTCATTTACCATTCAGGGATAGTGTTCTGTTTACACACATATTAATCTCATGCTTCTATACAGATATTAGTGTTGAAATAATGTTGATTTATATATTATGTAAAAGGCTTGAAGCTAGACTAGAGAATGTTTTTGACAATGTGAGATTTTATCAAAATAAGGGACTTTGGTGAGTAGTCTCCCCTGAATACTCTCAGTGAAAAAAGTTGGTTTTAATAGGATTACTCGGTGTTAATCCTTGTTCTCTTTGGTGTATATTTTGACTGGTGCTTAAAATTTGATACTCAGATTAACAGTCTTCTATGAAAATGTCCTTATTCTGATTGATAAAATTTTTGATAATTTTTAGCATTCATATTAATACAAAAGATGGACATTTCAACTGTTTATGATGACAGTACCTCAAAAGAAACCACAAATAAGTCTAAAAATTGCAACCAAACCTCCTTACAATTTGGAGTACCTTATAACTTATCTGAAGAGGAAAACAATTTTCACATCACCAGTGTTCCCCAATAAGCAATTTCATTTTGACATGTAATAGTTAATGAAGTCATGAATACTGAACTGCTATTTTTTTTATAAACATATGACTTTATAATTACTTTATAATTTTGTAAACATTATATAATTCATCTTGCCATCATCTATTCTAAACAGGACTTTTAGAGACAAAAGAAGAAATTTTGAGTAGATATTGTTGGTTATTTGTACCTGCATCTTTTCTGAGGCAAATCTGTTACTATCACAATGGTTCAAGGAATAAAATGACTGAGTTTTCACTTGCATGTAGAAATCATGTTTGATTAACTAGTCATTGTTTCAATAAAACAAATGTATTCTGCAAATCATACACTTTTTTAAGAGTGGTCAGTCAATTATGTTTTTTTTGTGTGTTCATATATTTTTATAGCTGAAAATGTTCAATTTTGCTTGATTTAGCCCATATTTTATTTTAAGCTCATACACTGGACTGTGGCTTTTCAGACACAGAGTATATGAGTCATTAATCTAAGTATTCACAATAAACACTTTAGTAGATTATATGCTTATGGGTATTTGTACACCAAACATTTACATTCATGTCTGCAGAAAATATAATCCTATTTAGAAAGGTTGTTAATGTAAGGTAGCGAGAGTATTTTATTCACCAACAATATTTAGATACAAGATAAGCACTGCTTTACTAGGTTTGTATATCCGACTCCCTTTATGTCATGCAAATCATTTCTTAGCTTTGTAATACCATCCAATTCTAGTTTTTCTATTTGTTATATAGGGTGCTGTGTCTAGAAATAAACATTTGTTATATTGTTTTTATAATGTTCTTTAGAGAGATACATTAAGAATGGTGTTGTGTTTAACATTTTTTTTATTAGTCATTCTGTTGTCAGGTCTCTTTTATCTCAAGGTAATGTTTTATCTGCTAATATCTTTTTTTAAATTTTATTCTTGTCTACCTCACAAACATCTATAACATTATACAATACTAGAGTCAGATAAAGTCACATTTATTCTCACTTGGTTTTGTAAGTACAGTTTACAAGATGGGGTGACTGTAGCCTGGTTGGATTTTCCCCAACTAATAATAGCTGTTTCTGCAATGTATCTCAAAACAGTAAACAAGATGTGAGATTTGTGACAATGTTTGTTCTATACATAGAATGAAATTAACTTATTTAACAGTACTTCTTAATTTTTCTTCTTTTCTTGTAAATATACAATATGAAAAAAGACAAAAATGATTCTTTTGAGAAAAGGTCTGCTGTACAAACTTTTTTATTATTACTAATGTAATTGAAATTTGTTTCATACTTAGTTGTCCAGCTTGCCTTTTCAGTATTCAACTTAAAATTTGATAACACAATACTATCTTTGTTACTTGTTGCATCTTGTGTTCCTGCTTCAAAACACTTTTTATGTCCTGATAAAATATTCCAAGACTTTTGACAGGTTAACTGTACATATGAGTTAAGTGTACATATGATGAATGTAACTGATGTGGTCTTATGCTGGATTACAGGGAACATCTTATACCGGTGATGGTAAATTGTATATTTATCTATTCCATATTTTTTAATTGGAAGATAAGTTTCATTTTAAATGTGTGTTGCAGTCTTAATCAGTTGTTGCAAAATGGGACTTATCATTATATTGCATCAGTAAAAATATCTTCCTCCAAATTAGAGATAACACAATTCAAGTTCGAGTTATATTCCGTTAATATTGCACGTCTGCAATGATTACTGTCAACATTTATTTGTAAATTATTTTTTGTTATTGATACTCGATTGCTTTAACAGGCTTTGGTTATAGATGTTTATGATATGAAACAGTAATTTTGTTTTTTCTTCATGTGGTCATTGTATTGCTAAGTTTATAAGTTTATGACGTTGGTACCTTGATTGGAGTGTTTTTCTTTGTTTTAACTATGTAGTCCAGAGCTAAATGTCATTTTGATATTTTTGTTGGTGAATTTTAAATTAACTCTTAAGGGGTTTTATCCTGACATCACATGATCAGATGATATTGCGACTTTTTCCTTCCTTTTAAATACCAAGTTTCATAATCTAAAACTGCATTGCAGCTCTGAATAATTTTGGCATGGGTTTGAATGGGTTTTTCATTCTTATTTAGTTGACAGAGGCATAATTGATCAATGTTTTAAAAGGCTTTTAATCTTGCTTTTTCTGTTAGATTTATTCTTAATGTTTCAATGAATAAATTATCTTTTGCATTTTTGATGCATGTTAGTTAAGTGTTGTTGTATCTGATTTGATATTTAATGTTGTCAATATAAGCGTTCTAAATATGCTTTTAGTGTAACCTTTAAGGGAATGCCTCTTTTATATGGATTGAAGGTGTGAATATTTTGTTCATTGTGGTAGTTTTTATCTGTATGGATAAACATAATAATTTGAACAGTGTGATTCCTAACAATTGTTTATTGCTTCCTAGGTTGATTGTAGTTATTTATTTGTAGGTCTATATTTTGTTGCTGAAGTTTTGTATAAAATGTCTGTGATATGTTTCATTTTATGGCAAAATAGTAAAATAATTTAAGTTTTTGAGATTTTTTAGATGGAGCAGTATTCAATACTGTGTATACACTATCTGCACAAATTAGATGTTAATTTGCATGCAGTCATTTTGTCAGTATTAAACCAATGTATGGTCTTGTATCGCTTTTTAACCAAACATTACTCAAAAAAGAACAATTAGGTTCAATAGGGTACCATATGTAAACTTTATTTTATAGAAATAAAAAGTTGTACAACAATACTGGAAATCCTCATGGCATGGTTAGAAATCGATGGACTTTTAAAAAAAGTATTTCATGGTCGACTTTATTTTTCAATTGAAGTAGAGGTAATAAGTATCTCTCTTCCTTTTTTAAGTTAGAATAAGTAGTTATTAAAGGTATATCATAATTGCATTAATCTGTTTCATTATTGAATTGCCCTTAAAACAATGAATTTACTTGTGACATACATTTTCAGCATAATGAAACAGGCATTGACGTTTCCTTTACATGCGCACTAGAACAAAACTACATTTTTGGTAAAATGTCAGTATCTCTTGTTAGTCATTCTTAAAACGTGCAAGCTCCATGATGTTTTATAGGCATTGAAAATTAAAATGTGGCCTTATCTGACATCACACTGTGATCACAGTGGGGAGGTTAATGGGTCGGGAGAAGTAAGTGGTGATGGGATAAGATGAGGCCATATTCAAGTTCCAATGCAGTGAGAAGGACTACGGGGGGTCTGTGTTCTAAGGGCTGGATACAGCCACGGACTGTAAAGAGGTCCTAGGGATATGAGATTTCTGCTGACCAATGTCTGTGAAGTAAACCAATGCGCTTCAAGTGAGACTAATTGTTTTATAACATTCCCCACTGTGACAGCTGGGTGTACAAATAAACACATTGATGGGCTGTACAACCCTTCCCATTATGATTTACCCAGCATATTGTCATATCTTTTGTTGGGCGGAGACTCTAAGAGCAATGTTCATTGCCTTTAAAGTTTATTCATGTAGATGTCAAATTGGTCACTTTTCTGGATAAGAACTTATCTTGCTATTAATTCTTGCAATTACTAATGTATATATATACTGTAAATGTAGATCTAAGAAGAGTACACAATATGTCACAATCACTGGAATAACAAATAAAGTGCATTCCCTTCCCTTTTATTTGTCTTTTAAAGATGTGGATACTCACTAAATTATCAACTTCTTCCAGACACTTTGGCTCTTCAATGTTTTCTACAGTACAAATACATGTAGTAAATGTACATTTTTGGACATCATTTAATGCTCTTTGTACTAGTGTTACATATACTTGGTTTGTCCACTTGACACAAAATTCGAATAACTGTATCAAATAAATGATATAAACAAGTTTTATTGTTGGTGTTTGTTTTTTTCCATAAAAGTAAGTTGTTAGACATGGGACTCATGAGTAAACGAAAATTAAAGAATACTGGTATAATCTTTACTTTTTTTAAAATAATAGAAAAGAAAGTAAAACAAGCACATGGCACGGACTCAGTTGGTGTTGTTTGCAATTTTTAACTATGGCAGACAAACAAGAAACAGTTATATATTATGAATTCTGAAACGGAATTAGTGCCCCCTAACTACTTGTAACTACTTTATGTTTTCCTGTAAAATATTATGTTGTCTTAATTTTGGAAGAATCCGAAGTGAAACAACAGAGTTTAAGCTATTAGGATATTTAAAGATATCCTTAAAACACCACACGCGCGAGCATACGTCACTACATACTTAGTCATAAACAGTATTAAAATACATTCCCAAAATACATATAACGAAAATTGAAGTTTATGAAAGAAACATGTACTTTGCAGCAACATTTGCCTCATTCTGATCTTAGGCGGGAAAACTTTGCATGTAAGGCATCAGGGGCGGATCCAGAACATTTTTAGAGGGGGATATGAATCCATGCAACTCTATCGCAGTAAATACTAGACATTTATACACTGTTATGGACCCTTACTTCGACCTTAGCAGTCCAGAGTCAAAATTTACTATAAAAGCTTAGTTTTTTAAGCTAACATGCAAGTGTTTTCACAATCGTTTACCTGGTTGGTGGTTTCGGGAGGGGGTGGGGGGTGGTCCTGGATCCATCCCTGTAGGCATTAATTTGTATTTGGTACTTTGTAACGTCAGCAGGAAGAGACGGGAATCCAAGTGGATCTTATTAATCTCACTTGTTTTCTTTACTGATAATTTAAAATGTAGCTAGAGTCAGAATCAGGTTAAAGTTATAATACGAATTACTTGATCTGTCCTATACATGGACATGTGTCCAATTATGTCCAATTATGGCCATGTCTCTTTAAGGTTTGGTTGATACAATATATGCGCATGCAATAGCTAAAGCACGTGTCTTGGCTTGGAACAATAAAACTGACCATTTAAATGGAATAACGGTGTTCACAAGGTTCCACCTTGCCTTTATGAAATACTACTTTGACAGTTAATTCTGTTTCACCAAAGGTAACAATGCGGTCAAACTTCTTGTCATCAACGTTGCAGCCGAACGGCAGAGGCACAACGAACTCAAACTCCTTGTTCATGGTATCGTGAGCAACCACGGCTGGAATATCGTCTGTCAATCCAGTCGAGAACACTTCTATCATCTTGTTCGCCTGCATCAGCAGTGAGAGGTTTGTCGGTTTCTATAACTTGATGTCCAACTTTTACTGTGGTTCCCCCTTTCTGTAGCACATGGAATGCATTTGTGCACATTAATGTACCATTAATAGTTTCAGTTTTGCCGCATTTATGACGAACTTTGTCGTAAGGCTCCACTGCCTTGATACCGTATGTCAGTTTAACGCACCTGTTGATGATGAGAGTTGACTGTAACCCTTGCAACACCGCGCCTTTGAGAGAAAAACACCTGCTTTCGTGTGGAAATGTTACACGCAAACCGTTAACCGTCACGACCGAGAAGGCCTTCAGAGAATTCTTGAGGACGGTCTGAACAAATGGATTGGCCGCAAATCCACCGCAAAAGATTATATGATTGATTGACTTCATTGCAGGGTTCAGTGTGAGCAAGCTAAGATATTTCAGTGTTAAGACTCTTGCATGCGTACTCAAACATTCCCTCTAACTGGTCACCGGTTATGTAAAGTGTCGTTTGCCGAATCTCAAAATTCCCGCCAAAGTTCTTCGAAGATACGTGTTTAACCAAATCTGAATCGTTAACAAAACCTTTCGTTTCTTTCACAAGGTCGATTAATTGCTGTGGAATTTCGACTGACAAACGGTCTACTTTCCTCCCTGTTTTGCCGCTCTCGAAACACCGCATCATGCGAACGAACTCCCCCGAGTAATCGCCCCTGAAGCGTGTCATGGCGTCAAGCCCAAATATCAGGTACAGGTATGACAGGAAACAATCGTCCACGCTAGAACCACCCCACAATCCCCCGCTAGGGTAATGCAATGACGTCACACATCCGTCACCACGTGTCTCGTGAACAATGATATCGGCAGTCCCCCCTGTAAGACGTCAAGGATCAGATTTACAATACAAATCTAGTACATTTATTAAAAACACAAAACTACAACACCAATAACAAAAACACACAATAAACACAACACACAATAACAGCAACAACATCTAAACAACAACAAAAACCCAACAAAAAAAACAACAACAAACAAATAACAGCAACGACAATCAAACAAAAACACTCAAAAACAGAAACGAACTTGCCAAAAAGAACGAAGGTTTACTGCCGGATATGCCAAATTAGTTAACAATTATATAGGTTCCAACTTCTTTGACAACTGGGAAATGGCAAGGACGAAAGTGAGTTATAAGATGAAATTTACTAAGTTTCAAGTCTAATATATGTAACAATAATTATCTAATATATGTAACAATATATGACCTCTGTTTGGGGTATTTGTGCACATTTTCTGTAGAAAAAAAAACACTACATTTTAGTCTAAGCTTTGACAATGTTCTAGTATCTCAATTTTGGGGCAGTAAAACTCGTTAAAATGTTCCTTGTTTAATGTATAAATCAGAACGATTGGGATTTCTGCTAAAAATAGACATCGACGTCACTAGCGGATGACGTCGAGAAGCTAAGACATAAGTGGTCACGTGTTTGTCTAAGTTTAAAAATACCTCACTGTGCAGCGTGGCTCAGATAGGGAAATATGTTTGTAATGACGATTGTGGCATTATGGTACACGGTTCAGACATGTGTAGGACATCAACTTACCAGCATTTTGCGAGACCTGTTCAGGTAGCAATAGTTTATTAAGATGTTTAATGAAAATAATTTAGGTCCAAACTATAGGATACCACCTTTAAAACACACCAACACAATATTTGCCTTAACCTCCAAGGTCAACCGTCATGAACTTTGGCCCTCTAGCATTGCCGGTGGACCCAGTCTGTTGTGACGTCGATAGTTGCCACAGTGACGCGGCTTCGCACTCCAGAACCATACTAAGTCTAAATTCCGTAATTCCAGCCTAAGTGAAAAAAGAAGAGAAACGTTGTTTTCTTGAGACAAAGTTTGCAAATTACCAGTTTGTTTCATAACTGAGTTTTGGAATCTTCCCAGTAGAAACTAGCAAATAATACATAGCAGATAACAATACAAGAAATAAAGCTGTTTTAAATGATAACTTTGTGGCTATTATTAAGTTTTTGTTTTGATAAAAATAACTGAAATACTGTTGTGGAAAACGGAAAATACGAACAGAAAAGTGAGAAATAGCTAGAAGACAGAAAAACTATAGAGATAAGGATAGGACTTTTGATGACACAACAATATATGTAAGTACAAACTACACATACACAACAATAAAATCATCTAGGCATATATGTTTGAATTTAAATACACATGTAGTAGCAATGCATAAAAAAAATTCCTTAATTAACTATACCTGCAGTGCTGCTGTCTTCATAAAAGCCCTGTTTCTATCAGTCCAGAAACCTGGCACCATGACAAGAAAATGGCAGTCGTCCTCGCAATACGTTTCCATGGCAACGTTCATGGACCTGATCATGTGGTTCTTCAGAAAACGGAGGCTGAGCGCCATAAGCTCCAGGGCAGGTACTTCATGTCTCCTCGACACGTCTTTAAGCTGGGTCGTTCTTTCTAGCTTCTGCAAGGCATGCCGCTCAATGAGAAAGTTAGTGTCGCAGGATGAGAAAGGTGTCACAAAATGAGAGGGTTAGTGTCGCACGATGAGAAAATTAGTGTCGCACGATGACAAAATAAGTGTCGCACGATGAGAAAGTTAGTGTCGCACGATGACGAAGTTAGTGTCGCACGATGAGAAAGTTAGTGTCGCACGATGACAAAGTTAGTGTGGCACGATGAGAAAGTTAGAGTCGCAGGATGAGAAAGGTGTCACAAAATGAGAGGGTTAGTGTCGCACGATGAGAAAATTAGTGTCGCACAATGAGAAAGTTAGTGTCGCACGATGAGAAAGTAGGTGTCACAAAATGAGAAAGTAAGTGTCGCACGATGAGAAAGTAGGCGTCACCAGATGAGAAAGTTAGTGTGCACGATGAGGAAGTTAGTGTCGCGCGATGAGGTTGTTAGAACAATGTGTACTTGAATTTTGATAGGCTTTAATACTTTTGTGGGTTTCAACGACTTTCCGTCCTTCGTCCAGTTACATTATATGTATGGAAATCTCGATCACTTGATGTATTGTAGCAAACACAGTTGTACTTTTACCATGAGATTATTCTAAGTCCTATTATGCACAGCACAAACTGAACACATTTAATTATCAGGCTGTCTGATATAATGGAGATTTGAAAATTATTTGTTTTGAGTTCAGTGTTGGGAATTAGATCATTTTTTTATTATTTTCGTGTTTTTCGTTAGTATTGTAATTTAGTCAGTGTTATTGCAATTGTTTATTTTATTACTGGCGCTGCATTCCACATATGGGAAAAACCAACACAGATGTGCTGTAATAGAGTATACATTAGTTAGTGTATAATAAATATAAATAAGGCATTTCTTAACATTTCTAAAAATGAATAATACTTTTCTTCGCTGCAAAGTAAGATATTTACCGGGTGACTGTGAATATCCAGTTTAAAGTGTCTGAAGAGTAAATAAGAACCATTGCCATGGTCGCCATCTTGAATGTACTTTTCTTCTGCTTCGTGGCCATACGCCACGAACTTCCGGTCTGAAATACTATGACCAGACGTTTGTATTCGAACATCAATGTATATAAATACATATGAAATAGATGAAATTAAATTAATAAACACGCCCCGTTAAGTTCTTAAAGTTATTTAGAGAAGTCATAGCTAGACTGAAGGATTTAGAATTAGTTATGATTGTGGCTTTTCTAATATTTATCGTTAATATGTCTAGACATAACAATTCGTCGAACTAATATATGTATAAGCAATGTATGATTTAAGTATTGCGTAGAAGTTTTCCTTGCCTTATTACTTTTAAAGGTGCTATCTGACAGTTTGCCAATATCTAATATAATAACAATCTCTTACTCCAGAATTAGAGGAATTTGAGCATAATTTCTGCATAAACTTGCGTTTTAGTCTAAATAAAGACGATTTTGAACACAACCTTAATTGTCAGACAGTACAAACCGTGAAAAATCGCTGTTAGAAATGTTCATTCTTTCCAAATCTGTCAAGTAGAACGATGGTGATTTCTGCTAAAATAAAAGATATCGGCGTCAGAACGGATTTCCTGAATGATGGTGTATAGAGAATCCGACACGAGTTGTCATTTAATACAATCATTTATTAAACGAGTTCAGGAAAAGTAAAAGTAATCGAGCCTATGGAAAGCTTACTACCATTTTTTCCTGGACGAGTTATATAAATGTTTGTATTAAATGACAACGAGTGTCAGATTCTTTTTATCGTAAGATTTTAATCGCCAATGAGCGATTTTACAAAGAAATTATCAACAATACCTTATGAAATAGTGGTATGAGACGATCTGCATTGATGCCCTAAATCAATTTGAACACAAATCCCCACTCGTCATTGCTAACAGGTACTTCCATCACGTTTTACCGTCATCCGGGTAGTCCGTTTTGACGTCGATATCTTTTAAGCATAAATCACTATCGTGCTTATTTAAAGATTTGGAAAGAATGAACTTTTAGAGTGTTTTTATCGCGCTTTGTTCTGTCTTACAATGTAGGAAGTGTTCCAAACCGCCCCTCCGTACATTAAAGTATGTGTTTATGCAGAAATGATACCCAAGTTCCCCAAATCAGTGAGGTAAGTTACATGTATTTGATTTAGGCAAACTGTCGGATAGCACATTTAATGTCAAAGTTACCTTTGTTAAGCAGAATGCTAGTGGGTACTTTCTCCTCGCTGGTCCTGTCATGCTTAAAGGCGCTTGTCTTGACGTCAGATGGGCCGGACGTAAACGCGTAAGCGTACCCACTTGTCGTCGATCCAACGTCTAACGCTACAACTAGTTTTACGTCAGGCATCTTGATTATAATTCCGGTCTGCGCAAAGTAGCAAACAAAAGTAGTGTTATATCCGTTCTGTTTTTTTGTTACAAAACAACTTTGTACCTTAGAACACTAGTATCCTTCTATCTTCTTGTATTTATTGTTGAGCAAATAGTTGTAAACATATACGTGCACAATGTTCAATGTAAACACTGATTATGCTGATTTAGGCAAGCATTGAGTGCGAATTGCATGTAAACGATTGATCAATGACACAATGTCCGTACAATATACATTGTGTCATACCACGCCAATTAAAACTTTAATTATACAAACAGCTTAACAGGGGTAAACTGATCTCGTAAAACACGCCCTATCCATGTCTTTGCCATATCATAAAAAAGTAGTCAACAATCAATAAAGTTTCAAATTCGGTGAGATAAGGATTACAGATATAAATCACACTGATAAGTTAACTGACCATAAGGTATATTTATACATACTGATCAATAACATTTGTCGCATATTACCGTACATTTGCATTGATATATGTCCATGTCCATATATATGTACTTACGTAGTGTTATACTGAAAAATAACAAACTTCAAGCTTTTTTTATTTTCAAAAACAAGTTGGCAATAAATTGCCTTTTGCCGCTTAAATGAAGTGCAGATATTATCATGCTGAAAAAACCTGTGCATAACATTAATATTGGTTCGCATTTAGTTAAAAGTCCATTTAAGCTATGTGGTTAAGTTCACTTGATAAGCATATTTTATTGTCAATATCAAAATTATTACAGAGTAATAAATGACGTGCAATAAGTATTATTTATCAAAAGGGGCAACCACGTGTTCCAAAACTTAGATTCGCCTTTCCCCAAATCTCTATAATTTGTAGAAAAATGCGCAGATAAAATTGCAAAAAATAATAAATAAATAAAGTCCACACTTACCTGACAATCGTTTACAACGTTGTCAGTCACCTCTAGTGAAACCGACTGTTTACTCCTTTCATATCTTGGCATAGGTTTTAACGACCTATATTTATATATAACAATAGTCAGTTAATACTTCAAAGTCAGTAATAGGATAAAAGGATCGATTGGTATAGGGAACGTGTGTAAAGAAATAATCTCCATGTCCTCCGTGTTAATTTTTGGAATGGTCTCAACTTTTATGTATGGTAAAAAGGGACTAAATATAAGCGTGGACATAGTCATTGAAGAATGAATGTCAAGCAAAGTTACAGACACTTGCCATAACTTTCCGCGAATTTATTGATGCGTTACGTCTATGTAAAAGTGAAGCATGAGACCCAACCCGTCACTACAAACATATTTTTTCCCCTATCTGAACCATTGCATTATATCGGCTATTTTTAAACTAAGAAAACCACGTGAGCACTTAGTTTTGTGATCACGTTGTCATCAACCAAGTAATTCCGCGCAGACGTCGATATTTATTTTAAGTAGAAATCCCCATCGTATTTAAGGAATTGAAAAGAATTAACACAACAAAAAATAGAAAGAAGAACAAGCTTGAGTTACACTGACATGTTATTATTAATGCAATTTTGGAGTTCATGAAAAATAAAACAACAGTATGGTGAATGTTATAGTATACTTACATAGTAGGCTTTAAAACACAACTAAAGATCGGTAGATTTTTTTTTAATGAGCTTGGCATATCATAAATCAATGACATAATGTTTTGGATACCGTAATGATACACTAGTTATATGGAACATACCCGTAATGATACACTAATGTTATATGAAACATATCCATAATGATACACTAATGTTTATATGGAACATACCCATAATGTCATACCCGTAATGATACACTAATGTTTATATGGAACATACCCCTAATGATGCATTCATGTTTATATGGAACATACCCCTAATGATGCATTAATGTTTATATGGAACATACCCCTAATGATACATTAATGTTTATATGGAACATACCCGTAATGATACACTAATGTTTATATGGAACATACCCGTAATGATACACTAATGTTTATATGGAACATACCCGTAATGATACACTAATGTTTATATGGAACATACCCGTTATGATGCACTCATGTTTATATGGAACATACTCATAATGATACACTCGTGTCTACATGGAACATACCAATAATGATGCACTCATGTATATATGGAACATACCCTTAATTATACACTCATGTTTTTCGGAACATACCCATGATACATTCATGTTTATATGGAACATACCCATGATACACTCATGTTCATATGGAGCATACCCATAATGATACACTCATGTTTATTTGGAACATACCCATGATACACTCATGTTTATATGGAACAAACCCGCAATGATACACTCATGTTTATATGGAAAATACCCATAGTGATACACCCATGTCTATATGGAGCATACCCATAATGATACACTTACGTCTATATGGAACATGCCCATAATGATACACTAATGTTTATATGATACATACATAATTATAATGATGCACTCATGTCTATATGAAACACACCCATACTGATACCCTCATATTTATATGGAACATACCCATGATACACTCATGTTTATAGCGAACATGGAATTGACGCATTCTTCATATGTTAATACTGTCTTACCTTTCCTAGGCTTTCCTAGGTAAAAATAGCTATCTCTGCAGCGTGGCTTAGATAGGAAATACCTGTCTGCAATGAGGAATGGGGGTTTATGTTTTACTGTTCACACTGATCTAGGGCATCAATGAGCAGCATTTTGCAGGATCATGTCGGATTACAATGACTTGTTTCGTTGTTTGAGAAAAATATTTTGGTCCAAACTGTCAGATACCAACTTTAATACTGTGGAGTTGTGTCGTGTTTAGGTTATGATATCGTAGTGATGCGAACACTACATCTTTAGCTTAAACAATATATTTCAGTGTCATTTGTTACATATATGACATGTGTTACAACTACTACATTTGGAATTGGGAAAAAATGGGAGAACAACTTACGTTTATCCAGTTTCTACAAGGATGTAATCGACTAATCGTAGATTGAGTTTCTTATAAAGATACGCGGTTATGGCAAATTTACAATGGTATGTACATGTCTAATACTTTTAATGCGAAGAATTTATTTCTTTATTATATATCCATTTGACAAAATATAATATAATACCATTTCTTTCTGTATCCATTTGGCAAAAATCTTGCAATTTTAAAGAACACTTAGACTTTTCCAACAGTGTAAAAAGGGCAGTCATTTACTAATTGGTCACTTTGAAAACCTACAGAGTTGTCTTCTTTCAATGTGCCCCTCTCCTACTAGCATAAGACAGCACACGTCGCTATAATGCCATACTCTAAATAGGTATTAGTATGAAACATGACAAATAATTCGTTATGTGTTCAATAATTCATGTACTATGATTGCATTGCATGCAATTGAAAAATGTTTGACTTTTTCGCTTATTTATTCATACGTTACATATAGTTACAAAATCGATGGGCTTCTGCGGCTGAGCGGTTGAGGAGACCGACTTGTAACACCCTTGTCCCGCACTAGGTTCGAGGTTCGAGTCCCGGTTGGGGTGAGCCATTTTATGTTTGAATGTTTTCTTGCTGGTGGCATTTGTTTGTGGTCCTCCTTCACCTATATTAGCCAATACGGCTGTAATTGTGTCGTTGCAATGTTACGAAAGAGTTAGATTGCGTGACGAAAAAGAAACGCTGGGTGACAAAATGTGGAATAACTTTCAACGATATAAAATAAAGTAAGTAAATAAATAAAGTTCAGCTATATCAATAACAAATAAATTTATGGTAAAATGTAATTAATCTTTTTTGTTAAACTGATTACCAATAATATCTGGCGGATTAAAAAGACATAAATTCAAAAATACACATATAAGTAATAATTCGCCATTTTCAGCTATGCGTTCTTTGGATAAGGTCCAGACCAGCCCCAGCCCCACCCCACAGACACACACAGAAACACACTTTCATAAAAGTATTTTTTTCACATCTTTATGGCACTAGTAATAGTATTGTCACAATGTCTACAGATAAGACGAGTAAGCACTTATTTACGGCAAAAATTGCGTGAGAAAAAACGCATTGAAATTAAACTAATTATGTGAAAACATACTTTAAATTTAGGTATGTAAAGCATCTGATATGCTGGAAATGGCGCTCTTTGGCTTCTATATGTCAATGCTCTTCCTGTGACAGCATGCCCCCATGACCGCCGTACCATGGTTCTCGTTGAATTTGACCTCTCCCCACATCACATGAAAAAAGTGATTTTGTAATATTTTTGTCGCCAAGAATACAAACAGTTTAGACTCCTGGAAAAGGTTTCCAGCAACTTCTGAAATGCTGGATATGGCTCTATTTCCCTGCTACATTTCAAACGTTTTCTGAAGGGAGCATGCCCCACCTCTAGTACGGCTAGTCCCTTTTTATGCATTTAAATTGAGGATGATATACAAAAACTAACTCGGAAAATAATGTTTTTTACCGCAATATACAGGTTGTACTTATGTTCTATGTTAGCTATTTAGATAACCAGGTATGTAGACCAGACACATACTCGTACACGCATGTCCTTGACCTGGACCAGATATTTAAAGATACCCTATTTAGACTATGTTGTTTGTACCCTTCTCGTTCTATATGGTTTTATTCTTCATTCAAAATTCTGATTCATACGCTAAACAACTCGACGCGATTATTCTTAGACAAATAGCTACATACGCTGCAGTAAATAGTGCAGGTCTTAAGCTAACAACTCTTATCGGGAGCTGCATGATCTGAATCTACAAAAATTGCGCAAAATTCAGGTAAACTTGTGCTTAGCAGGTTAAGATTTAATTTTAGCACATTAACCTATTCCACATTTGTTTTTACCAAAGTTCTGGCACATGCTTTGGCTAGATATCGCCAAACCTTCGATGTGCAGATATCTTCGATTGTTAGTTGCCAATATTTTGAATAACAACTTATCGCTTCTCCTCAAATTGCTTGTTACAGACAATTAGCTGTAAATGGAATTTCTTGTTTTGACATTTGCCAAAGATAAAACGTCATCATCGCCCTTATAGCTGTCGGCTGAGCTTTTGACTAATAATCATCGTCGATGTAGTCATTGTGGCCGTTGTGTTGTTGAGATATCAGTGCAAATGAACACTTATTTTATTATTTTTAAATATTTTTTTTCTCTTAGTTTACAGGATTTCTGACTTTTCAGTGATCTGGAGACGGTACGCACTTGAAGTTAATATTCTGCTGCCTTGAATGTGTTTGTAAACACCAATCATGAAAAATAGTCCCCATTATCCCGCAATGCTATGTCTCTAAAAGGACAAGTAGACCAGTCCGATTTCAGATTAATGTGGTTTAAAGTAATACTGAATACACGCATAATGTACATGGTTAACTTATGCTGTAGAGTCACTATACTTCATCTAGAACACTTCTAACTTTCACTACTGGTACTAAATGACACTCCACTCTAACTAATTTCGATACTGACTACTAGATACTAACTACTTCTACTACTACTACTACTATAATACTACTACTACTACTACTACTTTACTACTACACTACATACTACACTACTACTACTACTACTACTACTACTCCTACTATACTACTACTACTACCACTATCTCTACTACTACTACTACTACTAACTACCTACTACTACTTCTGACTATACTACTACTTACTACTACTACTACTACTACTACACACTACTACTATACTACTACTACTACACTACTACTAACTCTCTCGTCTATACTACTACTACTACTACTACTACTACTACTACTACTACTACTACTACTACTTCTGATACTACTACTACTACTACCGACTACTAACTACCATGACAGACTACAACGAACTAACCAACCACCACTACTACTACTACTACGACTACTACAACACTACTAAACACCACTACTACTACTACTACTACGACTACTACTGACTACACTACTACTACTACTACTACTACTACTTCTGATACTACACTACGAGACTACACAACAACGACTACTACTACAAACAACCCGGACACCACCACTACTACTACTACTACTTCTGAGATACTACTACTACTACTACGACACAACAAACTACTACTACGACGACTACAACACTACACACCACCACCACTACTACTAACACCACCACCACGACGACTACTACGACTACTACTACGACTACTATCTATACTACTACTACTATACTCTACTACTACTACGGCTACTACCACCACTACCACTACTACTACTACTACCACTACTACTACTACTTCTACTACTTCATTATGCTACTACTACCACTACTGCTACTACTACTACCAGTACTACTACTACTACTACTACTACGACTACTACTACTACTACGACTACTACGACTGGATACTACTACTACGACTACGACACAACACGACGACTACTACGACGACAACTAGGACGAACAACCACCACGACGAGACGACGACGACGAGACAAACGACGACGAACACCACGACGACGACGAGACGACGACGCGACGACGACGACGAGGACGACGACTACGACTACGAGGCGGAGACGACGACGACGACGACGACGACGACAACTTACGACGACACCACAACTACGACGACGACGACGACGGCTGAGACGACGGCGACGACGACTACGACAACAACAACGAGACGACGACGACGACAACGACGACGAACACCACCACCACGACGACGACGACGACGACGGCGACGAGACGACGACGACGACGACGACGACGACGACGACGACGACGACGACGACGACGACGACGACGACGACGACGACGACGAAGACGACGACGAGACGACTACGACGACGACGACGACGGCGACGACTACGACACCAGACGACGACTACGACGGACGACGACGACGACTACGACGACTACTACGACTACCTACCACCACGACCACTACTGACTACTACGATACTACTACTACTGCTACTTCGACCACTACTGACTACTACTACTACGACGACGACTCGCGACGGCTCGACGACGACGACAACGACCACCACGACGACCACGACGAGACCACTACGACGGCGACACAACGACGACTACCACGACGGCTACGATTCTGCTACTACCACTACGACGATACGACTACTAAGACCACGACTACGAGACGAGCGACGAAGACCACGACGACGACCACCACGACGACGACGACCACGACTACTAGCCGACGACGACTACGACGACGGGGACCACTACGACCACTAGACGACGACGACGACAACAACAACGACTACTACTACGACGGCTACGACTACGACTACGACGACGACGACAAGACTACTCGATACGATCACGACAGCGACTACGACCAGTACTAACCACGACCACTACGACGACGACGACGACGGCCCGACCACGACGACTACTACGACGACGACGACGACGAACGACGACCACCACGAAGACGGCGACGGCGACGAAGACGGCCACGACGACGACGACGGGCACGACCACGACGACGACGACGACGACCACGACGACCACGACCACGACCACGACGACGACGACGACCACGACCACGACGACGACGACGACGACGACCACGACGACCACGACGACGAGGACGGACGACGACGCCGCCGCGCGCCGCCGACGACGACGACGACGACGGCCAAGAGACGAGGACGACGACGCGACGACGACCACGACGACGACGAGACCACGACCACGACCACGACGACGACGACGACGACGACCACGACCACGACGAGAGACGACGCCTCCGCCGCCGCCGCCGCCGCCGCGCCGACGACGAGACGAACGACGACGACCACGACGAGGACGCCGCCGCCGCCGCCGCCGACGACGACCACGACCACGACGACGACTACGACGACGACCACGACCACGACGACGACCACGACGAGACGCCGCCTCCGCCGCCCCCGCCGCCGCCGCCCCACTACTACGACTACTACCCACTACTACTACGACTACGACTACTACTTCTCTACCACATGCCACTACCACCACTACCATTACCACTACTACTACTACTACCACTACCACTAGTGCTGCTGCTACTACTACCACAACAACTACTACTACTACTACTTATACCACTACTACTACTACTACTACTACTACCACCACCACCACCACCATACCATTACCACTACTACTACCACCACTACTACTACTACCACTACTACTACGATGACGACAATAATACGTAGAAGGATATGATGAAGAATAGCAAGGAAATTTAAAAAAAAAGAAAACGAGGAAGAGAAAAAAATGAAGAAGATAAAACTTGGAGAATGCAAAGAAGAAACAAAGAAGATGGAAATGATGAAGAAAAGAAAATGATAAAGAAAAAATGAAGAAAAAAGACGGACAAATATATTAACAGAATAAAGAAGAAAAACTAACTGAAGAAACAATGAAGTAGAATTGAACAAGAAGCGATTGAAGAAGAAGGAATAAAGTAGATGAAATGAAGAAGTGAATAAAAATGATGTAGTTGCACAGACAGGATAGTACAACTGTAATGTGACTCATTATGGTACCGTATGTTAACAAAATTATACCACACTGAAGGCAGCACGGATATATTTACTTTACCTAGATCCGTTCTTCAACCACGAGTTTTTAAACATGACAATAGCGCCGCCAATCAATACATAAGACCCACTTAAACTAAAGTTTAATTTGCCGTGCTTTGGCATGTAGTTGCTAAATTCGCACTCGATTTTTTTTCTTTCACCGCCTCTTTCTATACATTTTTCTTTTCCCATGCGACAACTTGTTTTGTGCAGTGGATGCATATTTTCAACTTGTTGGACTGAAGTTTAGCGATCTGATCGACAAAGCAAAGAAAGAAAAATCGATGCCAGCTATCGCATTAAGTTCAAACCTCACGAATATCGACGACTTCCTTTCAATGCAACGACAATAAACTCAACCATTTCTTTTATTGCCAATAATGACTGCAGTTCTATTTTGACCTCTTTATTTTGATTCTAAAATTGAATGTTTTCTAGGCTAAAGAAACAATTTGGACATCATTATCGAATTAAAACTATTAACAGTTTATGGCGATTAAATCTCTTACTAATAAAATGTATCTCTATCAATCTATATAATATTTACTGTCATATGTTAAGGTAGTATCCGCTACTCTGCCTACATAAAATGTATGTTACGATTGCATTCATGTGTTTTTGAGTTTAACCACATGATTCCCCTAGTTTTCTATTTCATATAGCCATTACATATTTTGTTATATTACACTAGTGTAATACTGCTTTTTTGTTGAACCATATATTTTTTCTTTTCCTTTTTTTAAATTTGATCCAAATGGTTGGACAGCACCTATAATAACACAGTGCTAGAATTAGGGCAATGATAAAGGCGATCAGAAGCTAGATACATGTAAACATTAATGTAAAGTAAATATCAATGTAACAGATCACTGTTCGATGTGTTAGAGATCTTTAATGTAATGTGTTAGAGATCTTTAATGTAATGTGTTAGAGATCTTTAATGTAATGTGTGATAGATCTTTAATGTAATGTGTTAGTTACGTCTCTCAAACAGTTACGCCTGTTATTAAATTGGTACACACGTTAAAGCGACATAGTCACAGCTGGTCAACTTTGTAGTTATTATTTTAAGGGGAACTTTTTGTTGATCCACAATGAATAATGGAATAAAATAATACATCCGGTCAGCAGATATGATGTCCATCAAATGAATGTGTTGAAGTTGTGATAATAAACATCTCCGCTATCTAACTATTTTCCCGTTTTAAGTTTTAAGATGGTATTCGACAGTTTTCCAATACCAAATTCAATTTACTATTTACCATACCCTTTTTGGGAGTTTGTGCGTAATTTTTGCAAGTCCAAACAAAAACGACTCTGAACACTACATCAATCGTTAAAAAGTACAAATCATAAAAATTCCAACAACACTTGGTAGGGAACTTTTCAGACATGCTTCTTTCTTTTATCACTTAGGAAGTGAAGTTCCTGTGGTTTTATGTTTCGTGCGTACGCAGGTCTGTGACTATTTGGCTTTAAAGCAATAAACCTCAACGACCTTCGCATTGCATGTCATATGCATATTTGCATATGAAAATATATACACAAAGATGTAGTTTGCTTCGCTTGTCATGCTGAAGGACTTTCCTTAACGTTTGATAATGATAATTTTTATGAATATTTTACGGTTTAAAATTGATTTATTTCAATTGATTGTTCAATAAGGATGCTGATTTGTCATATCACTGTTACAGCAGTCAGTATATTGTTAGAGAAAGGGGCTCAATTTTTGACTTTTGTACCGGGATAAAGAAGAACAATGTCAACAAGAAGTTTAACAAATATAATACTGATAATTTGGAACGCTTCAACACGAGACACACACTGTTTGCACAAAATATTACTATAAAGGACACGAAACGAAACTTAAAAAAAACACACAAAAGTAAATATTTTAAATGCCTATTTTGTGATGTATCTTAATTAAAAAGAACAATGATTTTGCTTATGTTTAGATCTACGTTATTATACACTCTATTAATAATTTGACACAGAAATATGTCCGAAAATTCTTTACACACAAAAACAAAACAACAAACAAAAAGCAAAACTTAAAAGCATGTACATTGGTCGACACATAGGCATAAATACAAAATTATAGCAGTCATTTGTCTGTATCGATTAAAATACAGAACCACAAATATAACATATTAAATGCAACGAATACATCGAAAATGGAGCAACAGGTATTAATTACTATAATATCTTTACAGTGTACATGAAATTTTAGCGAAGGTTGTTCACTGAATGTTGCTGCTGAATATATGCAGGATGGACTAATTAATAACTAATTAACAGATTGTTTGAAGCAATTTAACGCTAACAACTAAGTAACGGATATTTATTTTCTATTACTTAAACAAACCCTTCTTGCCTTTAAATATTAATGACAGCGTTACATGAGTGTGTGTATTGCTATAATTTGTTCAACGAAAACAAAACCCTAAACGCCACTATTTCTGGCAATTAAATGAATTTAATTCTGTCATGAGATGAATCATTTTCATGTCTGTATAAAGCGATATAAAATCCATTGATAAAGTACATGCCGTGAGACACACTGACCTTTAATATGCATCCAGTTGATTATGTTGATTGACAACTGTCTATGGGGCGATACCTTATCTTGGACAAACACTTCAATAATGTGTGTGATAATTCTGCGGGATTAAGATCCTGAGATTAAGGAGATTATCTGTGATAATCCACCTAAAGTAAACTACACGTATTTATGATATACCAGTCACCCACAAAGATTATGAGACAAATAAGCTCATGCGAGTGACGTAGACAATTTTCAAGTACATGTATTACATATTCGAGTACAACATTTTTAAAGTTTTAAAATATAATAGCGAGACTAGAATTTAACAATTTACGATGGAATGTCGTCCACATTAATAAAATAATATATCTTAAGTAATAATATCACAACCATGTTATATATGATTCAATATAAAAATATTAAAAAGTTCACTTGAATCGCGTTAGACGCTTGATTGCTTCTGAATTATTGGTACACAGAACCCCAATGTTTCTCAACGATCGCCTTTACTTCTGGGCTAATCAAGGTAAATGTATGTTGTATAATTAAAAGAACAACCTATCGGATACTTAAAAGAAATTAACAGAAAAAAAACAACAACAGCAAACTATAAATAAACCAAGAAAGCGCCCATGCCCCGTATCAATAAGCACCCATTCAAATTATACGATAAAATGCACCTTAATTAAACCTATCTAAAACTAAAGCTCACAGAAATCACATATGTTCATTGGAAGCAGGCAGATTTTGCACACACAAAAAACAAAAAACAAACAAACAACACAATCAAAAGCAACAACAAACAAAATGAATACACCATGCAAATATAAAAAGAACGTAGACATTAAACAACTACTCAATTACCAAGAAGACCACATATCATTTTCAATAAGCGTTGATTTACAACTCAGCTTTTTATTATTTGAACAATGGATCAATTCCCACATTTAGTGTACCACCTAAATAAATTGTATACGGTTTATGTTTTAACACATCTAAATTTTGAAGTGACATTGCTACATGTACATATAGAGATTTTTCCAACGTCAGCAACAGTTTACTGCTTTAAAGATTATTAAGCCTTGCAATAAAAAACAACATATTTGTGACCTGCCACATTTTGCTTGATTCACAAACAAAATATGTAATAGATGGCAATTTGAAATAAAATCAACAACACTGTCAGCACGCATTACTTAAAGCAGACAAAATAAATTCAATTTAATTTCTGTGACTTGTGAGTCTGCAAAAGTTAAAAAAATCAACAATAAATTACTAATCGACGCTAGTCCGCTAACCTATGGGTTCCGTAGTTGGGCCGGGTTTTTCTTAAGGGGCCGTATTTTGCACGATCTTTTCACGGAACCGTCGTTTGTCCACATGCACTTCTTGCAATCTTCAAACAACTCCATCTTGGACCACGAGTGGCGACCATCTGCCATGAAGGTATTTTCCAACTTCCAGGAGTGGGACTTCTTGGCCATCGATGAAGTTGTGGGTCTCAGGAGCCGCTTGTTGAGTTCTTCTATCTCCGCCTCACTTAGGGACGCCTGGCTTGGAGACTTGACCCCATTGTGGCCGTGAAGATCCGGCCCCTGGCCAGTCTGGTGGAACCAAGGTGACGACAGTGACGGCATGATGGTCTTTATTTTGATAAACCAGCAAGAATAGTTAGCAAGTTTTCAAGTGTCCTTTGATATTGACCAGCCACAGATCCACTGGTTAACGTAATAGCTAGAATCTTTTGCAATTTCCGAGGCACTAGGATAACGCGTCTTATTGTCCCTGCCGTTACTTTTTCTATATGTATCCGGTTTGGTGTTTTAATTCGACAATAGCGTTTAGAAGTTAACACTCGTTTTCACGTAAGATATTATTTATTTAAAACATGCGGCTCCGTTAATCACAGCTGGCCGGCGTGCACTGGAACTTGTTCGGTTGATGACAACAGCCAAGTTCCTCGTTCTACCGCCGTCTGCTCAGTTCACACCAACTATGTTTTAACACCACTGATATGTCCTTTCTATATAAAAATACACCCAAAGACCTAGTCAAACACGAGGGACAGTCATATCTGCTTTCATGTAAATGAAATAATAAACGGATCGACGGTTTTCCCCAAAGACTTTTGATCCAAACGCGGGCCAAAGATTGCTTAAATCAATAGGTCTGCACTGCGTATTTACATTTCTGTTTCCGCTTATCGATCCGTATTTTCTTTCTGTGGTTGCGCTCGGGTTTAGTTGGTAAATCAGCAATTTATAATCTCATTCACTAAGTGCCGTCGGCAATTCAACCCTTTTTGACCGGCACAAACAGCTGTTAGACTATTTATCTGTTATCTATAGGCTTTAAACTAACCCCCAGTAGATCGTCTGCTGTAAGACAAAAGGTTGTGCAAGGTTTACAGAGTCTCAGTTGAACACGGTCCTAATGGAGCGAGACATGTCAAACAAAACATTTCAAATGGGAGTACAAAGGATTAATATTATGGTTGTTGAGAAGGCGTTGAAGAATTTACGAAATAAATTATTTTTTAAAAGGCTTGTTATTCGTGATAATTGGCAGATTAATGGCCGATATGAAAGCAGTGCAAGCTATATAATGGTTGCTAGATACGTAGATTAACCCTTATCGTTCATGCAACAGTTTGTCAATAACTCGTGCTAATTCTTACACCTATCTACAAATGCGGGAAGACATATTGCAATTTATTCAGTGACAAATAATGCAGATCTTGATTAGATAGCGCTCATCGGGACTTGGCTTATTTGCATCTTTCTTATTATTTTATTTCCTTTTTTTTTGCTCGGCAGGTTACGAGTAAATTAGGGTATTGTACACATTATACCCCCATTATGCCACCAATACCTGAGATCTCAGGCTTAAATATATACTCACACCGATTAGGTTCCATGTTATTTAATGGATACGTCATTTGAAACCTGTATTATGTGATAGCGGTAATAATATTTTAAGTTGAAATATAAATGGTCGCGTGTTACTGCTTTTAAGACAACGTAAATATTGTGTGATGGGGTAATTGCATCTAAACCTTGAAGACCACGTGTTAAAGTAATACTGTTCGATTTGGCCGAAAACGACGTTTTGACCGAAATGTTTAATTTTGACCTCTTTTGTATCATACTGACAGTATGCAATGATATTGGATTCTGTAAAGCAATTTTGATAAGAAAAAATGCAATAAAATTGGTCATAATTCAATGCTCACCGAAATATAAAGCGTTAGTATCGTTGTCTACAATCAGACCTATTTTTCTCCATTTAGGCTTAAATGTAAGCTCCAACAGGCGTTGTTTTTGATATTTCATGTTCAGTTGAATAACAAGTTCAATCATTTTCTTTAATGCCAGTGTTAGAATGTGACTTTAAAACAGTTACAGGTAAATAAGGGACAATGGCTTTAACTCATTTTTATGCGCACTTTATAACACCCAGATTGAAACTAAATTAAATATTATCGTCTATAATTTGACAATTTTCAACCTAGTAGGTAGTTGTTGTTAAAGATGTACGTTAAATTGCTACAAGATTTAAAGCCACTCAATTTACTATGGAACTGGGGGGCATAAAGCGAAGGAATTTGTTTCCCTCACGTCATACTTGTACTCGATTATCTCCATTCGGCTTCAGTATTCAACTTATGGCGTACGCATGCAGGACGTATACAGATGCAAGCGCATTTCGAAGATATGCTAGATTGTTGAAGTTTTCTTTGTTGTTTGTGTTTTGTTACATCGCACCTGATACAATTATGGTCATATTGGCGACGTCAAGCTAATTATTGGTTTGAAGTAAGATCCCAGACTTATGTTTGGGTAGAATCACCGGCGCCCCCTACATTGTTAAACTTAAAATGGCGTTAACATAGGTGAAAACTATTGCGTACGCTTTCGATTCGGCCTAACATAAAGACAAAACAATATTTTGAAGAACAGCATGTACCTATAGTCTTGTTGTCAAGAGGGTATATCTTTATCCACCAGTCATTGTCATTAGACTTGGTTGGCCTTTAGGAAAACAACAATAAGCAAAAATGGCCAACTTTGACCAAGTCGTTAACATTTATGTCACTTAGGGATTATGGTTTGTTGACATTAATGGAAAGGTGATTTATTCAGTGCTATTGAAGAACAAAGATCGTTTCAAGCCAATTGACATTTATTAGATACATGACATAATTATCATCTTTTTAGTTATCCATTCGAAGCTTATTTATGTTCAAATCATTATCAGATTGACTTTGTGTTTATAAAGACAATATATACAGCGTTTACAAGCACTAAACACATTATTTTCTGATTGACTTTGTTTTAATAAAGACAATATATACATAATATATTTTCTTGTATATTGTTCAACAAGATTTTTCATCTCCACTATCATGTAGTCAGATGTTATATTCGACTTACTCCCGCTTTCCTCCAAATGTACTTGCCTTCTTCTCAGCCTCCTACATACGTACTTCCAGAACAATACGTCGCCACATCGTTGTGCCCTTCATCGGTCATGTGATCATCAGTCCCTGTCTCTGTATCATCAACAGAATTCATATCATCTTCCTTCTCTAAGGGTTCTTCTAAATCGTGCTCATTTGATTCGTCTAAGACTTCAGTGTACTGTCTCTAATCCCCTGACTTCTTCCATGCGGTGACTCAGACTCATCATCTATAAACACTTCATCATCCAACTCCTCCTTAGCCTCTCCTCCAACCACGTCATCATCTTCTCCCGCTAGTATCTCATCTTCTTGCTCATTCTTTACACATACCACAACACTGATGACTTCCTCAACCACTTTTGGTTTTCTAGACTTCTTGACTAGCCTCCCAATGCCCGCACTTGCATTGGACATTAACACCAGCGCGTCTCTCTTTAACGACGTCGCATCTATAACAACAAGACCGGCAAACACGAGAGTAAGGGCAATAACTCCTATGTATCCGATGTTTGCTGCGCTCGCCCGCTCGTCCGTGGCACTCGTCTTAGCTGCCTCAACCAATGCTAGGTTGTCTTTTTTAATCTGGAAACAATTATATTTCATTTTAATCGCTTACGTCTTTTATATCTTAATAAGAACTTTTAGACAATGATCGTATTGTTATGAAATCTAAAGACTTATACTCCAAATAACAGTTATTTACACTGGGGTCTTGGGCAAAATAGTAAACTTTGTTTTTACTTTAGTCATTGTGATGTATTTTGCTAAAGAATAATGATTTCAGGCGCATAACACGCGACTCTCCAACTCTTGTTTTAAGAAATAGCATCGCACATACACAGTTGTCATTATAGTAACGCCAAACTGTTTTCGTGGAGGATGACCCTAGACAAATATCTGACTTGTACATCTTAGCCCCTTATCGCGTGGGTTCGAGTCCCAGTCGGGGCGAGAATTTTTATGAGGGAATGTCTTCCAGCTGTGAACCGACGGTGCCCCATCCCTATATTCCGCTTCCTTGATACATCATAGAATCTTCCGACGCGCTGCTAGAATTGTACTACTGATAGAAAATATAACGGACGCCTGACTTTAAGAAGACCCGTTTATGAAGACCGATAGTCACAATCTGACTGAAAATACACGAGGATAAAAGATGCAACCTAAGTTCCATTTACCCTTAGAACTTGTGATATTTCTTGCATCTTCTGGAAGGCTGCCAGGAGCCTCTCCTCTTCTGTCATGTTGTTCCATCTGTCCAGTTCGTCCATCCAGCTACATGGGCACGTGCAGTTGATCTTGCACAGGTCGGGAAACCCCGGGAAAAAGTCGTCTGCCGACGGATATGTTTTGATTACTGTCACATTGACTACAACAGGAGGGGCAGTGCACACTGGAAGTGCAGGTGCTAACATCTGGACAGGTGCTGCAGTAAAAGTGCTTCATTTGGTACATATAGTGTATCATCATCCTACGCAGGAGTTATCGTTTGCAGAGTTATCGTTCGTTATTCTTACATGCACACTTGCAACAGGCTCATGGCTATACATGTAAAAGGCGCAAATAAGATAAAGATATTAATACTGTTTTAGAGCTTCGTGTATATTATGCACTCGGCGTTTAAATTTAAACATATGTTGTATTGATCGGAAAAATTGGTCAGATTACTTGAATAATTTAGCAATAACTACATGTATGGATTTATTTCCGTACTTTTACGCAAGGCAGACCGATAGTAAACTATAATATTGTTTTTCTAAAACATACACTTAGAAACAAACTAAATACATTACTTGCTTATATAATTTAAAAGTATTCAAACAATTTATCTTTATCCCACTAACGTTTCACAAGCTAAGTGTGTAGTCCGATATGAAACTTTATTTTCAAATTCCTAACCGACATTTTACTTGACTGTCATAGTGAGTCACGTGGCCAAAATTACACTGAACCTGTGACAGAGGTAAATGTAAGGAACCGACAGTGTAAGAGAGTGGTAGTTTTACAGTATCCACCATCATAATTGCATTTATGCATTATTGTATGTTTTGAAGACGCCTATGTGAACATTGGACAAAATTTCCGGCTCTACCAAAATAATATGGTTGGACATACCGCTTATAATCGGGCCAGCACAATCATCATTCCGGTAATGGCCATCGTCGTCATCATCTGTAATTTGGAACACATGAAATATTTGGAGAGCTTTATATTATGCACTGAGAAAAGAAGGAAAACATATGGTAAAATATACACGAGCAATACATTTTTCTGAATGTTTGTTGTAAATATCCATCTACTTTAATTATGACTTTTGGGCGTTTTGTAAGGGCAGCGGTGCTTTAACATTTGGCGTCACAAGTCATAGTGACAATCACACGTTACTCTTTTATTCCCCACCCCTTAAAATGTTTGTGAGTGGGATTACAGTATGGTTCCTTGCATAAATGAGATAAAAACAAGTATACCATTTATAACAATGAACGATTACGACAACAACAAAAACAAAGATATATAAAAGAAAACAGCAATGTCAAGTAATAAGATAATTGCCACATATACATAACTGCGGTACCTTGAGACGCATAGACTCCGTAACCTTGGTAACAACTTCCTTCATCTGCCTTCCCGTCACAATCGTTGTCAATAAGGTCGTCAGCCGTTACCGAAGTCAGTACGCATGGAGGACTCTGGATCGACATAACAACACACTTTCTTAACGACTCTATTCAAAACGCCGTAGAAAACAAAAGTTGTGGAACAACATTACCACTGTTCAAATATTGTTAATTAAACATATATCGTTTTTTTTTCCAATTATTTAACATTGATTGTTAAAAACAAACAATAACTATATAATACTACCTTATATCGTGTTTTGTTTCAACTTTAAATGAGGTTTCGTCCGGAATGAATATACCCATTGACAGCTAAACGACGGTCCCCTAGTTAAAGACAATCTGACATCAAAAGTACAATTACAACTCCCATCTCCCACTTCGACAATTGCAATAAAAACACATTTTCTCCCAATTAAACAAACGCCGATAACATTTCATATGACGTTATTCAATTTTTCATCTCGAAGCTTAGCCTACAAAACTAATTTACAAAAGAAAAAGAACTAAATTAAAAGCCTACCTCCTCATTACGGACTAATTGGTAATGTCCGGGAATAACTGCCCATTTTCCTGGCTCCTCAAAAGCCACCGTTAGGGCGTACAGATGGTCCATACCACCGATTTGCACTGTCATAACAACTGATAAGACGCTGGTACTGCTAACATTGAAGCCAAAATTGACGAAAACGTCGCTTGGAACATCATCTTCAACACGGCCGGTAAAACATAAGGATGGTGGTAATTGGACGGACTGACTTCTCTGAATTCGTCAATCCATCAACAATCAACAGCGACACAGCAATCGGTTTTGTTGATGTTACATGTAATGGCTCCTGCTGAAGGAATGCTTACTTTCGAAACTATCCCCACGAAAAGCTAATGTGTGTTGGATATTTGCAGACGCTGTAATATGAACGATATTGTGATCTGAATTTGTGTGAATCGCCATGCGTCCAGTGAGCGGAAAATTCAGATCAAATGGTGGTATGTCATATCGAGTTGACCATACAGATGTGGGTAAAAGCTGATTAAGTACGACGTCGCCAGTAGATGCGTTTTCGTAGCCGCAGAACAAAGAGAATGCTTCGTCCGATTTAAACAATGCCACCGTTTGACCAGTGTTTCCAGAAAGGTCAATCATGAATACTTTGTTGTTAACAACATTGAGGTAGGTTTCATCCAGAATGTCACCAAGGGCTGTTCCTGACCGGCTCTGATATAGTACCGTTGCAGTCCACCTCTCGGAAACAAGGCCACAAGTACACTCACCTCCATTTGGACATTTAACAGTTGTCATAAACTCGTGGTCAAACCCATCAGTAGGATAGGCAACATAGCTGTTCAGCTGGGAAGAGTTACCAGCAGTATGTTCACCTTGGAAGAAGACAGTTACCCCGACGTCCTTATCAGAGTAGACCATTACCAATCCGGTGTTTGTGTATGTCGGACAATCCGATGCTAACATCGATGTTTCTCTGTGTCAGATGGGAGCAGTCATACAAAAGGTCTGTGCCTGAACTGGGTGCTGAAGGTGGCAGGACCCCACCGTCATGGACAACAGACACCGAAGTGCGGTGAGACGGGGTCTCGGACCCGCAACAAACACTTGTGCATGGACCTTTCTGTCTGCGGCAGCACCACTTTAAACTGTCGACCATAAGAGTCGGTGGTACCTGCACGGGACAATGGATAAGTGGCTGATGCATATCTCATTACATAGTCAATTAAGGACGGAAGATTGAAATTAAGCATAAAACCAATATTAACGTGTATTTTTTTTGTATCGGTTTGTCGGTATAAATTGTTTGTTTATTGGGTTCATCAACCCACCAATAGTATTTCAGTTATCTGACACGGTGTCCAGTTGAAGCAGATATTCGTATAGTGCTGCCTTCACTGTGTATATCAGTGTAGCAACCGTTTTTGCAGTAATCCCAGGATAATATTGCAAATGCTGAGATTATTGCAAAAGCCGGTAACAACGCGAACTGCATGTGCAATAACAATAACAGGGTGTGCAATAAAAAAAAATCAAACTTGAAATAAAGGTCTATACTCTCTATATAATTCACTTAAAATACCCCCAAATGACAATTTACTCGGTAGAAAATGGTTGTGAAGAAGTCTGAAGACATATTGACTCTCAACAGCTTTTGCAATAATTGCATAGCAAATGCTGGAATTATAGCAAAAGCTGGCGAAAACGCCAACAACATTTGCAATAACAGGGTTTGCAATAAAAAAAATCAAATTTGAAATAAAAGTCCGTTATCTATATTAATGTACTTATATTGATGCGTAATTTATCAGAAATTGTTTAAACTTAAGTTTTATTGAGGTTTAAGACATATTTCGTTCAAAAAGTAAATTTTTCAATTATTTTTTAAAACATAAATTTTCTGCTGGAAACAGCCCGAAACAGACAATTGCCGCTTAAATGGTCGGAAAACTAACAAGTTTTCATTGCAAATGCTGGGATTATTGCGAGAGGTGGCGACAACGCGAACAGCGTGTGCAATAACAGGGTTTGCAATTTATAGTCTAACTTGAAATAAAGGTCTATAAGATTTGTACATTGTACTTTCAAATTTAAAAAACAACATAAATTTTCGGCTGAAAATCGCCAGAAACACAATTTATCGGTAAAAACGATCGGAAAACTATTATGCATTTTTTGGTTATTTTTATGAGAATCACAATAAAACTTGTGTTTGTATAATTGATACATGTACTTATATTATCATGATTCAATCGAAGAAGATGATGATGGTGGTTGTGGTGACGACGACGACGACGATGATGCGGTCAAGATTGCAGCCACAGACCCAGTTTGAGTATGATTTGTGCCTTTATTCCAACAGTAAGACGAATATAGTGAACAGTTAAGGAAAGAAATTAATTATAAACACGCTTGCCTTCGGAATTTCGGATGACGCAATATGTCGTTCTAAAAGACTTAAGTAAGTGGAAGTTCAAGAAACGTCATATATACTTTTTAATTCATTATTTTGAACTTTGTAATAATAGGGTTTCTTACACCAGCCGCACGTCCGGGCGCAGTACCGTCGTGACCATGGCTCATACAGCGGGTCCGTGCACACTTCCGGTCCATACTGGTCACAGTTATCGTTCCTGTCGTAACAGCGCCACCCTCCTAAAATATTGTTTATTGGGTTTATCGTCCCACCAACAGTATTTCAGTTATCTGGAGACGGTGTCAACTTGAAGCAGATATATTGCTGCCTTCACTGAGTATAGCATACCGCGAACACCTGGCATGATACCGCACCAGTCACATTATCCTGACACCGGACCAACTAGTCGTGGAACTACCCTTATATTTGATTGAGCGTTAGCAAGGAAGCTATACCACTATCATTTTGTACGACTTTGGTATGTCGCGGACCGGGATTGAACCCGGGGCCTCCCGTACCTGGAGCCGACGCTCTATCGATTGCGCTACCAGGTCCGGTCCTGAAAGACTGGTGTTCTAAGTATCTAAGAGAATATGATTATTGGGTTGCTGCCATATTAACATATTATTTTGTCATCTGAAACTACCCATTATACTTTTATTACATGTCCACATTGCAAGCTTGTATTTATCATCCCCAAACTGTTACAGGTAGAGTTGGGAATTGATGCTAACATCGTATATTTTTAAAAGTAACAGCATTAATTAACTGTATCTCATGATTCAGCACCATTCAATTTAGCAGGTTGGAGTTAAATAGAAAACAGAAGAAACATATGTTGACTCGGTTATTACGACACCACGTACGTGAAGGCCCTATTAGAAATGTGCCGTTATGTTGTTTTGAATTTTCACTTTGTAAACCAGTCCGGACGTGATAAATATAAACTAGAAGTATACTTACAGCTATTGAAATGTCGATTTTGATGATTTGGATGCTTCTGTATTATTAGAATGTTTAGGTGTTACACGGGGGTACTTGTTATCCAGACATTAAACGTTTTCACCTTAAGAGCAAATGCGTAAATCCTTCGCAGTCGTCATTGTTTGTATTGATGGGTAATGTAACTTATATAGAATAATATCGTAAATGGGTCTGTAATATTATACAATAGTTATATAGTGAAAATAAAAAGAAACGCACTTCTTCTACCGGTAAACAACAATAATAAATACATGTTCTCCACCCCCACCCCTTCACCCCTCAGAAGTAAAGCCCTCGAATCGGCTCTGATTATGCCTTGTGGTGGTGGGGTGGAGGTCCATAAAATTTTGGTGGGGTGGGGTGTGTTTTTGAATCAAGATCCATTCAAATTTATCGCAGTAAATACTAGATATATATACACAGTAAGGGACCCTAACTTCGACCTAAGCAGTCAACAGACAAAATTTACTTTAAAAGCTTCGTATTTGTTAAGCTTACACTTATGTGTTTTCTCAACTCTACCCTTTTACCCCATCCGCCCCCTGGACCTATCCCTGTCGCGCCTATACCTAGGTGCTGGGGTCCAATTTCTGTTGTTGCTTTTTCTGTGTTTGAAGAATCAATCAAGTATTTAACCGCGTTAACAGATTTTTAAATGATTTCATGGCATCGTAACAAAATAAGACTATATACGTCCAAACTAAAAGCTTAATATAAAAATCAGTCACTTTGTGAAACAAACCAACACAAAAGGTCAGTAAAATAAAAGAATAAAAATAAACCGGGAAGTTGGCAGAAACTGTGTTAAATACATATAGCGATCCTAAATGTATAAGTGTTTTAAGAATCATACCGTCTTCATAAGTGTGGCAGCCTGAAGTCCGGAACAAATCTGAAATGTGACCATGTACAATAAAATATGCGTCAGTGTGTGCGCATTTGTGTGATTGTTGAACGTTTATTGTTATTTATAGAAATTGCATCAAGAGCAGTTCAAAACACTTTACCATTAGCTTGAAATACTTATGTCACATATTATAACCAGAGATAGATAATACATTATCCGATAAAAGAAAATGCAATGGTATTAGAAAGTTATGTTAAGTATTTTATTAGCTGTCAACAACGTAAACTAAATCCAAAGCAAACCAGAGCATACACCAATGCAAACGCACATACATGAGTTAAAAAGAAAACGGAAAGTTTGCAACAAACACCAACCATAATAAAACATGATTAGGGTAGTACTGTTGGTATTTTCAGAAAAGTATTACACAGAGCGACAGCAAATCTACCCAAGTTATGCGAATATTAAATTGGACAATCTTGTCATTTTAGAAAATAGATTTACCTGAAGAGCAGTTCTAGAGCTCGCATGTTATTGTTTTTCCTTATATTTGGGTTGTCCCTAGCGGTATATACCATTATCTGCTTGAAACCTACCGTAGTTCACATAAACGGGCTGTCCTCCACTGGCAACCAACGTAAAGTAGTTGATTCTACCGGAGCGAGGGCTACATGTGGCAGCGTGTCTGCCGGGGGCACCGTCACCGAAACACATGCTGCCGTTGAGACGCCGGAACCACACTGCGTTCATGTCGTTGTTGCAGTTTAATGTCACGCCACAGCTAAAGTTGCGGTATTATAGATAAAACATCTTTGGCAAGAAAGAAAAAAAACGTACCAGGCAAAATAATATGTAGTGATGTAAATAGAGGCATGTATAGTACACACACGAGCGCATGTATGCTAACACGCACATTCAAGCGAACGCGCGCGCGCGCACACACATACAGAGAGAGAGAGAGAGAGAGAGAGAGAGAGAGAGAGAGAGAGAGAGAGAGAGAGAGAGAGAGAGAGAGAGAGAGAGAGAGAATTCATTTTCGTGTAAGAATTCAAACTGACTCACACATACACATGTACGCCAACACACATAGATACACGCACGCACATACGCACGCACACGAGTGAACGAATAAGACACAGTTGTATCATTTATAAGCATATTATCAAGCACGTGCCAAAGTCAAAATTATAGCCTGTTTTAAAATTGTTCGCCACTACCCTTACTTTACTCCCCTTATGTAATATACATCTCATCCAAATAAAAATGTGTATGTATCTGCCAAGAAATCATGTATTATGTATTGCATCTTCTACAATGTCAACGTAGACTAACATTTTATAAATTTATGTACTTGTATACTCATATATTGTTGTAAACAATATGAGTTTAATAACGTTTATGTATGTATGTATGTATGCAAATTCAAATAGGCGCACGGACACACACACACGTCCGGGCAGACACACTAACGCAATCACATATTCGAAACCTAAGCCCATGAAACAGACATGAACAAGGAACATAAAATGGATACCTTTAACTTCACTTACTTTATTCTATAAACTCCGTACCGATTACACAGTGTGTCACATTCGGTCACAATGACGTGTGTATGGCTTATTTGAAAGACGACGCGAGGGCCTGACGGTTGTGTTTTGTCGTAGAACCGAACAGTGACATCACCGCAACTCTTGTAACGTAACCTCACTGCCGAGAAGGATGTGAAGTCTCCGCTGTGAGCCTCGTTCTGGCGTAGATTAATTATGGCGCCATCTATGGTATTAACAATTGATTTCTTGGGAAAATGTGCCGTTGAAGGTTAGCAGAAATGGTATTTTACCGAATGGCAAACTGTAAAAAGTTTGGTTTATTGGGAAGTGGAGACATTTTTCATATTTGGAAAATAAACAACACTATTTAAAGTTTGTGAAGAGGCTACTATGAAGTCGGGTTTCCGTCGTTTTCTATTTTCATTTTTTCCCAATATAAGCTTTAATTTCAAAGATTCCAAAAATTCCAAAACATAGGCTTCAGATAACAGAAACAGCAGCAATGAGCCTCATCTTACAACACCATTAAGCCACAAGTTACAGCAACATAAAGTCTGATGTTACAGCAACAATAAGTCGCATGCTACCATAACAGAACCTTATGTTACAGCAACAAAAAGCCTCATGTTACAGCAACAATAAGCCTCATGTTACAGCAACAATAAGCCTCATGTTACAGCAACAACAGGTCTTATGTTACAGCAACAATAGGCCTTATGTTACAGCAGCAATAAGCCTCATGTTACAGCAGCAGACTGATTTCACAGCAGCAATAAGCCTCACGTTACAGCAACAGACTAATTTTACAGCAACAATAAGCCTCATGTTACAGCAACAGTCTGATGTTACAGTTTCAATAAGCCTCAAGTTACAGCAGCAGACTGATTTCACAGCAGCAATAAGCCTCATGTTACAGCAGCAGACTGATTTCACAGCAACAATAAACCTCATGTTACAGCAGCAGAATCTGATGTCACAGCAACAATAAGCCTCATATTACAGCAAAAGTCTGATGACACAGCAACAATAAGCCTCATGTAACAGCAACAGAGCCTGATTATACAGCAACAATAAGCCTCATGTTACAAAAACTTAGTCTGATGTTACAACAACAATAAGCCTTATGTTACAACAACAGAGTCTGATGTTAGACCAACAATAAGCCTCATATTACAGCATCAGTGTCTGATGTTATAGCAGCAATAAGCCTCATGTTACAGCAGCAGAATCTGATGTCACAGCAACAATAAGCCTCATATTACAGCAACAGTGTCTGATATTACAGCAACAATAAGCCTCATGTCACAGCAACAGAATCTGATTTTACAACAACAATAAGCCTCATGTTACCGCAACAGAATTTGATGTTACAGCAGCAATAAGCCTTATATTACAGCATCAGTATCTGGTATTACAGCAGCAATTAGCCTCATGTTACAGCAACTGAGCTTCATGTCACAGCAACAATAAGCTTCATGTCACAGCAACAATAAGCATCATGTTACAGCAATAGAATCTGATGTCGCAGCAGCAATAAGCCTCAGGTTACAGCAACAGAGCCTCGTGTTACAGCAGCAATAAGCCTCGCGTTGCAGCAACTGAGCCTCGCGTTGCAGCAATAGAATCTGATGTCGCAGCAGCAATAAGCCTCGCGTTGCAGCAACTGAGCCTCATGTAACAGCAGCAATAAGCCTCGCGTTGCAGCAACAGAGTCTGATGTTACAGCAGCAATAAGCCTCGCGTTGCAGCAACTGAGCCTCGCGTTGCAGCAATAGAATCTGATGTCGCAGCAGCAATAAGCCTCGCGTTGCAGCAAATTAGTCTCGCGTTGCAGCAACAGAGTCTGATGTTACAGCAGCAATAAGCCTCGCATTGCAGCAACTAAGCCTCATGTTACAGCAGCAATAAGCCTCGCGTTGCAGCAACTGAGCCTCATGTTATAGCAGCAATAAGCCTCGCGTTGCAGCAACAGAGCCTCATGTTACAGCAGCAATAAGCCTCGCGTTGCAGCAACAGAGTCTGATGTTACAGCAGCAATAAGCCTCGCGTTGCAGCAACTGAGCCTCATGTTACAGCAACAATAAGCCTCGCGTTGCAGCAACAGAGTCTGATGTTACAGCAGCAATAAGCCTCGCGTTGCAGCAACAGAGTCTGATGTTACAGCAGCAATAAGCCTCGCGTTGCAGCAACTGAGCCTCATGTTACAGCAGCAATAAGCCTCGCGTTGCAGCAACAGAGTCTGATGTTACAGCAGCAATAAGCCTCGCGTTGCAGCAACTGAGCCTCATGTTACAGCAGCAATAAGCCTCGCGTTGCAGCAACTGAGCCTCATGTTACAGCAACAATAAACATCATGTTACAGCAATAGAATCTGATGTCGCAGCAGCAATAAGCCGCATGTCACAGCAACTGAGCCTCATGTTACAGCAGCAATAAGCCTCGCGTTGCAGCAACTGAGCCTCATGTTACAGCAGCAATAAGCCTCGCGTTGCAGCAACTGAGCTTCGTGTTAAAGCAGCAATAAGCCTAATGTTAGAGCAACAGAGTCTTATGTCACAGCAGCAATAAGCCTTATGTAACATCAACAAAATCCTTCGCTCATATAAGATGGATGTAAACACCTACCTATACACGGTGGGTCTATCCCATGGGAGGTGTGGTTCATCAGAGGCTAGAATGAAAGCAGGGGTAACCTTCACAGTAGTATCCATATTAAAGTCAAACATTTACACACATCAAAATTATTACATTGTACATGTTATGGTATTTATTGTGACAATTCAATACTTATCTATATTGTTTTATCATTTGCTTTTTTGTTTGCTTTTGTTGTCTTGTGCATCACTCTCTCGTTTTGTTAATCTGTAACTGCACAAATACATTTTTTGGGGGGAATAATGGCTGAACGAGTACACTGGACGATCCCTCACAAATTCTCCGGTCAGTTATTTGAAGATGCAACGCATAGACAAATACTAGACAGATGTGTGGCATCTAAGGCCCCGTAGAGATCATGCGTCAAAAGCAGGGAAATGAAGAGCAAACTTTTACGGCGACTGTTGTCAGTAACGGCAATAATATTGCCATTAACTAACTGACGGCTCATATAGTTATGACAAACGACCAATGCCATTATTTTCTGCTATGTAAATATTTGCAAAGTTGCAAGTTTTTCTCTCATCCTTGGCACATGCAGTTCTTTTCACTCTTCAAGATATTGCTAAACAGCTGCGAATTCCTGTTATGGCCTGCTACATTATTGTCTCGGCGCAAAGTGTTTTTCTGTTAGAGGTCCCGCTCTCTAAACCGGCGTAAATAAAGAAAATCATTTACTTTTATTTTACTTGAGTTATCTCCCCTGAATCACAAAGACACGAAATTTCGAGCTCAGTGAAAACAATGGATTATATCAATATTATCGGATTTTACTAGTTACAAAGTGGTTTAAAATGTGCATAAACATGTCAACAAATATTCTGTGAAGGAAGTGTTTAAAATATTTTGTGCAAATATGAACTTTGAAGGATTTAAATGTCACCAAAACAAAACAAAGGAAAGGGCGCGAAAAAGCCAGGTAAGCGCAAAGCACAATCTCCGTTACACGAGCACGAGCACGATACAGAGCGAGTGAATGACCACAAGTGTAGCTGTAAAAACAGAAAATCGCTCAAGCTTACAAACAGTGACATTCCAATGGCTAGTCAAAATATAAACATGAGTCAAGGTTTAAACCCAGTCATGACATCGCCAATGATGGGTTATCCACCAGGCTATGGCTATGGAATGCAATCTCCACAGGCACCAATGACACCTATGGCGCATTTCCCACCGCCGGCACACCAGCAGCAGGTACAATGCCCATCATGGGCATCGGAGATACTTGAAGAAGTAAAATCCCTTAAACTTTTGATACCAAAAATTGACAAAATAGAAAGCACTGTTGACAGCATCAATAGCAAGATACGAGAGATAGATGGCAGAATTAAAGACGTAGAAGGCAGAGTGACGGAGGTTGAAAACTCCTGTTCATTCATTAATAATATTCACGAAAAACATTCCGAGGATCTCAGACAAGCACAGTCAGAGGTTAAAAATCTTCAAACTTCATGTAATTTCCTGGAAGAAAACGTCAAATCGTTGCACTCCGAACGAGATCAGTTAAAGACCAAACTTACCGATCTTGAAGCCAGATCTATGAGAGACAATCTGATGTTTTACGGTCTCAAGGAAACAAAAGACGAAAATTGCGAAACGTTGGTAAAAGACTTTTGTACCAACAAATTGGAGATCGAGGGAGCCAAACTTGTGTTCGACCGCGTACACCGTGTCGGGGCGAACACAGCCAAGAAACCTCGTCCTATCGTGGCAAAATTTCACTATTACAGTGAACGAGAGGCAGTGCTAACCGCGGCAGGCGATCGTAGTGATGACCTAAAACAGGAGAACACTGGTGTCGGCATACAACGCCCAAAGGCAGTACGAGATGCCAGAAAGAACCTGTACGCCGCAATGAAGAGGGCACGAGACCAAGGAAATACAGCGAGGTTCGTCGGCGAGAAGTTATTCATCAATGGTCGAGAGTACGTCGATGACAACGGTCGATAGGGGGGTCAAGAGGAGCAGATATCCATATTATCATGGAATGTACACGGTTTGGTACACAAACTTTCAGATGTTAACTTTATTAACTACATCTGTGAACACGATGTTATTGTTCTGTCAGAGACATGGTTATCTTCAAATACAGCCTACAATCTTAATATTGACGGTTATGATTGTTACCACTTATACGGGAACAAAGCACGCACCGCTAGGAGAGGACGATATAGTGGCGGTATTTCAGTGTACTATAAACATGAACTTAACAACAAAATATCCATAGTAGAAGAACAAAAGATTGGCATACTATGGCTACGTTTATGTAAGACTATTGTTTCGTTTGAGGAAGATGTTTATTTATGTTGTATATACAAAGTTCCTAGTAATTCACCCTTAAATGATGATGTAAATATTGACTTCTTTGAATGTATAGAAAACGGTGTTGAAAAGTATAGCTCACTTGGTAAAATAATTATAACTGGTGATTTTAACAGTAGAACCTCTACCGAAATTGATTATAATTCATATGACGAATTCCTAGATTATCCAGAACTATTTGAAACAGACACTGTAACTTTACACCGAAAGAATAGAGACTCTGTGTTAGATTCATATGGTAAAAAACTCAGTAACCTTTGTAAAAACACTGGTTTGCTAATAGCTAATGGTCGATTAAATAACGGTGATTTTACTTTCTATAATATGAACGGTTCCAGTGCCGTAGATTATTTTTTGTTAAAGGGCCGTGATTTTAAACATGTTAAAGCATTTACAATATGCGAACAAACTGAGTTCTCAGACCACTCACCACTCAATTTTATTCTATATAAACATATCCAGACAGACAAGTCACGTGATGATAATAATGATAACACCGAATATACGTCATTTAAATGGGACAACACATTGACTGACAGGTTTATCAATGAATTACAATCGAATCGAGATACGCTAAATACTATAAGTTTAGGTATCAGTAGTAATACAACCAGCGAATCAGCAAATAAGTTAATCGAGTTCCTACAAAATCACGTGTCAATAGTATTTGGAGAACGAAATGTACAAGCGAACAGACGAAAAAGTATTACGACAAAAAATAAATGGTTCAATTATGACTGTCAGGAAGCTCGGAAAAAGTTTAACCACGCACGCAACCGTTTTAGAAATAACAAATCTGTAGAAAACAAACAGGGATTTATAAGAAAAAGATCGGAATATAACAAAATAAAGCGAAAAGCAAAACATAGATTTAAACAAACTGAAGGAAAGCGGTTAACTATGCTCGCAAAAGATAAACCTAGGGAATTTTGGAAAAATATTAAAAAGCAGTATTGTAAACAACCACCAACCTCACAAACATTAACTGTTGAAGATATTTACCAACATTTTAACGAATTATATGATTTTAATCCTGTAAATGAGAATCCGGAACCGCAAGTCCTTAACTATAATGACGAGGACCTTGACGGCGAGTTTACGGAAAGGGAACTTAAACAGGCCATATTTTCTCAAAACAATAACAAAAGCCCGGGATTAGATAAAATAACAGCGGAAATTTTAAAAAGCTCTTACGAAGTAATAGCACCTTGTTTATTGAAACTATATAATACAGTTTTTACAAGTGGAAATTACCCTAGCTCATGGGGCGAAGGAATAATAACTCCAATATTCAAAGGCGGTAATCCCGACGATAGCAAAAACTATCGCGGTATAACACTTATAAATATAATTGCAAAGGTCTACTCACAACTTTTACTAAACCGGTTAACAAAATGGAGCGTTAAACATGAGAAAGTAATAGACAACCAATATGGATTTCAAAAGGGAAAATCCACAACCGATTGTATCTTTATTTTACACTCACTCATTTATAAAACCCTTCAAAGTCACAAAAAACTATATGTCGCCTTCCTCGACTGGGAGAAAATGTACGATAGGATAGATAGATATTACCTATGGCAAAAATTAATAAGCGAAAAAGTAAGTTCTATAATGATAACAGCTATAAAGTCTATATATAATTGTGTAAAGTCATGCATACGATACAAGGGACATAAATCTAACTTCATTGACTCAAAAATTGGCGTGAAACAAGGGGACCCTTCAAGTAGTTTACTTTGTCTCCTATTCCTTAATGATATATTAGAACATATAAACTCAGATGTAGATGGTATTATGACACTTGATGATGTAAAGATATTCCTTCTATTATTCGCAGACGACGCGGCGCTCTTCGCACAAAACCCACGTTCTCTACAATCAATGTTATGTGATATTGAAACATATTGTGTAGAATGGGGCTTAAAACTAAATGTCAATAAGACAAAATGTATGATTTTTGAACAAGGACGATCAACGAATTACGATTTTTACATCTATAACACACGAATAGAGCTTGTTGATTCCTTCAAATATTTAGGAGTACACCTATTTAAGAACAATAAATGGAACAGAACACAAAAGAGAATAGCGTCTCACGCAGCAAGTTCATTACATAACCTATTTATAACATGTAATCAACTTGATCTAAAAACTTCACAGAAACTCAAATTATTTGATTGTCTTATTTCACCAATACTAAACTACTCAGCAGGCGTATGGGGCTATTATAGCTCTAAGGAAATTGAAAATATACATACTAAGTTTTGCAGAAAGTTATTATACGTAAAGAAAAGTACAAACTTAAACACCCTATATGGAGAATTAGGTAGAGTGCCTATGTTTGTACAGCGTAAAATAATACTGATTAAATATTGGACAAAAATTATCACAAAACATGAAAATAGCTTGTTATATAAAACATACGAAATGTTAAAACGCACTGTAGATAACGGATGTATCGATAGTAGTAATTGGGCTTACCAAATAAAACTTATGCTAGAGCGTATTGGACTCGGCAATGTTTGGTTAGAGCAACAAAGTTCACCACTCGTAATGCAACAAATAGAAAGACGGATATACGATAATTATTACCAAACGTGGTATGCAAACATAAATAATACACCGAAACTAGAAACATATTGCATATTTAAACATAATTTTGAATTTGAAGAATACTTGGACTATATTAATGATAAAAAATTACGAATAGCTTTAACAAAAATCAGAGTATCTAGTCATGATTTACTTATTGAAGTAGGAAGATATACCAATATACCGAGAAATCAACGCATTTGTCAAAATTGTACTATGAATGTTGTAGAATCCGAATATCATTTTCTTTTAGTTTGCAATAAATACAGAGATATAAGAAAACAGTTTTTAAAACCATATTTTTGCCACTGGCCAACTTTACAAAAGTTTAAAACACTTTTATGTAATAAATCTCGAATTGTCCAGAAAAGTATAGCTAAATATATTTGTGCTGCTAATAAGCTACGTAATCAATTAAATTAATATTATGTAATAACACTATATTTGTACTTGTATTTTCACATTGTTTAAAATGATGATTTATAGTCATTATTGCTTCTCTGTAAATTTCTTGTCTTTGTGAATTTATTTCATGTTGTTGCTATAAATGTATGTACATTTAATGCAATAAACTTTATGTTATGTTATGTTATGTTACTTTCTTACATGTTCGTATATGTGTCACGGATTTCTTATACGGATGCTTTCTTAATTACGTCTACCTGTGTCTTTGTGTATACTGCTGTAAGAGGCATAACGGCTGTGCGGGAACACTTGACGATGCCCCAGACGCCAGGCTTGCTAGTTAGCAGGGAGAGGTTCCAGGCTGGCTCATCGTGGGTCAAGGTCTCATATCGGCTGTACGGGACAGTATTGGATATAGCGGCCACAGGGTCACCAGACAGTGTTTCCAAAGATGTACCGGTCTTTTCTACAATAGACATACAGTTGCTGTAACGTACCAGATGAGTTAAGAATTGACATTAAGTTTAACACAGATGCCAAGGTCAATCCGACGTTAAGGAAAGGACACATGCTCGGTGCCACTCGAACAAAGCCCTTTTAGGAATGGCTCAGTGCAACGGTAGCCAAGTATTGTTATCAAAGTCGTATTAAAAAAATAAAAAATCATAATAAAGAACAAAAATATATTCTAAATCTTCTATCAGAATATAAAGAAGGTACAACCTCTGGGACTCAAACAATATCTAGTTGAAGACTATATGATTACGTATAAACAACAGATGAAAAGATGCAGATCGCCTCGGTATCAAACAAGACAGATACAAGTCTTATTGTGGCAGCGAACGGGTCCAAAGTAAAACAAATTTCTAAACAATCCTCCGTATGTATAACAGAGATGCGGTTTTATTGAAAACTAGCTAGGCGATATGCAAAATACAACTGCATTATCTGGAGTTCCGCATAGTACAAACAATGACAGTTCACGATGACGTCTTTGTAGACAGTGCAGCGTAAGAGGGCTGGTCACCAGGTGTGGCCATGGATTCGATCCTCAAACAAGACGTTACGGGGTCTTTAAACATGGTATGTCTGTGTGTAACGGAGTTAGGGAGCATATTCCAGGATTTAGTGTACCCAGAGTCGTTTATGTCTTAACTACTATCCTACGCTTATAAGTTTGCTTACATCTGAAAATATTTCCTCAGATGTTAGAGCATTGTTTAAGTTTCATCCATAAATTGATTTAATTTAAGAAATGTCTTTTATAAATTTTATTAAAATGAACGTGTCAGGATTCTTTATGAATACGACTTCTGGCTGGTTTTTAGTATCAAGCGACTCGATTAAGTATAATGCCAAGGGGCTATCACAGTAGTTTTAGCACTTTGTTTGTTGAAGTGCATGTACAGCTTTCAATTTTGTTAATAGTGCGTTACTACCCAGACCACCCATCTACGGTAAAAACGTTTACGCTGAAGCGGACACAAACAGATTGCACCTTTTATTAGCAACATGCTGATGCCAGGACTGTTACACGACATGGCGATGACGTCAGTGATGTGTTGTCTCGCCGGCACCGTTACCATGGCAACGCTGAGCTCATGGAGACTGCTGTTGATCAGACCCGATACCTGCATCACCTGGAGGAAATGTGGGCAATTGCAACTTGCTGCCAAATAACTATTCACTTGCTTCTACCTGTTTGGGTAGTGCGAGTTCACACCTTTTGTAAATGTCTTCAGTTACGCCACCATATATGGAGTAAGAGTGCAAAGTGCAGCTTACATTTAATAATTATTTATTGCAATTAAATAGTTTTAAATAAACAAACTATGGTCAAATGTGCATTGCCAGTGCAGTGTGCAGTAGCAAGGTACTATACGCCTTATACACGTAAATGGGGCGAAGAAAGATAAAAAAATCACGCATAGAAACAAATGTCATTCCATATGCTTTAGATGTACAACCGGGGCCGTTGTTGTTGTTGTTTTTCTGTAGCATCGTTAACGTTTTATGTTGCCAAATGCAAATACATTTTTGTTAAAAACAAGTAATATTTGCATTCTGTTCCGAACGGACATATTCCGTTCCGCTCATTTTGATAGACCCCGACAAAAAATGTGTAATTTGCATAATGGTCGGATTTTACAGCATCACTGTTATGAAAGTTTTAGAAAAATTTTCGCATTTAAGGTCAGGTTTCCGAGTTATTTATCAAACCAGTTTGAAAGCATGCGAGGATCACATTTACTAATTAATACCACACAAAACACACATGGGTACGTGTCTCACCTGTACTGTGTGTGACGCATTCACAAGCGACAACATTCCCGGCAGAATCCGACGGTACAGAACTCTGGCATCTGTCGTCAACAGCACCGGTGGGAAGCCTGTCATGGTGACGATGGTGTTGTTCCAGTTGGCGGTAACCACGACAACATCACCATGGAAACCAGGCCCGTTATAAATCTGCTGGACAATAAACTCGGTCCCCCAGTGTGACGAGGGAGTTAGCTGTTCTAACGTGTGTGCTGTGGCATTGTCCTAAATATGAGCAAAATAAAACAATATAACCAAACCTGCCTTTTAAGTAACGCCGGAAAGCCATTATTGGTCATACTGTTACCGCAAAGATTAAAACAATGATAGAAATAACTATTTAAAATAACTGAGGTGAAACTGAAAATGATTGTATATGGTTTTTTTTTCATTTTTGTATTATCTTATTTACCTTGTTTACATGTATAATACTGTTTTTAAATGGTTGTCTAAAACAGTATTAATATCGACTATTTCACACCGTCATACTTTACACAGTTTCTTTTATGCTTTGTCATATATGTATGCTATTGAAACTCATCTGATCTTTTTTTTTTTTTTTTTTTGCAGCCGAAGTAGGCTGCGAATTATTTTTCATACATTATCTCCCCACCCCCACCCCCGCCACCCCCCACTAAACCCCACAAAAGAATTACTCATCTTTAATGCTTCTAGTTGTATAAAACTACGTTTATAGCCTACTTGCTTAAATGATAACAGATCACACTAACCTGCTTCAATCGTCATCTCACCTGAATAATACTCCGACTTCCGGCGAAGACAACGATTGGCTTGTAACTGAAGATGTGCGCCCCTGTCAGATCCGAGGTGCTCTCAAATTGGACAAGCTGTGTTTCGTTCAATACCAAAACCTTCTGTCTTGAACTATCGAACATGGAATCGTCTCCGAGGCAAAACTTAATCCCCGGAACTGATCTCGGAATCTTGATAACAATTTTAGTCTCATTCTCCGCAGCTGCAACAGAAAACTGACAAACTCCGCTGGTCTCACAAAAAGTGGTCACCATGTATTCGTACACGTTCTCTATTGCGTTTGGTCCGACGAGTTGCTCCATGGCTATAGCCGTAAAGCCTTCTGTGTGGGAGCCCTTAGTGACAAACATTTGGAGATGGAACGATCCGGTCCGACTGGAAACGATCAGTGTCTTGTTGCTGATGCCAGAGCCATACACAGCTAACGACGGGTCCAAGTTGTGGTTTATGTTGGATGTGGCCGGCACAACAAGCGTACCAATGGTTTCACTTTGGGCTACAAAATACATGCATGTACTCGTGTACATGTAGAAAATGCTTGCGAGCGCCCGTGGCGTAGTGTAGAGTCGCCGACTGACCGCTTAGAATCTACTAGTATCCGCGTGGGTTCGAGTCCCGTTCGGAGAAGGTCTTCCAGCTGACCTACCGTGCGCCAAAATAGCTGGACGTCATTTAAATGATCATTATTGGTCGCTGCGATGTATTTCAAAAACAAACAGAAAATGCTCAAATTGCTGTTTTTGTGTGTAAAATGTTTTGTATCAGTTGACAACGTTTCAATGTAACCAACAGCGCAGTCTTTTAGCATTTCATAGAACATGTTCGCAGTAGTATAACATATTGTCTCACTAGTACTCTACTGTGGATAGCAATTTTACAATATTGTAAATGCTAACCGTATTCGATATATCTTTCCAAAGTGTTAACCACATAAATGACACATGATAAGTAAATTTTTGTCAAAGCGCGTTAATTTCTTGCTTTTGAAGCTAAGAAAGTCTTGTTAGAACCTAGTGTTAAGGAAACTTTACGAAGCAATTCAAAGTAAGACTCACTAGTTATAGAAACGTTCACATTGTCCATGTTGCGATTGGTGAGAATCAGGCTATATTGGACATCTGTACGATCGGAATATTGTAGGTCCTGACCGGGCAATACAAGAAGGTAGGTCATCGGCGCCACGGGGTCTGTGGGAGATGTGATTATACATCATCATCATCATCAACATCATCATCATCATCATCATCATCATCATCATCATCATCATCGTCATCGTGATCGTCATAATCGTCATCATAATCGTCGTCATCATAATCACCATCATCACCACCACCACCATCACCACCACCGATCTGGTTACGTTTTCATGTGCATTGTCATTGTCATCATCACCATCATCCTCATATTTTTAACGTTTCCATCATCACCCTCTACCCTCTCCTCGGCATTATCATCATCAAACTTAGCATCAAAATATTCATCAACTTCAACATCTGCGACTCGTCGCTTGCTTTGTCGTGGCCATCATCAAAACGTTCGTCGTCACCATCAACATCATCATCATCATCATCATCATCATCATCATCATTATCATCATAATCATCATCATCACTGTCGTCGTCGTCGTCGTCATTAATATCGCCGTCATATCATCAGATTTATCATCATGAACACTTAGATTACGTATTTAAGTCAGTTATTATCAAGAATATGAAATTGTGTACCAACCCCATTGTTCTTTGGTTAGTGCCAATATTGTGTAGATGTACAATACAAAGACCAGTCTCCCAGCCTCCTGTAAATAAATCATGAAATACCGGCTTATCGTCTGATATACATAGTAAGTTAAAAACTCATATAAGCTAGACGATTGCCTGACCATTTGTAAACGTGTTAACTTGGACAGGGGCTCCATTCCATGCTAAGTACCTGGTATATGTATACAAGTATTTGTTGGGAAATGGACTAAATAAAAGTTCAATTGGGTATCAATTAGGATAAGCAACAAAAACAATTAATCCAATGTGTATCTAAAACCGCGTGTTAAATACTTGAAACAGGTGTCCAAAAGTTTGCTCTTTTTGAAAATGTATCTATCAAAACTAAAAAAAAATCGTTAATGATCTCAATATTTCAGTATCATTGTACTGTTTACAACTCCTTCCCCTTTTTCTTTTAAGTCCTCTCGCTGACTTATTTCACTCGGTTTAATTTCTATTATTTCTTTCTTCTTTACGTATTAACTTTCTTATTTAAGTTATATAGTTTCTCTTCATTATTTAGCTTTAAGCCATATTTCTTGTACAGCACAGATGGTTCTGTCCAGACATTTGTCTCGGTCCTTCCTTCACCAACATATGTGGAGCTTGCCACAATGACCACGACTGGTCGTTACGGAGTAGTATTAAAATACTTCTGTTTACTTTGCTTTTTCTATTTTTCCTTTATTATTCACCTTTTATTCTTTTTGCAACCATTTTATTACATATAGTACCACTTAACCTTTCATATCCATTTTTTTTCCATTCCTTATTTCTGTTGTTGCCTATTTCAGCGCTCCCTGACGCATATCAGTTCATTTTAACTATCATCGCTCGATTTGTTTAGTTAATATTGAGCAGATGTACAATATAAAGACCAGTCTCCCAGCCTCCTGTAAATAAATCATGAAATACCGGCTTATCCTCTGTTGTGATAAACATAGTAAGTTAAAAATCATACAACTTTCTTTAATTAAATTTCACTAGGACTATTTATCTTATTTAGTGAGTGTGCGTGCAAGATTCAAGGGATTGTATTGATTGTATTTCAATATCCCGAGTGAAATAAGTCAGCGAGCGGACTTGAAAGAAAAAAGCTGAGGGGGGGGGGGGGGGGGGGGGGGGAGTTGAAAACAGTACAATGGGAAGGAGTTGTAAACAGTACAATGATACTAAAATATTGAGATCATTAACGATTCTTTTACTTAATATTGAGTAGATGTACAATGCAGTCCCTTGAATCTTGCACGCACACTCACTAAAAAAAGATAAATAGTCCTAGTGAAATTCCTGAACAAATTTATTCTTTAAACTAAAAAGCAACAACATTTATTATTTAAACTAAAAAACATACAACATATCAACATTTCAGACTCACCACCATTTTAAGCTGGAACTATGGGTAGATCGTCAGAAGCAACAATTGTTTTGAAAGCATCTGACCACAAGTGGTCAACCAGTTATTGAAATCAAAATTAAAATTATCCGCCCTGAGCATACCTGCCCAGTGTATTCGAATCCCGTTCAATAAATCTAAACTCCAAACCTGTAATAAATATAAAGTTTAATGGAATGTTCAAGCCGATGGTTTATCAATTATTTAAATATTAATCTATCTGAGACAATGAAGCCATTGATCCAAAAATTGGTTTATATTAAATAGCATTGAACACTTTAAAGTGCATTGTATTAAGTGTAGTGCTGTTTAATTTTATAAATCTGTCAAAGGCAATCGAAATATGACCATTTGGGGTTAAAACTGAAGTGTGAGCTTATTTTAAACTCAACTCAACTTTACTTTATTCTCAAATCATAAGAACTACATTTGAGATTACTTTTAGAATATGGGTATCAGTCTTTACGAAAGAAATTTAAACACACTGGACATTCAGTCCACCCACTTGACAGTAGTATTGGTAGAGCGTCGGCTTGCGGATCGGGAGGTCGCGGGTTCGAACCCCGGCCGAGTAAAACCAAAGACTTTAAAGTTGGTAGAAGTGGATTCCCTCCTAACGCTCGGGCTTAGGGGACAGCATTACGCCTGATTCGTCGGTGTCAGTATAATGGACCGGCCGGGTTCAGTCCCTGGGCATCTCATAAGTGCTCCTGTGCTATGATGATAGAAATGTCGCTGCACAGTATCGGCGAAAATGCCGGCAAATCCCAATCCCTCTCTCTACTGGACCGGATCAAAATTTGCTGGACCAGTATGATGTTGGCATGTTGACACAAAAGGTGCATGGGAAAGCTAACCGAGGTGTTACGAGTGGTTGGGTTCAGTAAAATGAGTTAGCGCGTGTTAAATTTAGTTTAGTATAAATGTTTTCATAATAATTCAGAATTTTGAAAATGATGTGGCTGAAAATTCTGGTGGACCGTCGGTCCATTTATATTATAACATTTAATGGACCAACAGAGATTTTGGTAGTCTCGGGCACGGTCCACCGGGTTTTATTAATTTTACCCACGTTTGAATTTTTTCAAGGGTGGCGAAATTCACGCGTGCAGTTTGTCCGCGCCACTAAACTTATTACCGGACAATGTATTTGTTTATATAGAAACTTTTCGTCAATAAATGAAAGCAAGGACGATTTTAACACATCCTTCATTGTTAAATAAGTCACTTTCATTTTAATTCATTCCGAATCTATAATTAAGCACTATGGGCGTTTCTGCTTAAACTAGATCTCGACGTCAGAGCGATGATGATATAATATTTATCTAAAAAGTTAAAAGTGGTCGCGTGAATTTTCTTAGGTTAAAGATAGCTAACTATGCAGCGCGGCTCAGATACAAAATACACATTTGTGATGACGAGTGGGGTGTTATGCCTCACTTTTCATAACAGAGATTCTTAACAGAGATGTTAAGCATAAAAAACAGCATTTAGCAACAATAATATAAATTTATTCAGTGTCTGAGAAACAACACTTTGCGTCTTTGGTCCAAACTTTTGGATAATACCTTTATAGTAAGTTATCGTGTTTTTAAACTCATACGTAAACTTTAATTGTTCATTTAATAAAACACAATATATGCTATTGATATAATTTAATTAACATTACTTTTTAAGTATGTAAAGAATGTGAGAATGGTGCTTATCTTTGTATTTAATTAAATCGGTCACGAGATTTTCGGAAAGTGACCGCAAGTGCCGAAGTGTTCGATTTATTTTATGGTCGTGTAAAATTCATACGATAAGGGAGACAACTTTGGTAAACCTGCTACACATCAATACTGTCAAAAGTCAAAGTAAGTCGTGTTGAATTGTTTTCATGCAATGTCATAATAGATATAAGGATAAGGTTCATTTAACTCTTCTGTATGAACCACTTCCTCAAATGTTCCTTTCTAACTGTTCATTCTCATCCTCTCACAACTACACAAGTAGTGAGTACTGAGTACACTTCACACAGTCGTTGTTGGAACTTCTGCCCTTCCAGTTAGGGTAAAAAGAGAGCTAGTCAAAATCCAGCAACCAAAATATGCAAGAGCTGACAAAATCTCACACTCTTCATGTATATTGCCATGGGTGACAAAATCTCCCACATGCATTTTGATAGTGGTGAAACATCTCCTTCATTAATATAAACACCTTTAGATTAGGGCCACATAAGTAGGGTATTGGTGACGAGGATTGTGTAAGTCCAGCTAGTATTAGCCTTAGTGTTGTCTATGGTTCAAAACAGTTTGATGTTTATTTTCCTGTTACTTTGGTCTGAAATGAACCATTTTAGCCAAAGTGAAATTAATGTCATATCTGAATGGCTGGCTACAAGATTTAAACACCATACCTTACAAATAGTGGTCCATACAGACTTGTGACATCTATTTGTTATGTTTCAATGCTCGGCACAAAAAAAGGTCTAGATTATTTCACAGGTACAAAACTGTTAACATAAATAATTACTTGAATTTACATAAAGCTCCATGTGGTTGTACTAATGACTTGACAAGTCTTTTTTTTTCTCTCAATGCATTGACTTCAGTCTAACATTGTGATTATTTCACAGGCCGTCAGCCACAATGGAGGAGAATGATGATTGTACTCTGTCTGAGGAGCACATCCGAGAACTGCTGGAACTTCAGTTGTCAGAGATAGAAATGTTACAGAGCATGTTTCCTCGTGAAGAAGAACTAAAGATGGATGACAAGCTTCGCAGTGGCCAGCATACAGCAGTTCCTTTCAGGGGAAATAAAATATGAGTACCTGTTTTCTAGACTGGGGTTCTCTCTGCAGATTTCACCTGGAAATTCTTCAGTAAGGATATTAATGTTAAATTAAACTCCAGGACATTACTTATAATTAATATTAATGTAAATGTTCTTGAATCATGTTTGAATAAGCTTATGTTATTACACCACCTCCCTAAAGAATAGCTTAGATATTATATCAATTTGCTCTTTCCAGTTAGGTCTGACAAAAGTCACTCTGAAATATTAAATGATATTGACATTGATAAACTTTATTAAAAAGTGTGCTTTTCTTGTAGCTCCTTTCTAGAGAAAAAAAGTCTGGATATTGCCCCATGAGCTTTCGTGGGCACCCGTTTTACCCTTTTGTTACAGCCAATTTCTCGAAAACAGTCAACAATATCTGCTTCAAAAATAAAATGATTATTCACTTGCTAAAGTGGGATCAATTAAAAAAGGCCGTTAACACTAAAATTAACTTTGACAGAGTTATGACCCTTATCAACTTAGAATTTTTCATTATCCTATCCAGCCCTAAAAAACAGTGGAGCATGTTGTCTATGGACAGTTCTTGTTAGCTAACATGCCTCTTTTAAGTTAACTTTTCCAAATAGCAAATTCTTGAGGTTATCAAAATCTTGCATGTCTTGGCATCACCAATACCATTAATAAATAGTAAGATCAACTAATTGGTGACAATTAAATCATCTTAGATACTTTTCATAACTGACACCCAGAAGTCAGTAAGTTTTGATCATATCACTTAAAGGCATCTCGAAAGGAATGTGGTATCCCACTGAGCCAGGCCCCCACATGCTATGACCAGACCTGCTAATTGCTGGTCATCACTGCAGGGAGTCTTTAGCCAACATAGTACTAAACTGTCACAGTAATACCTCTGATGGGTTAATACAAAACTAAATTACCTGCTAGTATGGATGTGAGACAGTAGGCTAGCTTTACACAAAGCCACAAACATTATTGTTAGTGATAATGTGGGTTGTTTACTATATGATCCCTTACAAATTCTTTATTGCATTAATTACTAAATGTTAATTTTGTTACTGCAAGATTATGTATTTATTTCATAGCTAAATATTTAATTTTGAAAATACATGAGAGATACAAGTTTTAGTATTCAAAATGACTATGAGGGACATTATTCTGACAATGAATGACTTTTTAAATTGCTTTTGTTAGAAACGTTTCGTTACATTTTACAAATCAAAATAAAATATAACTTTAAACATATATGAGAACTAAAAGAATGAAAGAAATAACAAAATGTATAAGAAATAACAAATTCAACCAACAAAGTAAGAAAGAAAACAAATAAAGATTATATATATATATATATATATATATTGGATTGCGTAATTGGTATATTCACAACTGTTTCCTTTACAAACTGTGAATGAATATGTTCAACCCCCAGATATAGCATACATACACTTGGATCTTGAACAATACCTGTGTGACAGACACATCGTTACAGACTGTGGCAGCCTGGCTTATCAGAAAACAGATGCCCTCACATGCTGGGTGGGGCAATAAATGGGAGGGGGGGGGGGGTCACTTATATAAGGCTTTTGAGATGCCTTTAAGAGAGAGCAAATATAATTCTGCATCTCCAATTAAAGAGTATCAAAATTAGGGTTGAAATGCTTCAAAACTTGTGGGTTGGGAGTTCGAATCCCAGTATGGGCATGAATAGTCAACTTTTTTTCTTTCTACTTTTTTACTTTGAGAATTATTTCTTTATCGCTCTGTCAGATTAAGAAGAAAACATGTATAGTTTATTTTTGTAGTGGAATTTTAATTGTATGATGTGTTGAATTTGATTACAACTTTCTTACCTGGTATATTTAAAGTCTAAAAAAATCAAAACAATGTGGTGAAATTATATTTTTATTTGCAACGTTAATCAGAATACTTTACAAAACATTTTGGGAAGCCTGTGTGGCTGTCAAGAGCTTGGTGCTTTTTGCAATGGCTTGTAAGCAGTTAATTACATATTTGGGATAGTTTGATCAAATCAAATAACATATTATTTGGGTTGTCTAATGCCTTATCTTGTTTCTAAATGATACTTAATAGCAAGACACTTATCCTAAAGATGATATAATATTTGGAGTTTTCTTATTTCTAAAAAAGATACACCTTTAATACAAACTTTAGAAGATAAAAATATCCATAAATTCAAAACTTGAAGGAGAATTTTCTTAAAATTCCCCATACATATCTTCATTAAAGTATACAACACATCAGTTGCATTAATGTAAAAATTATATGCATTTTCTATTATACTTGCTTTATCTTAACAAGTTTCATTTAATTCAGTTTTATAAACAATTCTATTAAATAGAAAAATATTCAATGAGAAGCTAAAATTATATTGTGTTTCAGATGAAATTGGAGCTGGTGTGTCAACTTCCTCACAACTATCCAGGATGCAGCACCAGTTGTATTCACACGAGCCCCAAATATGGATCGTAACAACTATCGTAGGCTGAATGAAGACCTACAGGACTTTATCCTGGAGTTAAATCGTGGTGAGATCTGCCTCTATTCCATCACTGAATGGATACAGGAGAATCTAGAAGGCTATCAGTCATCAAGTGATGCAACTTCTGCAATAGCTAACAAACCAATTTCATCAAAGGATACCGTGTTTTCACGCATCTGGATTTATAGTCACCATATTTATAGTAAGTTTAAAAGAAAGGATATTCTAGACTGGGCCAGTGAACTTGAATTGACTGGTTTTAGCATGCCAGGTAAACCTGGTGTAGTCTGTGCGGAGGGATACAGTCGAGCTGTGGATGAATATTGGAACAGACTCCGTAGGCTTAATTGGAAGAAGCTGGCTGTAAAAGACCGGGAAGATGTTGAAATTGGAGAAAGAGGTTTAGACAGTTTGAGGAAGTTTTTAACGTTTGAAGAAAAAGTTTTCGATGCAAGAGGTGGAAAAGGAAGGGAGTATCACATGGACCTAGGACAGTTCTACGAGTTTTTGAAAAGTGTGGATTGTGGGGATATGTTTCAGATGTACTTTGGAGTTGAGGGAAAAGCTTCAGCTAGTTGATATTGGATAAAACACATATGGGACACAAAACATTGTTTGTAATATATTTATTAATACATGTAAAAGTTGTACAATAAATAAAATGCAGCTTATAATAAATAAACCCATATATGTCATCTACAGATCTATTTATGGTTATCATTTATTGATTAGATTTGTAACCTATTTATTAAATGTTATAACAAAAAAATATTCAAGCCTGATAATCAAGGTGGTATCCGACAGTTTGGACCAGATTTTTTTCTCTCAAAGAGCCAATTAAATTATTGTTGCAAGAAAAGATCTCACAAAATGCTGATTATTGATTCCTCCATTTATGTGAGAAGTGAAGCGTAACACATCACACGTCATTACAATAGGTATTTCCTATCTAAGCCACGTTGCACAGTTAGCTATTTTTAAAATAAGAAAACCATGTGACATGTAACTTTATATAATTTAATCATTTGGGTAATCCGCTCTGACGTCAATGGCTATATTTAGCAGAAATTACAATCATGCTTATTTATAGTTTTACAAACAATGGGCATGTAGAGTGATTTTTTTCATGACTTCTACTGATTACACTTTAGACAGTGTTCAAAATCATCTTTTATTAGACTTAAGTTTGACTTTTTGCAGAATTTATGCCCCAATTCCCAAATCCATGCATTTGATAAAGACAAAGTATCGGATACCATCTTTAATGAGAGATTCAAGAATGATTATACAGTTTTTATTCTATGCCAAATCAATGTTATCAGAAAAGTCTAGCAATATCTGTCAAGCCGCCACTGAGTTAATCATGATGTTATCATTTATTTTTAAATACCCAACTTGTCACCAAGAATAAGTAGAAATTACATGTTCTTTTACAAAAGGCTACACAATGAAAGATGTTATAATCTTTCTGATATTCTTATTCTGTCATGGTTGTTCGGTTGAAAATATCCTGCATGTGATGAAAAACTGACATTTTTTCACGTTTAAAGCTTTGGCCATTTCCTGTCAGTTTTGTACATGTATGACTTTAACTTCACTACACAAGTGAAAGTATGGTAGTTTTTTTTCCACAGGAATTGTGGATGAAAAACACTAAACATACAGTTCTTATGAAGTTAAAGTTAATGAATGCAATATTTGGTCCATTTAAGAATCAATATATTTGCACATAGTAAAAATTTGTTTGCCTTAAGTTTGCCATGACTTCTTTAAGAACTTAGTCACAGCACAAGTGTTTAAATATTTGAATGACATTAAAGAGAAGAACATTTGTATGTTGAGATTATGTATCTAGTTGCTTCTGCTTCTGCTAATTGAAAATAAACTACAAATGCAAATATAAACTTTAACTGAAAATGTAAACTATAAATGGCTGTTGAAGACTGATGCCTTCTTCATAAGTAAATGACATGCCACAAATGTCCAAGATATTTCATAGATTTACATACGAATATAAACTGAAAAATATCACAGAGTCAATGAATAAAACCTCATTCCAACTACAATAATAATGATATGGTGTATATAAAATATACACGTCTACATATGTATCTCTCAACACATAGTAAATTGATATGATTCATACGTCTAAGCCCTGATCACAACCATGTAAACATTTGCAATTCTGCTGCCAGATGAATATTTAGATCTTTAACAAAAGATGACTAAACCATGATAAGATAATCAACTGTCCTGCAAGAAGTCATCAATTTCTCCTTTCTTGCGCTGTGATCCTCTCAAAGAGGCATGGCTACCTGCGAGATCACTGATCAGCAAGTCATCTGGATGGTTCCTGAAAATACAATATAACAAAAGAAATTGTAAAAGATCATGATAAACTAATGAAATGTTTTTGGGTTTATCATCTATTCTCAATGTTACAGGTATACAGGGATGGTTTTCACTTTAAGAAAAGACAGTGATTCTGTTACTGTGATAGTCTGTCGTAAATACTTTTATGATACTGGTTACGGTCATGAGACCCCCAGCAACAGGACTGCAAGGAATGGACCTACACTTTTTATTAGCAGAGTGTAAGGAACGGAGCTTTGTAAGCAAAATTTGTAAATATTTTGATATGGTCTCAGCTTGGGCCTTCTGCCCATGAAGCAGGCTCTCTACTGTGCTACACAGACCAGTGAAAATTTACTCTTTATCATGCCACTGAGGAATAAAAATGTTCACTATTGTGCAACTAGGACTTGTGCAATTCTCTCTACTATGCTGTTTGGACTGGTAAAGATGATCCGAACAATCAACAACTTCTTTTAACCTACATGCATTGACCTGAACATGCAATAAAAGGCTGAGTATGCTGTTTTAGTCAAAAGTACAGGCAAAAATGTAATGAGCTACTGTTTTAAATTGTAAATTATATGCAAAATCCATCTAATGAATAGTAATAATGAACTATTCATGAAAATATTTCTTTAAAACTACTGGCTTTAAATATTCTTACCGGCTAGATTTCATGGAGACCCCTATGGTACTACGTTTAAGTTCCTGAGACATCTGCTTCTCCCGCAAAATATGCCGGGATAGCTAAAGTTAAAGGAAGACACCATTTATATTATATTCATTTTGGTTCAAACATATTCATTCAATACAACAAGTAAGCATTATAAGTTAATATAAAATTGAAGGGATCAGAAAAAAAATATGTTCTGTATTCCTGTTAGGGCTCAGCTTTTCAAACCGTACCTTGTACATTTCAACAGTACATATTTGTAACCCATGTTAGTCAACGGAGGATTGCAGTGTACAATACCTGTAGATGCTGCCCTTCAACTTTACCAGTTTTTAGAACAGCAAATATGTAAAACATGAGAAAACAGATTTTTTTTTTTTCTTACTACAAACTTCTAACTAGTTTCCACACAAGAGACAAGGTTAATATGCAGCTGGTAAGGTTTGGTTTCAAGATACAGTGCAACAACACAAATGGGATAATTGGAAGATGAACATTTTTTTGTTTAGTTACATTGCACTTACACAATTATGGCAATATTAGCAACATCCAGTTTATTATTGGTGGAGGAAGACCCCAGGTTTATGCCTTGGTAGAACCACTGGTGCACCGCAGGTTCGTTGGAAAACCTCCCCATATGAAAGTTCTCGCCCTGACCGGGACTCAAACTCACATGGTGAGGGCCTGAGGAGTTTCAAGGCAGCGACTCTAACCATTTGGCCACGAGCGCCCTGGAACCCATGCATATCTCTGGGTAAAGGGATCCGGTGCATTAAGTACGCTGAGATCGTACCAAAGCTAGAAGCAGGGGTTATACCCAAAGAATGAGTGTGTTTTTTTTTATCTCACTAAAAGTCAAGAAATATTCTTCAAATCTTGAAAGATTACCTTCAATGTATGAAAATTTCATAAGTTTCATTCACAAAACAATTTCACTTTTTAGTATTTTTCAAAATTTAACGAAATTCCTTAGTTTAAGTAAAAATAAATAATAAAGCCTTTTATGGGTATGACCACGGGTTGGTAGCAGACATAATGACTAACTACATAAGCATATACGGTAAAATGGTAATTTAAAGCTTCCTCTGGCAGCAATAAATATTTTTATTTTCTACGACTCAAATTGACACTACCCACCTGTTTGGAAGCATCAGCAGCCCTGTTTTCTGACTCTCTCATTCGCTGTTCTAGTCTCTGAATTCCTCGTGTGTACTCGTGAATCATTTTTTCTGCCTGAAAGTGTTCGCATGATTATGTCATCATTTAACATCAAAGAAAGAGGATGAAATCTGAATGTTATACTGGTTTGCTTATTTAAATGGCAGAATAAATTATTGTAGCATTTATGTGTAAAAGTATATATATACCAAAATCCTATTAGATTCCTAATGAAATCTATATCTATATATTGTTAACAACGTTTTTTAAAAGAAGTGTATCTATATGTCATTAATTTAGCCTGTTTTATGACAATACCTTCATGGAATTTACTGGAAGCATCTACACCTACCTACAGTGGAAGCTGTCTGATCTAGATTTACACTTATTGCCTAAGCCTGTGAAGTTTTAGCTTAGCAGCCTTAAAAGATAGAACCAAAACAAAAATCTACTGATATAATGTATACCTGCATGGTTTTCTCCTGACTGTCTTTGAGAACTTTGGTAACTTCTTGGTTACGGCGCTTCAGCTGTGATATCTCATCTCTCAGATCCTTTAATTTCAGCTCATATTTCTGTGATATAGACGTGCATTCCTCCTTCCACCTGAGGACAATGTAAACGCTTTTAGACAGGTGTCATTTCTCATCCAAAATCATTGTTAGGTGCTAACCACTTTATGTGCTTACCATAATAATATCTTGGTTATGTGCTTACCCCCCCTCATAGTTATGTGCTTACCACCACACCATCATAGTTATGTGCTAACCATTGTATCACATCTGTGTGCTAACCACTATATTAGTTATGTGCTAACCATTGTATCACAGCTATGTGCTAACCACTATATCAGTTATGTGCTAATCATTATATCTTGGTTATGAGCGAGCCACTAGAAAATTGTAGCTATGTGCTAACAACTATAAAATAATGTTAATGCACAAACAACTTAAAATTATAGTTATGTGCAAAGAAATACAAGCCAAGGAGACCATATTGACTGCCAGTCAGTAGCCAATAGTGTAGATCCCTCTTCCTATGCTTCCAGCATTTGCCAAAGCCTGATCAACTTGTGATTAGCAGCATAAGTATCAAGTTTGGTTTGTCTGGATTATGAAGCACTTTGCAGAAACAGTTATGGTCAATATAGCAATATCTAGATTTTTGTGGTGAAATACTTTTGATTAATGTCTGGGTAGAACCACAGGTGCATGGCAGGTCAGCTGGGAGTCCTCCCACATTAAGTTTTAGCCCTAACATTTTTACCCACTTAATGAGTGTTATAAGTTGACAAACCACAAACTTAACAAAGTGTCTTCTGCAATACAATGTATTCAATTCAACCATCATGTTGGAGTTTCTCACTATATAAACTACATAAACTTGTCATGCTTGTTCACTAGTAAAAGTTGAACCCATTTTAAAAGGCAGAAAACCCACCAAAATCTTTTTGGTGCAGTAGTATTTCTTTTTCGATGCAACAAGATTTTTGTAGAGTTTAGTAACAAGGAACAATATACTTCCCAGCAATGAGAAGAGTGGAGAATACTGTCTATTGATAACACTTCTTTAAATCTTTCATAAAGCAGACATTTTTCATACCAAATTTTAAAAAAAAGTCAACAAAGTATGATATAATTAGGCCATAATTGTTCGTGGAATTTGTTCAAAAGTGAACTCCACAACAAAATCACAACATTTGAAACATACTTTGCACACATCCTCTGCTGACCAGATAACAGTTTCCGCAGCTCTGTCATGGAGTGTCTGTTTACATCCTCCGTCGATTGTAGCTTTACCTCCATGTCTCGCAATTTCATATTGTTGTCCTGCTCAAAAATTGTGATCTAAAAATGAAACAACAAGAGGACACACAGCTGTGATGCCGGTAGTTGAGATCATGATGTTGGTTTCCATAAATAATCAGATTAAAAAAATCGTTTATTTATGTGAAGATATTCTGAATTTTAATTTAAATGTGATAGGAATTATGATATTAAATGACAACTCACACATATAACTGAGGCTGTAAGACACAAGGACAGAAAGCACTGTTAAAAATACATCTAGGTAAAATATTAGTGGTATTGTATGTTCTATGCAAAATATTAGTGGAATGTATGAGCTAGGTAAAATATTAGCGGTACTGTATGTGATAGGTAAAATATTAGTGGTATTGTATGTGCTATGTAAAATATTAGCAGCATTGTATATGCTTGGTAAAATAGTAGCAGTATTGTCTGTGCTTGGTAAAACATTAACAGTAGTGGTATTGTATGTGCTAGGTAAAATATTAGCAGCATTGTATGTGCTTGGTAAAATAGTAGCAGTATTGTCTGTGCTTGGTAAAATATTAGCAGTATTGTATGTGCTTGGTAAAATATTAACAGTAGTGGTATTGTATGTGCTAGGTAAAATATTAGCAGTATTGTATGTGCTAGGTAAAATATTAGTGGTATTGTATGTGCTAGGTAAAATATAAGCGGTAATGTATGTGCTTGGTAAAATATTAACAGTAGTGGTAATGTATGTGCAAGGTAAAATATTAGTGGTATTGTATGTGCTAGGTAAAATATAAGCGGTAATGTATGTGCTAGGTAAAATATAAGCGGTAATGTATGTGCTTGGTAAAATATTAACAGTAGTGGTATTGTATGTGCAAGGTAAAATATTAGCAGTATTGTATGTGCTAGGTAAAATATTAGTGGTATTGTTTGTGCTAGGTAAAAGATTAGCGGTATTGTCTGTGCTAGGTAAAATAGTAGCAGTATTGTCTGTGCTAGGTAAAATATTAGCGATATTGTATGTGCTTGGTAAAATATTAACAGTTGTGGTATTGTATGTGCTAGGTAAAATATTAGTGATATTGTATGTGCTAGGTAAAAGATTAGCGTTATTGTCTGTGCTAGGTAAAATAGTAGCAGTATTGTCTGTGCTAGGTAAAATATTAGCGGTATTGTATGTGCTTGGTAAAATATTAACAGTTGTGGTATTGTATGTGCTAGGTAAAATTTTAGTGGTATTGTATGTGCTAGGTAAAAGATTAGCGTTATTGTCTGCGCTAGGTAAAATAGTAGCAGTATTGTCTGTGCTAGGTAAAATATTAGTGGTATTGTATGTGCTTGGTAAAATATTAACAGTAGTGGTATTGTATGTGCTAGGTAAAATATTAACAGTAGTGGTATTGTATGTGCTAGGTAAAATATTAGCAGTATTGTATGTGCTAGGTAAAATATTAGTGGTATTGTATGTGCTTGGTAAAATATTAACAGTTGTGGTATTGTATGTGCTAGGTAAAATATTAGTGGTATAGTGGTCGATGTGGGAAAGTATTCCAGCTGACCTGCGGTGTGCTGGTGGATATACCCAGACATTTGTTTTGCTTCCTCCACCAAAACAGCTGGAGGTCACTATAATGATCATAGTTGGTCGCTACGATGTATTTAAACAAAACAAACAATACAAACATAAAAATAACTACTAGTACAGTACAAACCATTCACTTTGTGTACATTTTTTATACAACAAAATCCCTCACCTCCTTTGTATATTTCCTCTGTGCTGCCTCCTTCTCCTGATTGGCAGTCTGCAGTCGTTTCTTTAATTCATCCACCTCGTCTTGCAGCCGTAATCTATCATCGTTATTATTCTCAAACTCCTGCTGAAGCTGGGACATTCTGTCTCGACTAGAGTTCAACTGATCCTCTAGCTGTTGCTTCAGCTGTTGGGTGCTGCAAACAGACGTAAGACCAAGCTATGTTAAAGTTGGAATCTGACAGTTTGGGCCATTTATTTTTCTCTCAAATAACTAAATAATTTTTGTCTGCCTGGAAAGATCTGGCAAAATGCTGTTTAGTGATGTCGTACAACTACGTGAAATATGAAGCATTACACTCTACTCATCATAATAAACATGTATTTCTTATCTCATTCACATTGCACAGTTAGCTATTTAAATTGTCTTTACTGAGAATAAAGTAAAAGTTCATGAAGACATGATGCCCAAGTTCCCTTAAAGAGAAGTAAGCTATTGTAACATGTGTTTGATAGAGACAAACTGTCATAAACCACCTTTAATGATTATGCATTTTAGGAACTCTTATTGTTATTGGGTTTATTATCTCACAAACTGTAATTCAGTTATTTTGAGACATGTCCACTTGAAGTAAATATAGAGCTGCCTTCACTACAAATAGCATGCTCTGAACACTAGCCATGATACCACATCCAGTTACATTATCATGACACCGGGGCCGAATGATTGAGGTAACTACCCTTACATATGCTTGAGCATTAGCAAGGGAGCTATACCACTACCATTTCTAATGTATATCATGTAAGTATGTCATGGTCCACAATCAAACCTGAGGCCTTTTGTACTTGGATCTGTTGCTCTACTGATTGTGCTACCAAGTTGAGTCTAACTTATCACTAAAGGTAAAAGTCTTATTTATACATAGCATAAAGATATATTAATACATTGATTAGGCACATAATAAAATATAGAATCTCATAGGGAACATCCAGATGTAACTTTATAACAAATAATGAAAGCTGAATGTTCAGTTAGTTTGCAACAATGGAAGTGGGGCCACCTAAGTTTGTTGGATAATTGGGTATATTCAATGTATTCCAATATTTTGACTGCCTTCAAAGGCTATCCGCTGGCGTACTTGGTCGGGAGAAATCATTAGCTGCCAATATCATTTTGTTGTGTTTTAAAAAACTTTGTTTATAAAATGTAGTCTGCTTCCACGCATAAGCATACTAATAAAATAACAACATAAATTTCTGAAAGACAACATGTCACATGTGTTTTTTGTCAATCATTAATAAATTCACGGATATTAACTTATGCATTTCTGGCCACTTAAAAAGCTGCTTAAAAAGCCAAACTACTATTTTTTAACTAAATTTAAAAAAAGTAATGATCTTAAAAATAAAAAAATAATATTTGTAGCACTCAGCATGAAGAAATGGAACCTGCTAACTAAAGTGTACCTCTGTGCAGTCTTTAATTAACATTAATTTCAAATTACCCTTTTCTACACATTAACTAAAATATAAATTTCTGTATGTTAAGTGTATGTTAAGTATTATTTAATGACATATGTTTTCTGTTATAGATACCTTACATGGCCAGAATGGCAGTATCAAGCTATTGCAGGTAGCAGAAGACCCCAAACAAATTGATGGAGTAGGTTTTGATGCTCAGCATGTCAGACGGAAGACCTTACCACATTCTAGCACTCACCAAGAGCAAGACACAAACCCCTACAATTAGAGGCTACAAGTCAGGGCCTCTATCCCCTCAGCCACAGCACCTGTTTTGTAAAGTGAAGGACAAAAGCCAATGATAAATATACCCACTTTAAGTCATCTCGCTTCACTCTCTGTTGTAATGTCTCTAGTTGTAGGAGGGCATCATCTCTGGTTCTCTCAGCCATGATAGCTCGTTTGTTCATCAGTTCATAGCTCTCTGCCTCCTTGGTCATGTAGTTAACGCCCTCCTTATGCATCTACAAAGATAGGTGTGCACTTGTTTTAACTGAACAAAAACTACCAAATTAAGAAAAAGCAAGAGGGGATTTAAGTAATCTGGTATAGATTTATTCTATTAAAAAACAGCCATTACATTGTTTTATTGTGCATTTTAACATATGAATGTACGCATGTTCATACAGATGAACAATCACTACAAAGAATAACTTAATTTAGACAAACAATAGTACATTAACAACTAATTGTTTTTACTTGAACCAACAATATCGGGTTTAGAAAAGGCAGAAGGACAATGATCATTAATTATTCAGGTTTATTTGTAAACAGGAAGGTAAACATTAAGTATTTACTGATTCATTAATTAGATACAATTGTTGTTCAAATTACTTAGTCATCTATGCAGAAAGTTGAACAGATCTTCCTTCTTAAACAAATGATATTAAGAAAAAGTGAGTAAGATTAAGAAAGTGAAATGACCTTTACCATATTTATTAGGAATATTTTTTATAATCTCATGACTTAGCTATTTGTTTTTCTAAAACAAAAGTGTTTAAAGCTTAGATGCATGTATATTTTATCATTCTAGAGTCAGGAACAAGCATATTTCTATGCACTATGTATTAAATATATTCATAAAACCCAAACTCTTTTAATTTTTCTTTATTTTACTTTTAAAGGTGAACAAAGTACAGCCAAATTGATCCTAGAACCTCTAATACTTGTAAAAATATGATCATGTAAGATTCATTGATTACCCTTTCTAACTCCGCCTCTGCTGCTCTCTTGTCCCGTATAGCCTTCTCTAGGGCATCCTGTTTTTCTGAATTATCCTGGAAATGCACAATCATTTAAATATTTACTTCTAAAATTTATCCATACATGCTGTCAATGAATCAATTTTAAAGACCTTTTCTTAGCAATGTATTAAAATTCGTTTGATACCTCTATAGATAGTTTCCACATCAGTGAAGATCCCTTATCTTGACAGCCATCGTTGATGTCAACTTCAAGGGATTTTCAGATGAATTGTATAGAAGCGTAAATTTTATTTTCCAGTAATTTCCTCATTTGTGGTCCAAAAATTAAAAGCTATACACCATTGGAAAGCTCTTGGAATTAGTATTTTCAGAATACAATATTTTTAAAATAAATAAATGCACAAAGAATTGATACACAGAATTAAATAAAATTATTGGCTCATCCTTAAACAAAATGAACAGTGTATCTTTTTGGTTGTATATTTTTTTAACTTTTAAACTATCAAAATATATATTATTTTGATAGTTAAGATACTGCTTAAAAGCTTTTAAATTTGATATAAAATTCAGTATAATAGACTGAAAAACAAAAACACAGTGGTGAGTTTAAAACAGCACATATTTTCAGATTTTGTCCTGTATTTGCTTTTGCCTTCAAAGATGGCTGCCTTAAACTGTCTTATCATTGCCTATGACGTCACATGGATACTATCTATAAGTTACAAGAGATAAATCTATTTAGGCCATTTTTTAAATTTTATTTTATATTTTATATTATTATTATTATAAATATTATATTTGATCTCATTGTACTACTTTGCCACAAAATGCTATTTTTTTTTAATACCAACACAAACTCCTTTAAGTACCAGATATATTATTATAAATATAGAAAATGAGGCCTTCCTTACACAGATTGAGAAAACAGCTTTTTTTATTACATCACACAAACAAATTTATGGTCCACCAGACCAGGAAGCACAATCAGAGTGCGTCGGCTCAAAGTACGAGAGGCCCAGGGTTCGATCATGGGCTGCGACATACCAAAGTCGTTAAAAATGGTAGTGGTATAGCTTCCTTGCTAAGGCTTAAGCAAATATAAGGGTAGTTCCTTGACTGGTTGGCCCGGTGTTAGGATATTGTGACTGGGGGTGGTATCATGCCAGGTATTCACGGCAGCACCATATCTGCTACTAGTGGACACCGTCTCCAGATAACTGAAATACTATTGGTGGGATGATTAACCCAATAAACATAAAGATTTCTGGTCCAGCTAGTTATTAATGGAGGAATACTCCATATTTATGTATGGAAAGAACCACTGGTTCATCTCAGGTTAGCTAAGAAAACCTGACATGAAAAGTTCTTGCCACAGTTGAGGGACTGAGGGTAAATCTAACTGCTGGGCCACAGGTGCAACAAGAAATTAAGAGCTTATTCTAACAATTTAACCCACACTTTCAGCAGTTCATGATGAACAGTAAATGTGTCTCACCATTTCAAGCGCATGGACTTCAGCTGTGAGCTTGTTAATCCTATCATTACACTGACCACGTATTGAATCCACCTGTGGAAGGGAATGGAAAAGAAAAAAGATTAAAAAAAGAAAAATATCACAGTAAAAAGTTACCCAGAGCAAAAAACACTCAGGTACTAAATGTAACATGTCTTACTATCACAAGTAAGTCAAAACTTTGTATTAGAATATACATCCAACATCAGTGATAAACATGCTCAGTTGGGATTTGAAAAAAAATAAAAATAAATAAAAATAAATAAAACAAGAGGGCCATGATGGCCCTTAATCGCTAACCTGATGACACAGACTTTATGTAGGCTCAAACCTGGCATCAAGTAATTAAGAGTTATTTACTTTAGAAATCTTTGGTGAAGATTGGACCATTAGTGTGGCCACTGGGTTGATAACATTTTCTAGAATTTCACCAAGTAACCTACTGAATCCACATGACTCACTTCAAAACATATGTAAGATTTCATACTGGCAAACATGCTGGTCAAGTTTGGTGATGACTGGGCCATCAATGTAGCCTCTTAAGTGTTTTCACAAGGTTTTTCTAAAATGTAACCTAGAGACCTATTTTTTGACCCCACATGACCCAATAACAAACTCGTCCAGGATTTCATGTAGACAAACATTCTGACCAAGTTTGGTGAAGATTGGGCTATAAATGTGGTCTCTAGTGTGTTCACAAGCTTTTTCTAAGATTTGACCTAGTGACCTACTTTTTGACCCCACGTGACCCAGTTACGAACTCATCCAAGATTTCAGGCAGACAAACATTCTGACCAAGTTTGGTGAAGATTGGGCTATAAATGTGGTCTCTAGTGTGTTCACAAGCTTTTTCTAAGATTTGACCTAGTGACCTACTTTTTGACCCCACGTGACCCAGTTACGAACTCAACCAAGATTTCAGGCAGACAAACATTCTGACCAAGTTTGGTGAAGATTGGGCTATAATTGTGGTCTCTAGTGTGTTCACAACCTTTTACTAAGATTTGACCTAGTGACCTACTTTTTGACCCCACGTGACCCAGTTACGAACTCATCCAAAATTTCATGCAGACAAACATTCTGACCAAGTTTGGTGAAGATTGGGCTATAAATGTGGTCTCTAGTGTGTTCACAAGCTTTTTCTAAGATTTGACCTAGTGACCTACTTTTTGACCCCACGTGACCCAGTTACGAACTCATCCAAGATTTCATGCAGACAAACATTCTGACCAAGTTTGGTGAAGATTGGACTATAAATGTGGCCTCTAGTGTGTCCACAAGCTTTTTCTAAGATTTGACCTAGTGACCTACTTTTTGACCCCTCGTGACCCAGTTACGAACTCATCCAAGATTTTATGCAGACAAACATTCTGAATAAGTTTGGTGAAGATTGGGCTATAAATGTGATCTCTAGTGTGTTCACAAGTTTTTCCTAAAATTTGACCTTGTGACCTACTTTTTGACCCCAGGTGACCCAATAATGAACTCATCCAAGATTTTATGCAGACAAACATTCTAACCAAGTTTGATGAAGATTGGATAAAAATTGTGGCCTCTAGTGTGTTCACAAGGTAAAATGTTGACGACGGACGACAAACGACGGTCGAAGCGGTATCACAAAAGCTCCCCTTGAGCACATTGTGCTCAGGTGAGCTAAAAATAAATAGTAAAACAGTAGTTAAAAAAGATAATTGATTTTAGTCAACTATTCTTTTTTTTGAGGATTTGTGTTTACATTAGAGTTTTTTCAATGGCATCAAGTAATAATCAAATACGTTATGTTTCTGGTATTAGTAAAAGCAACAGAAATATTCATAGTCAAGCTATGTATCAACAGTTGCATAACCCTTAGCATGCTACATTTCGTTAAAAACTCAAAATAAATCTTCATTTTTTTAACAAACATATATGTTACATGTAAATGTTATATACTAAATACTACAATAATAAAGACTAAGAAGCAAACAGTGAAGATCCTGATTAGACAACTCCGCAGAGCGCTCTGGCTGATCTCCATCGACACTTTTTGTCAAGCTTGATCAAGTCATGTTTGGTTGGTTATGAGTTAATAATGTATCGCAGTACGTATCAGTAATAAAAGTTATATATTGAACAACCTCCTGTCTAGTTCTAGCTCCAGCCTCATTGATCAGTTTGTTGATGACTTCCCGCAGATGTTCCAACTCTTCCTCCTTCTTCTGGAGAGTTACCTCAGCCTGCGGGAAGATGGAACATACCACAATAATAACCAAGTGATTAGGACAAGTAATGCCCACTTATTTTAATGGAAGGAAGACCTCAGATATTTGTAAAACCACCAGTGCACTACAGGTCAGCAAGAAGACTTCCCATATTGAAAGCATGTCCCTGAACAACTTAAATTAAAAGCATTAATTTATTGAGTAAAACATTATATTTAATACAACTTTCAAAAAGGCAAGACACCTAAAACCTTGAAAGTTAATGTATGAACATTCTGAATTCAAACTTGAATAAGATAATAATTCAAATACAACTAGTTGTCTTTCTTTTTACCTCCTCCTTCTCAAGGGAGGCAGTCTCTACCATCTGTACTGCCTCTCTCATCTGGTTCACTGCCTCCAGTTCTCTGTTGGCCACATCAGTGCTATAACACAAAATATACTGAGGGCTTAGTTCTGCTGAGCATATGCTTGTTCTGGCCAAAGCAAATAGTGCCAATCTTGATCAGCATGCTCTCACTGAGTGAAGTGTGACCAAGATCTGCACTATTTACTGAAGAGTAACCTATGCAAAGGGAGACCTTATTATAGTTTTGTTGAGAAATACATTGCAGCAACTATTTGCGATCCTTATAGTTATGTCCAGCTTTCTGGTGGAGGAAGACCACACATGTCCAGGTAGAACCACCAGTGCAATGCAGTTCAGCTGGAAGACCTTCTCATATAAAGTCTTCCCCCACCCCACCACACCCCAAATGGAAATCGAACCCACGCGGTGAGAGGCTAAGCAGTCAGAACAGTTACGATGGTGACTCTACCACTATGCCACAGGCACCTCAGGTGTTACTATATAATTAAGAATGAACAAATTGATTAAGGGCAAATACCCGATAAATCCTAATGTGTTAAGGTCAATGTAGAGTTTGCTCTTTGAAGTCAACATAACAGATATAAATATATTGCTTAACTTAAAATTTGTATATATGACTTCATTTTGATTTGCACAATATTAGTGAATCTCCAGTCAATATTGCTTTTTTCAAAACATTCACATACCTGCGTTTCTGTAACTCAGTGATCCTTGCTTCCAAACCAGACTTATCTCTCATGTGCTGCTCAACTTCATGTTCATATTTGGACACTCTAAAAATCAATAAAATTAATTTAGTTAATGAAGAACAAGAAATATGACCTTGAGGATAAATTACAATTTTGTATGAAACATTTTTGAGATTACCAAAAAGGCTTCAAATAATCACTAGTTAGTTAGGATAATATATATTCTGGGATCACTTACAGAAATAACAAATTTTATACGTGAAATATTGATATGTAAAGCTCACTATATTTTTATATATTTACAAGACAAAAACAATTGTGGCCTTTTGCCTAAACTCTTAGCATGGGAAGCACAGAAAATGGCCAGACATGTGTCGGTGAAATGTAAAAGGAAATGGCCAGACTTGAACGAAGGTGTAGATCCAGAATGGAAGCCGTCTGATCAAAGTTTACACTTTTGTTGCTAATTCTCAATCAATGAACCTTGTTACTACTGTATTAAGCAAATCATTCAGAATTCTGTAATACTTAACAAATGTAAAAGATTAAGAACTATATTAGTAGTTAAGGAATAGAATTATCACTTTCATAATATTTTGTATTCTTTTTTACCTTGTTCAATATTTCTCGACACATTTTTCAATTTAACTCGACAGTTTTTAATCGTTCGCCACACCCATTTCATATATTGCTCACCTGCTTCGAAGGTCATCCATGATCCTCTTCAGCTCCCCCATCTTGCTGTCTGTGATTCCCTCCTTGAAGATTACATCAGATACTTCCTGGTCCTACATAGCCAGTGAGAGTTGTTTATTATCAAAGAAGATAAAGTGTTGCCCTTAATGTAATAGAATGCCAAAAAAGGGATCTCCACAGCCTTGCAGGTAAAGTGACCAATCTCTTCTAACTTTAGGCCTTTTATAGCATGGTTTTCAGTCCCAGGTGATAACTTTTTTGTTTTTCAGCTGACTTATGGTGCATTGGTGGTTCTACCCAGAAATTTATCTGGCATCATTCTCCACCAAAAAAGCAGTCATCACTATAATAGCAATACTTATATCACTGCAATGTATCTTAGAAACAGAACAAATCAAGTGAACTGCCATAAACAGAACTTTCATAACACAAGATTCTCACATAATGCTGAGATCTATAATAAAAAGACACAAGTTTGCACGATTTGTCAATCATGGCACAGATTGGATCTGGTAGCACAACCAACAGAGCATTGGCTTCAGGTATGGGAGGACCTGGGTTTGCTCTCTGCTGTAAAATACCAAAGTCATTAAATATGGTAGTGGTATAGTTCCATTGCTAACGCTCAAGCAAATACATGGGTAATTCTACAACTGGGTGACCCAGTGTTATGATGTGACTGGGTGTGGTATCAGGTGTTTATTTATTATCAAATTTATTATATCCATTTATTTTTTTGTTTTTTTATTTGGTTTATCATCCCACCAACAGTCAGTTCTCTGGGGATGGTGTCCACTTGAAGCCAATATAATGCTGCCTCCACTGTGTATAGCATGCCATGAACACCTTACATGATACCACACCCAGTCACATTATCCTGACACCGGGCCAACCAGTCCTGGAACTACCCTTATATTTGCTTGAGCATTAGCAAGGGAGCTATACCACTAGCATTTTTAACAACTTTAGTATGTTGCGGCCTGAGATCAAACCAAGGGCCTCCCTTACTTGGACAATTTATTTGAAGTTTAAATAAAAACAATAAATATTTAACATATTTTGTCTGTTGAAACCAAAAGCATTTGATTCTATCATGCCTAAACAAAAAGAAAATTAATGCAAAACTTGATTTCATTTTTACAAACATTTTGTACGATCTACACATGCCATGCAAGGTGTACAGTATACTTTAAAGACCTACCTTCCAATTTAGTTGTTGTTCAAGCTCCTTGTTCGTACGTCTTACGTCCTTCAATTGTAGATTGGATGTCTCCAACTCTTGGCGGGATTGTCTACAGAAAAAGAAATATCACTGCAATTGACAAAGATGTAATGACCTTAAAAATGACCCTTTATATATGACCTTGACCTTAATGGTTGAACTTGAACTAGTATGTGTGATACATTTCAAGTATCTGTCTCCGAGATGGTGAAGTTTAATAGAAGTAGTGTAAATAACATAGAAGATATGGTTAAAAAATATATGTGACACTTGGGAGCATAAATAGATAGTTTCCATGTGATGTCATAGGCACTGATAATACAGTTTAAGGCAGCCATCTTTGAAGGCAGAAGCTAATGCAGGCCGAAATCTGGAAATATGTGCTGTATTAAACTCACCCCTGTGTTTTAATTTTTCAGTCTAGTTTACTGAATCTTTTATCAAATTTAACAGCTTTTATGAAGTACTTTAAATATCAATCTATATTTTGATAGTTTAAAAGGTAAGAAAAATACAACCAAAAAAAAATACACTCTTTATTTTGTTTAAAGATGAGCCAATTACATCATTTATTTCTGTGTATTAATTTTTTGTGCATTTATCAAATTTTAAAAATGTTGCATTCTAAAAAAATGAATTTCAAGAGCTTTCCAATGGTGTATAGCTTTTAATGTTTGGACCACAAATGAGGAAATTATAAGAAAGTAAAATTAACGCTTCTATACAAATCATCTGAAAATCCCTTGAAGTTACCATCAAAGAAGCCTGCCAAGGTAAGGGATTTTCAATGATGTGGAAACTATCTATGGAATATAACAACTGTATACTGGTACTTGGACTCTTTTATTTCTATATTTTTCTTGACGAAAATGTCAATTATGATAAATCTCACAATCATTGTAGACAAAGCTTTGAAAACACATTTAGACATCACATTTAGACATAAACCACCACTGAAAATTATCACTTGTCCTCAACATATGTCCTGAGGCAATTTAATTTCTAAATTTGTGCAGCTGCTTTTATCTGAAAACAAACATAGCCAATACTTAGGAAAAAAATTGTATTGAGCTAAACAATAGGTCTACTTAGTAATTATAATTTCAATAAAATAGCTACAGACACAATTTGCAGTATACACATGCATCAAGAGCAGTGCAGTCAATACCTGAGGTCGTGTTGTAACTGTTCCACCTCTTTATTCATCATCTGTACTGTCTCAAAATATTCAGACTGCATCTAGAAGAGTAGGAAAAATTGTTATTAATAAAAATATTAAAAAACTAAAATTTAAAAGTAAATACAAATAGTAACAAGAGCTCTTTGAGGACAGAGTGCTCAACTTGTCTTAGTTCTAGATAGAAGAAGGAAATTTTGAAAAATGGATATTACTCTGTCAAAATTAATTTTGGGTTACCTTCTCTTTTGAAATGGGTTCCTTTTTTGATAGTCAACAAGTATTCAAGTTTTTGAAGTGAATATATGTTTCCATGAAAGTAAATCTGGTCAGGACAATAGCTCTATGAAAAAGTGGAGCTAAAATTATCAGTAATACAAAAGTTAATTTACATATACCCACACAATATAGAACAAACTAATTAAGTATCTTGTAACCTTTATCTTGAGAGCAATATCTGATGGGCAAAGTGTTTTATCTTCTGTCAATAAATGGCTGTAGGACTATCTACCTAAAACAAGACATTTTCACTTAGACACTACAAATTTATAATTACATTTAATTATATTTACTTTTTGCTATATTTACTTAACATAGTAAAGCAATTTATTGTTTGGGTTTTGTTTTCTGAAAAAAAAATTACAGTGGTATAATTATATCCATTATTAGGATGCCCTGTTATTACTAGTAGAGGAAGACACCATACAGATGTCTAAGTAGAACTACAGAAACTTCACGTCAGCCAAAAGACTAAACTTGCCAACATTAGGCTTTTCTCTGACTGGTGCTGAAACCCATGTAGTGAGAGGCCATGGAGACTCAAGCCAAGCACCCAAGAGCAGATTTACTACAGCTAAGTGTAAGTTTCACCAGCAGCATGTAGCTGATATGCCTATTGTTCAATCATATACCAAAGATGGATCTCCACATGTGAATCAACTTTCAAGTGGTTATAATTAAAGAGTTTTTGTTCTGAAGAAAAACTTCCAATTAGGTTTTAATATTTAAAATGTACCTACAATGTTAGAGGTATGCTTTAAGCATACCTGATGTGCCTGTTGCTCTATAACTCTCCATTGATGGCTGTTCACAAGCGATACAGATGTCCTCTAAATGGTTATAAACAAAGATTACTCCAGAATTAAAAAATCTTCCAATTATACACTTACGGCAGCGCCATGTAACTACATGTGAGCATACCTGATGTGCCTGTTGTTCTATGACTCCCCATTGATGGCTGTTCTTCTCATCCTGTAGCTGCTGTTGTAGACGATCTATCTCTTGTTCTGCCTCATGCCATCTCTCTGTCACACTCTCCTTCTCCTAAACACAGTATAATGACAAATATTGTAACTGTGGGAACCAGCAAACAACATGCAGGAAATATACACATAACTAAGAAAAGCGTTCTTATACATAGCAACAATATAATAACAAATTCTGAAGCATCTGTAACTACATAAAAATAGGACTGATAGACAAAACCCCTCAGAACTTTCTATTTCCTAAGTTAAAAACAAAACATAATTATCACATATGGGGTAATATGAACACTAAATATTTGCACAGCAATACAATAAGATTACAGGGACTACAATCTTAAAGTTTTTGTTTCTGGTTTTTGTTATATTGCACTATCACACATATACAGTCAAACCTGACCATGCGACCACCCCTAACCGGCGACCACCTGCTCTATGCAACCACTTCAAAGCCGCCCGATCATATTTGTTCTGTAATTGTAATGAAATAAGCGCCCACCTTTGATCTGCGTCCAGTGACCGCACATAAACATGTCAAACAGGCTTTAATTATACCCTAATAGGCGACCGCGTTAATCCACTTGCACATTAGTTACGACCACACAATAAGCAATTAATTGACATCTGTGCCCTTCTTTGCTAATCACTGCAATCGGTCATGTAAAACTGGGAAATTACGTAATGTCACTGGGTCGATGTACACATCAAGCCCGCGCTATATTCACACCTAATCGAGTGTGCACTATTACCGCTCGTATTGACACTTACTGATCATGTTCCGACTTCGGTTTCTTTAAAAGTAAATCAAAGTTATGTTTGTATTAATTACGATAAATTGATTTGCTAAAAACTTAAAACATAAAATTATAAAGCGCAAACTGCAATTGAATACAGTAATATAATGGAATATCTGGAACAGTTGTTCTTATTGCATTACGCATCAACATGTCTAAACGAACGTGCCTTACACTAGAAGATCAAATCCAAGTTGTCAAACTTTTGAACAGTGTGAAAAGTTGTGGTGCTGTTGCATCTGAGCTTGGTGTCGGAAAAAATGCAGATTCAGAACATTGCAAAACGAAAACGTGAAATAATGGACTAATATGGACATGGAAATTCGGAAGTGAAACGAGTTAAACGTTCAACTCAAAATGACTCGCTGAACGACTTATGGTATCGCTGGTTTTTGGATGCGACCGGACGTCAAGTGCCAGTGTCACATTCTAATTGACATGCGAATGACATCATCTGTGAAACAAACCACCATTCATAATTATTTCAGTGCTAAGTGATGATTTTAGAACTATTGTTTGCACTTTGATAACATGTAAATTGTAGTGTATATACTTTAATTACATACTAATTTTATTACAAGACGACAGAGGATTTAGCACAAAATATAAACTGACTGTGAAAATCCAGGAGGAATGTACACAATACAAAATGCACAAACATAATACTTGATAAACATACATGTATTTATGTGCTGATTTATTTATTTTTATAGACATTAGTTGACCTTTACATGCCTAACTGTTCTGTTACACTAATAAAATATATTGATGTTATTGCTTTCTCTACTCTTTGCTTATACAACACAATTGGTAAATTTCAAGTGTGGTTCTCACAAAAAGTAACCATGCTGCATTAAGAGACCACCTGTCTTAAGAGACCACTTTTGCCCTGTCCCGATGGTGGTCTTTTAACACAGGTTTGACTGTAGTTATATTGGGATGGGATTTGCCGGCATTTTATCATTATAGCCTAAGGGCACTTATCAGGTGCCAGGGACTGAACCCGGCCGGACGAGTCAGGCGTAATGCTGTCCCCTTAGTCCTGAGTGTGGAAGCCACTTCTACCAACTTTAAAATCTTTGGTTTGACCGGGCCAGGGTTTGAACCCATGTCCTACCGATCCGCAAGCTGATGCTCTATCACCTGAGCTATTGCGGCCGGTAGTCATATTGGTGTCATCCACTAACTATTTGTGGAAAACCCTAGACAATTTTTTGCGTAACAGCAACACAAAGCAGGTTAGCTGGAAGACCACCCCACATGAAAGTTCATGCCCCAACCAGGACTATAGCCCAAGCGGTAAGCGGCTGGGGCTGTCGGCAAGTCTAACTGCTCAGTCAAAGGTGGCCACCCCATTCTTATAATGTGACCAATCCTGGGCAATGTTGCGACAATTATTTAATTTGCAGGAAGAAAAACAAATAAAAAAGTTTCCAATAGAAACCGTCTTGAAACTTCAAAGGCTGTTTATCTTCAATGGGTTAAATAATCTCAATTATACAGAGGTATTGTTTAGTAGTATCTATCAAACTGCTTTTTAAGTCCCCGATCATACCTGTACAGCCAGGTCCACCTGCATCTGTAGATTCTGTAGCAGCTCTTCATCACTCTCCAAAGGTTGAGACTGCCCTGGTTCTAAAGATGGCATCTGATTCGTCAAACTGTCCTTTAGCTCCGATGACAGTCTACAAACAGCAACAATGACCAAATACTGTAACTCAATTGCTAGGAGGAGATATTAAAAAATAAAACAACAAAAAAGTAACACAACAATGCTTCTGTGTCAGTTCAACTAGCTAGTTAGTAAGTCTCCCTCTAAATAATTCTAAAACATTTATGATAGCACTTAGTAACCCATAGTTTAAAATTAGCATACATACTTTAAACATCGAATCACAGAACTTTTGTAGATGAATTTGGGGCAGGCCTGGACAATTAAATCAAAAACATACTCAAATTGAAATATCATTGCAAAATTAACTGACCATTGAGTAATATAAAAATATTATCATTTATTAAGTATTGAACCATGGGCTTATCACTGAAATGATTATGTTTCAGTCCAAAACATTGGGCTTTTTAATTAAATTACGTATGTTTCAGTACCAGAAATCAGTTTTCACATATAAAAATGTAAGAAGGAGGAGGATGTGAGGGCGCGTCTATTGAGAAAGAAAATATGACAATGAGGATACAGACCTCTCATTTTCTTGCACAAGCCTGCTCATCTGTGGCCGTAGTGATTTCAATTCATTCTGAAATATAAGCAACTTACATTATTAGTCCTAACATTAAAGTAATATTTTCGGATGGTCTAAAAACAAGTACAGATGGAAAGACTTAATGTCCTGTTTACACAAATCAGAGACATGAATAGAAATTCTATTTGCATGTTTATTTATTGATCAAATATGTAAACCAAATGGTTTACGTTTACTTGTACAATGTTTATTGTTTGTTACAAAATGAAGTTGTTGCACCTGTATAGCATAGATCTTCTCCTCAAGTATATTAAAAAACACAAAAAATGGTAAGTGAATTATAACAATTAAAATGGCAACACAATTTAAAAATAATTGTTGTTTATTTAATTGGTTCATTGTCCCAACAACAGCTATTTGGAGCCAGTGTCCACTTGAAACAGTTACAGTACTGCCTTCACTGTGAACAGAATGCCATTAACACCTGGCATGATTCCACACCCAGTCACATTATCCTGACACACACTGGGACAACCAGTCGTGGAACTACCCATCTATTTGCTTGAGCATTAGCAAGTGACCTACACCACTACCATCATTAATGACTTTGGTATGTTGTGGTATGGGATCGAACCTGGGGCCTCCAGGACCTACGACTGATGTTCTACCAAGTGCACTACCAGGTCCAGAGAGTTAATTAAATAGTTGCATGCAACTGGAAATACTGTTGATAGTACTTGGTACCTGGTATGAGCTGACCATCTGCTGAAGTTCTCTGATCTGAGCATCATACTCAGCAATCAGTGGGGACATAAGGCTGAAAGAAAACAAAATAAAAGTGAGTTCTTCTTCTAAACCAAGTTTACTTGTTAAAAGAAACTGAATAAAGTTCAAATTATGACTTGGGATTAAGAATATCTTGACGAACAGCCTTAGTATCAACTAACCTTTTTTCAGTTAGCCAGGGTGCAGCTTCATCCTCACCCTCCAGGTCCTGAAAGAGAATGTATTGTCAAATTAAAATAGAAATATATGATAGAGATGAAATAAAAAATACACCATCATTTAATTTATTTCTTAGTAGTAGAGCTTTAAAATAATCCTAAGTATCCTCTTATGGAAAATATATGTTTTTAAATTTTATCAAATAAACTAAACTGAAACTTTAAAAGCAAAATAAAAATTTGAATGTGATTGATAGAAAATAATACAATAGACATTACCAAGGTGAATGTTAGACAAACAATCATAAAGTACCTCATACAAATTAAGACAAATTACTCAGTTAAATTAGTTTGTTTACTTGTATATAAATGACAGTGGCATTAAGTTGAAATAAAAAGAATTAAAAATGCTTTTTTTAGATAAATAAACATGTTTATTTGTACCTCCTCAGTAAGCCTTCTTCCTTGTTCCTGATATTTTGCAAGCTCATTGTTAAGACGCTGAACTAAAAAGATAAAATAGAGCAACCTTTTTTTATTATATTAAAGTTGCAGTGACACAATCATGTTCACTTTAACTACTTCATTTAAATGAACATATGCCCAAAACCTTGATTCAGATACACACTGCAATCAGATGGAACACCTCACACACCCTGGGAAAAATAAAGATATAAAATGCAAAAGTCAATTTCTTATATAATTTACTGAATGTATGCTGCAAAAACCTGGAATTTATTCCACAATTCCCAGCTAATAACTATTTATGTCTGGTGGTTTAATAATAGAAAGACAGCTATGAAAAGAGTAATATTAATTATCTCCCCTCATTAACAATTATCATCCCCCAGTGGTCAACCCAGACAATGAATGATACTATAACACTTTGCCCTTTTCACACTTAACCCTCCCCTTGGGAAAAGAACACGATAAGAATATTATTCTTTCGTTCTTATCCCCATATATTGTATAACATGTTTTGTAAATGTTTGTTTTTTTCCAAATAAAATATGTTTAAACCAACCCTCCCCTGATTAATCACGCTCGCCCAGAAGTTAATTACACTTCGCCCTTGCTCAATAACATGTCACCTTTGGATAGAAGTTTATGTATCACACTTGGCCATTAAATCTTAAATTAAGAAATTAAATAAAAAATGTATACTTAATAATTTATTTCTAATTATTGCTACAGCATTCACATTGTTTTTGTTTCCTTCGTCTTCATATACTGGAAATAATATTATGAGCATTGTTAATCCTTCTTAGAAAATTCTCCTTTTTATTATTTTAAACTTGTTGTAATGGTAACTATTAGGCAGAAGCTAATGCAGGCCGAAATCTGAAAATATGTGCTGTATTTAAACTCACCACTGTGTTTTTATTTTTCAGCCTATTTTACTGACTTTTATATCAAATTTAACAGCTTTTATAAAGTATTTTCAAAAAACAAAACTGTATTTTGATAGTTTAAAAGGTAAAAAAAAGTACAACCAAAAATAAAATACACTGTTCATTTTGTTTAAGGGTGAGCCAAAATTTTTATTTATGTCTGTGTATTAATTCTTTTGCATTTATCCTTTTTAAAAATATTGTATTTTAAAAATATGAATTTCAAGAGCTTTCTAATGGTGTTATGCTTTTAATTTTTGGACTACAAATAAAGAAATTACAAGAAAATAAAATTTACGCTTCTATACATTTCATCTGAAAGTCCCTAGAAGTCGCCATCAAAGATGGCTGCCAAGATATGGGATCCTCTCTGATGTGGAAACTATCTATAGTGAATGAACACTTTCCATTCTACATGAATCAGATCAGAAATGGATCTTAGAAGTTTGATCTCTCCAGATTCAATTCTTGTATTGGATGAAAAAAGTTCCGTACATGTAACCTTAATGATGGCAATATAAAGTTGAAAACAAGGCACAGCTATTGAAAAATCGTCACAGCATTTTAAGTTATAACTGACAAAATCTATGTCTGTCAAGATTAAGTAATCATTGTTTTCATCTCAACTTGACTGGTGGTTCGTCTACATTTAAAATCAACGCAATCAACATCTCCGTTTAATCTATCTACCAGAAATAATTGCTACTGGGCGGCTAAGTGTTAGTAAGTGTCGATTAATCAATGTATCCGAATACTAGTTACTTCCGACTATCCTTCGATATAAAACAATGTTCCAGTTAGATGTTCCAGTTTGAACTTGCATTCGTGATGTTTTCAAGGAATAATAAGTACCTTGGTCCTTTAGGAACTGTATTTCTTCTGATGCCATTGCGGTGGATGTGTGAATTCTATAGTGATTAAGGATAAACTAATTAATTTTAAGTATTAGAACCAATAAAAAGCAAAAGAAAAACTAGCGTCTTTCCCATCGTCCGCCATTTGTTTACACCGGTGATAAAGGGCGGTAATTACAATTTAATGGTGATCGGCTCACTTGATTTGATCTCCCTTACCGTCAATGAATAATGAATTACTACTAGTACTACTACTACTTCTAATAATAATAATAATAATAATAATAATAATAATAATAATAATAATAATAATAATAATAATAATAACAATAATGTTTAATAATAATTATCAATAAAGGAATCGATAACAGTAAGCCTAACTTAAATTTAAGCACTATTTTCCATGACTATAATGATTTCCAAACCCCAAAGACAAAAAAATGTGTTTTTCCGTTCCTCACCAAAAATGATCAAACAATATTCATATGAATTTTCTAAAATAAACAAGCAATGTGAAATATAATAACGTTATCGTTACAATATTTACGGCTCACACATGCACATTAAATACAGAATCTATTATCACCACGCTCAAAGTCCATACAAGAATGGACGATTTGTAGCTTGTTTCGTTGCTAATGCTAGCTAAAAACACAGACGTGTCTGATTACAACACAAATGCAGGTCTTTAATTACAATATAAAAAGGCCGTGTCTGCATACCCAAGCGCCATCATATAAAACATCAAATAAAATTAATGTCCCAATTAAGGTTGCAATGTATCTATAAAATCAGTTTGCCCCAAATCCAAGCACAATTTTTCACCAACTTATAAGATAGAATCAAACAGAGTAAGGTATGTGCTACACTCTATTACTCCAGAACCAAATATCTTTCCTACGATTTGAGAATATATAGCTATAAAACGGCTCAGAATATAGCTATAAAGCCGGCCAAAATATAGCTATACAACAGATCATGTTACTGTTACTACTTTAATGCGACTCCGATTATATCTACATAGCAGCTCAGAATATAGTATGAAGAAGTTCAGAATGCAGTAATAAAGCGGCTCAGAATATATCCATGAAGCAGTTCAAACTGTAGTAATAAAGCGGCTCAGAACATAGCTACGAAGTAGTTCAGAATGGAGTAATACTGCGGCTCAGAAAGAATCTACGAAGTAGCTCAGAATATAGTCATACTGCGACTCAGAATATAGCTACGAAGTAGTTCAGACTGTAGTAATACTGCGGCTCAGAATATAGCTATGAAGCAGTTCAGAATGTAGCAATAAAGCGGCACAGAATATAGCTACGAAGTAGATCAGAATGTAGTCATACTGCGGCTCAGAATATAGCTATGAATGAGTTCAGAATGTAGTAAAAAAGCGGCTCAGAATAATTCTGTAACGCGGCTTGGAATATAGATGTAAATATTAAAATTAATAAAACAGAATATAGCTATTAAGCGTATCAGAAAAAAGCTACATAGATGCTCAGAATACAGCTGTTCAGAATATGGGTATAACGATTTTTATCAACAGGAAGCCATGAGCTTGGCCCCGTCTCCATCTACGAATATTCAGGCCCCTCTGGCAGAAACACTGCTCAAATGAGATTTCGGTCAAGTCCGAATTTCGACTACTCATTATTTTCCTTATAATATCGTTAACACTTCATTATTTTCTCTTCATGCCACAATGTTTCACTGTTAATTGTGCGAAACAACTGGGAATTGCAATGTATCCTTGTAATATGTATTCTGGAAATAAAAGTTTGAAAAATGTCCCCGCAAGTGGGACCGGAAGGCCCTCAGAACGGCGGAATACCAATGCTGATCGAGGATCATCCATCCACAACTAACTTGATGGATGCCTTCAGTTTTCATGCGTACGCTTGATCAAGAGCAAACTCCGTGCTTTTTTAAGACTTTTCGAGATCTTTCTCAGCAGCCATTCGCCCCTTTCCTACAATAGGGAGTTCTACCTTGTCCATGCAGACCTTGTAGAGATATCTCCGCACCCAACTCCAACCGGAAAGAGCCAGACCTGTCAGTCATGTTATTTGCCCCCTACCTTCATATATGTGTACACAAATTAATGTTCAGTTTCATCTTCAACATGACATCAAAGTATTTATTAAACATAAATGGTGCACCACAAGGATACACACTTGAACTTAAAGACCAAAACACATACAGATTTGATGTATGTTTAAGTTTGAGAAGATTTTGTAATTAAGAACATATGTGGCAATTAATTTTATTTATATAAGTACTTATTTGAGTGCAAGTTGAAAACAATGCATAAATCACCAGATTACATTTGCATCTTTATAAGAGAACGTTATTTATTTGCTTTTTGTTTGGCATTTAGCTACAGGTAAGTACGAGTACCCTGCAAAGGATTAGTTAATTAATGGGTGAGTGTAATATAAACCACGATCTCCATCACGCCCCATCACTTTCCCATTACCAAACACGCGCGACAAACTGGGCCTCGGTATCATTTCAAAATAACAATGAAAGTTGCAGTGAGGTTCGGCCGTAAAACTTGGTAGTTTTTGTGAAGTCAGATGGTGAAAATCAAAAGGGTTCTGTTTGTTTTATCTATTTGGTACATCTCACCGGACAAAATTAATGCCAAATAGCGACGGCCGGCTGCTATTGGGAAAGTAACCCCTTATACAAAAAATCATGAAGGGCCAGCAACAGGCACTTCATTTAGTAGACCTGACCGCGCATCACTAGAGCTCAAACATAGACGTTACAGCAAAAACTTAATTAAACTCTGTTCAACAACATCGCACCTACACAACTACCCTTGTTATGATGGAGCTTAGATATTATTGGTGGAGGAAGCCACAACTGGAAATATGTTCAACGATGTTCAAACTTGTTCACCATTTTCGCTGTGCTATATTTTCAGTGTATTCCATCATATTGATATTTATAATATTTCTTCTTTATGTTGGTTTGGTTTATCATCAACAAATAATCTGTCAGTCGTTGGGAGACATTTAAGTATCCACTTGAAGCAAATATAGTGCTGCCTTTACTGCGTATAGCATGCTGTGAACACTAGCCTGACATGATGCCCCACACTGCCACATTATCCTGACACCTGACCATTCGTTGTACTACCCTTATATTTGCTTAAACGGCAACAAGGCAGCTCTATCTCTGTCAAAAACTTTGGTATGTTGCGGCCAGGGTTTTTGACCCTGGGCCTCTCGTACATTGAGCTTACGATCTATCGATTTATATGTTTATTCTTTATAATAAAACTTTGCATTTACGTTGTACTCCTTCAACATGTGTCATGTTATATTTTATGTTTATAACACATTCTTATTCTTAATCACCTCCTTACCATTGCCCGCAAGGGGACATTGACCTAGTTCTAGAGACCCGTGAAGCAAATAAGTCAGATCTCGATCAAAGAAGCTCCGTGCAGGAGTTGTCTGGTCAATCATTATCTACTCTATTTGTTTAAGTCTCAACTATGCTTATATATATTTAGCAGGCTGGCAGTTAATATTCAATACTATTATAGAAGCAGTATGTAATTAAACGTTCAATTGAAACATGTTTAGAACTCTAACAAAGGATTATAATGTTTGTCTAACTGTGCATATTTATTATTGTTTAACTATTTGAATATTAAATGTTTATTTTGCATGATGATATTTACATTGATTGCAGTCACAATGTTTAATAGGTTAGAATTTTTTGTAATGCACACTTTTTTTTTCTGTAATCCTTTATTAACAACTATCACAAAAGAATTATGTGGCTGCGTAATAATATTTGGGATTAGGTTGGATGTGTTTTGTATGCTGACAAAACACGTCCACGCACAAGCTGGCGTTTTGTCATAATTACTTTGAGGACGATTAAATTTTTATGCGTGTTATTGACAAATTCCCAAAACATTATTAAAGAATTTTAAGCTCAAAATTCTGTTATATTTGGCAAGCAAAAGCAATTATCCTCTGTCACAAAAAGGTGACATGGTCGATGAACTATGAAGTTTCGTAATTACATGAAGTTATCACATATCATGTTCTCTTTAATAAAGTTCAATGATTTTATACATTTTAGCCAAGTTCGATGTCATACACATTGAAATTAAGCTTAAGGCAGTTTGATTGATATTTTTTAAAAATTTATAACTAACCACTTACAGCCTTGTAAATGATCACAGAATCAAACTCAGTGTTTATAAACTTTTGATTCAGCTTGAGCAATTCTTACATCTTCTCTACTTTAGACAGTGTGTTCAAAGACTGCTACAAGAAAGACATAGATAACAAGCATCATAGGCAACACAAACAATAATAAAGTTCATCTGGACAATATTTTAAAATTAAATTGGATAATTATTATCATTAGTTAATAATCAATATAAATACATAAGTAACGACATGAAATGTATGTATTTCGGCATAACTGGAGCCAGACAATGGTCATCGTCGAATTCCGTTTTATTACATTCGTCGACCGTGGGTTTATTGGTATTTTTTTGTCGTCTTATCGAACTGAATAGAACAAGAATTGGCCAATCATAATACTGCTTACAAAATCCATACTCTTACGCATGGAGACTAGAAATATAACAATTGCTGCACCCAGTGCCACAATCGAAAGAAACGAGCTTTATCATTGGTCTGAAATCTTCGTCGGCTTATGAAGCGACCAATGAAATGTAATTGCCAGAAACGGTAAAAATTTAACTAAATATTCTCTGGGCAATGAATGGAGAGTAACGGAATGGATCGGTCGTGGGTATCCGACGATGAACAATGGTAGAATGCCCGTAAAAGTAACATTGAAAATAGACAAAGTAGACATTAAATCTGTGTTGAGTAAATTTGAGTGAAAGGGAACACTGACGACAAAAGTAGGTACATGTAAGGACGTGACGATAATTCATGCACATTTACTTTCGAAGTTGAGCAATTTAAATAGCTTAAAGATGGAACAATGTCAACCAAAGTCCCTAGTTCTCTGACATGTTTGTGTGATTTCAAAAAGGAAAATAAAATGAACGTCGATAACAGAATCAGAATTGGAGGATCAAAGTTTTGAAAGTCCGAAAAATAAACTCACCTTCTCCATTATTACATTTGCAAATTTTAGTGAGCATTCTATGCTCAATTGTCTTTTTTCCTCACGCAGACTAAAACCGCAGAATGTTTTTCCCCGCCATTTTAAGACAGAATTTAATCATAAAGATAAACAACACCAACTAAAGTTACGTTCTACTCCTAGGATCTAACCTAGTACCTTCGTTTATTCGAGCCCTGACTGGCCTACAAAATTGCATTTTTAATGATCGAAAAACTTCGCACTTTTTGTGTCAGTTATTTGTTAATTCACTTATAACCACTATTTTCAGCCCCCTGTCGCACCTCTTCACCGTACCTAGTCATAAAATGGGGTGGGTATATTTCAAATGGTCCTCACTGAACACATTTAGCATCAGTGATTGTGGTTTGGTCCACCAATTGTTTACACAGCCTCCCTAGCAACGTCCATGGCGTCATTATGTTACCATGCTCAATGCTGCTGGGATTGTTTGTGCATATGCTTCTGGTGTTGGTTGGTGAACATTTCATCATTATTATATAATAAATGGAATTACTAATTGATTAATAAGAACAGTTGTTCAGGCAATATAACTGTTTCTTTTTTTTATAAGATGACAATATTAAAGAGTTAATAACTTCCTGATAAATAAATAATAAAGGAAAATTGTTTAGTTATTACAGGGGTTGTGTTAAAATTATACAAAGTTCTGTCACATTGGAGTTTTCTTTGTGAGTTTAGTCACTGTTTTTGTGAATTGACTTCATAAAATGTTTGTACTTGTATGTGTGATTTAAAGTACTTCGATGAATTATGAGTTAAATATTAATTTTGACCGAATTATGATTACCAAATTCATCAATGCATTTCAAAAGCTTTGAAATTGAATAATACCGCTTATCTATTCATAAACCTAATTGCTGGCGAGGTCTTGTTTTTTATTATCTTATATTATATTTATGTGTAGTTGAGAAGAGCGACTGATTTATTTATTTATGACATGTTTTGAATATCAATTTATCGTGTAAATAGAAAACGCTGGCGTATGATACACATTTTGAGCACGATTGGCAAATTATCTATTCTGAAAACAGGGCAGACGATCAAAAATCAGGAGCTCACCGTTTTGAGTAGAGGATGGCAACATGTCGTCTGGGACGGTTCCAAATATTGCTGGCACTGACCATCGTCTTAGGTAAGTCATAAGCTAATACAGAAAAACACCATAGGAACTACATTGAATTATATGCATTGAATATACTTATAAAAGAAAACGGAGAATACCCTTTGTTTTGCATGCAAATCCAAACAACTAGTATACTTAATTTGAAATAATACCGACGCCAACAAATGACAAAAGTATAGAGCAGGGTAGAATCGATCTGTTTCTGTCTGGGCAGATTCTTATTGTTGAAGTTGGGGGTAAACAATATAAGTTGGGTGTTTTTTTTTTCAGTTTGTAATTACATGTATATTTTTATTTCCGATCGCAATTCGTCTATTGACCCCAAAGTATTGAGAGCGATACAAATGCGACAATAATAAAGTAATATATTCACTTTTAAAGTTGCATTTGTAGTTTTCATGCATAAATAAATTGAATATGTTTATTCCGTGCATGTTTACCGGTATACTTTATGATAAACATTATTCAAGGCAATCGAATGACGAAGAAAAGCACTAACCAGCAACAAGCAATAAGCTTTTCTCGAATGCTAATTTTGTCATAAATCGCAAAATAACGCACACGTCATGTGAATTTACCGTACGTTTCAAACAATTAGAAAACATAGAAGCGCTTGTGTATTACTGTGAGTACACTTTTAAGAAAAATATTAAATAGTTGTAACATGACACTCAAATTCTATTATATTTCGCATAATATTCATTGCAAATATCTTTCTAAGAACATGGTTGTATCAGGTCACTCAAATTCATTTCGCAGAATTTTCATATTTTACTGACAACATTTTACAGAGTTTCATTTTAACAAAATAAGGGTGTCGTGAAACGTCTAGTTACAGGGTTTGGTTAATATGCATATATTTATATGGTAAAATAAATACATGTACTATGTTGATCTCAAAAAGCAACGCGTGTGGTGCACTGTTTAGTTGGTCGGAACACCAATTATAATAAATCTTTTGGCAAGAATCGCAAAACATGCTTACTACCAACCGAAGAACGCACTTATTAACGCGTATGAAAAATAATTCCCGATACTCCTAGCATTCTATGCAAACTAGAAGCATTACTGGTTACAAACTGTGGGGGTCCGTGGTCTAGTGGTTGTGACGCTGGACTTCGGATCAAAGGGTCCCGAGTTAGAACCCCCTAAACCGATCACGTTATTAGACATTGATTAAGACTATTTACTGCACATTGCTTCATGTACCCAGTACCAGAGAAATGGTTTTACAAAGAAAGTGGACAGTCCAGAGGAATTAATACAAGTTGAAAAAACTTAATAATAAATATAAATAAATATGTTTAAACTAAACAGACTGGCATCACGTTGCTTGAGAATTCAAGTACTGCACATTACTAGACTGTCCCTTTCTGAAATTTTGTTTTCTAGTTTTTTAAGAGGGTGATTCAGACATGAGTGTCGTTATAACAGTATTGTGTGTGTAATTTAATCAATAAATAAATTTCATAGTATATGATTGCCCTTTCATTGTTATAAAAGAAGTAGAACAAGCACTGAAAACTAAACTACAACTACCACTACCACCACCACCACCACCATCAATATCCCTTATTTATAGCCTTTTGCATCATGAGAGAAGAAGAAAAGACACACTTGTTTTAACTAATAACGGTAGTATCCGGCCGTTTTCTCAAATCTCATGATATATGTATTATGTAGCATCGGAGTACACATGTCTTGGGACGTTTATGCAAAATTTCAGTATAAACTTATACTTTAGTTTAAATAAAGGTTTTTTATTACATATGCTTTATTGTAAGACAGCCAAAATCGTGAAACGTGTTCTTGGATTCTTAGTTTAAAAATGCAAACTGTCCAGCCTGGCTCGGAAAGGAAAAAAAAAACATGTTTGTAATGACGATTGCGGTGTTATGCTTTACTTTTCACAAAGGTGTTGGGCGTCAATAAACAGCATTTCGCAGTATCTGTTCGGGTAACAATTATTTATTTGGTTTCTTGAGGAAATGAAAATGGCCCAAATTGTCGGATACAGCCTTGAAAATGTACACTGATTGGCTCGAAAGTGACGCAATGATTAGACTAAATATCGTGTGTAGAAAGTGTGGTTCTAAACTTTGACCAGACCATTTTAACAGAGTGAAAATAATAACAAATCAAGTTGCAGCTTGAAAGAAGCAAGTGCAAGCAACCACGCTTTTGTGGATTGTTACCCCGTTGTTGTATCTACAACACCAGTTTACCCCACCTCACTAAAACCATATCAGTATTTTGATCGTATATATCTAGCTGTTCATTATTCGTTTTGTATGCAAATGTAATTACCTTTCTCAGGTAACGTCGAATAAATTTACATACATTTCCGACTCATTCGATATCGAATGCGATTAAAATCCGAGGTCTAAATGAACAGATACCCTTTCGTTCATAAAAGACAATATTGAGTTTCACTTTTGTAGGCGACATGAGATGAAAGAGAATCAGAAATGTAAAACCATTATTAAGAAAATATGTCCAATTTGAGACTATATTTCGTGTCACCACAACAAAAGATATTTCGATGACAAATTCCAATGCGAATTAAAGTTCATTACGCAAAATCACAAGAAAATGCGATCGAATGATATGTGATCAGGCGTTTGAAACGTTATCATGTATTATGACATCAATTGCCTAAAAATAGAAAGTCATCGTAGCGGGAGTCGGAATAAAATATCGCTTAAGTTTGATTTTAAAATTACATCTTGAATAGTTTATGGATCATAACGCTTTTATCTTCTCCTAATCGATTTTATAATTATTAATTTATAACGATTAACAAAAGAATAACTACGTATTATCAATTACATTAAATGTATAAGTAAATGTAAAGTTATTAATGCATTTAATATTAATGTATAATAATAATAATAATAATAATAATAATAATAATAATAATAATAATAATAATAATAATAATAATAATAAGAAGAAGAAGAAGAAGAAGAAGAAGAAGAAGAAGAAGATGATGATGATGATGATGATGATGACGATGAAGAAGAAGAAGAAAAAGAAGAAGAAAAAGAAGAAGAAAAAAGAATTATAACAGAAACAGAAGAGAAAGCTATAAAGAACAAAACAAGGATAAAAAAGAAGAAGCACAGTGGAAGAAGAAGAAGAAGAAAAAGAAGAAGAAGAAACGAAAGAAAACTATACACACAAAGAAAAAGAACAAGAAAAAAGAATGGAAATAATTTCCACACCATAACACTTCAAAATTGTTGGGCTTAAATAAATCGATTTATCTTATTGTTTGTTATTTTGTCATGAATTCTCATGGCGTAATAAGACGTTATTCATGCTCTCCGGTCGCGATCACTCTGCAAGATCAATATATTGATTTATAGCTGCCGGGTCATACCGGCCATTTAAAGTGTTTAACATTAAAACCTCTCATGAACATATTATTTATAAGTGCATTGTTCACAAAACATTGTGTAGCCATTGTGCCATATCTATATACACATACATTTGTTCATGTACATTTTACGATTTACCCCATACGATAGCGTCCTCGCTACACCGTCTGACAGACTTCTAAATTCTCGATGATTAATTATATGTGGATTAATTTGAATTTAAATCTAGTTTCAACACCAATGGTTTATATGACAGCCATGCAAGTTCACTGATCTTAGTTATATGCAATACAATTCTGCATACAACATAAAATGCAATTGTGGCATTTGATTTAAAATCAAACGTTGATATTTATAATACCTGTAGTTAAGTTGCTCACGGGGATGGTAGTGACAGTGATGATGGTGATGGTGATAGTGGTTATATGATGATGATGATGATGATGATGATGATGATAAAGATGGTGATTATGATGAAGATGATGGTCATAAAATCGTCGTCGTAGAAGTAGTAGTTATGGCAGGAGAAGAAGGAGAAGAAGAAGTAGTAGTAGTAGTAGTACTGGTGGCAGTAGTAGTAGTAGTAGTAGTAGTAGTAGTAGTAGTAGTAGTAGTAGTAGTAGTAGTAGTAGTAGTAGAAGTAGTAGTGGTTGCAGTAGTAGTAGTAGTAGTAGTAGCAGTAGTTGTAGTAGTAGTAGTAGTAGTACTGGTAGCAGTAGTAGTAGTAGTAGTAGTAGTAGTAGTAGTAGTAGTAGCAGTAGTAGTAGTAGTAGTAGTAGTACTGGTGGCAGTAGTAGTAGTAGTAGTAGTAGTAGTAGTAGTAGTAGTAGTAGTAGTAGTAGTAGTAGTAGTAGTGGTGGTGGTGGCAGTAGTAGTAGTAGTAGTAGTAGTAGTAGTAGTAGCAGTAGTAATTGTAGTTGTAGTAGTAGTAGAAGTAGTAGTAGTTGTAGTAGTAGTAGTACTGGTGCAAGTAGTAGTAGTAGTAGTTGTTGTAGTAGTAGAAGTAGTAGTACTGGTGCAAGTAGTAAAAGTAATTACTGAAGTAGTTGTAATAGTTGTTGCAGTAGTAGTACATTACTAGAAACATAGAAGGAAGATAAGGAGAAGGGCGGGATGAGAAAAAGAAGGTGAAGAAAGAATATGAAAGGTGGACTTATAATTTGTCTGGTGGACACATTTCAGCCAGCATGAGATAGCTGCCAAATTTACATTAAGCTTTTTGATTAGCCTTTTAAATGAGATCCCAGGTATTTTCTATTTTGTAGATATCTACACGAAATTTGGCACAACATTTCATCTATCAATCAAATCGCTGTCATTGATGTTTTAATCAAATACATTTTTGATAATCATCTGAATCTACTCACAAATAAAAATATTGTCGTATTTTTGCTCGTCATGCTACTCAACCTCGTTAAGACATCCCGAATGTAGAGAACATCGCAAGGCGTGCCAACCTTATTGCGTGCATTTGTATTCACATACAAAAATAGAAAAGCTTATGTGTTTACCAATAAATTGTTTAGACTTAAAAGGCCCTGTCCGACAGCTGAAAAAAAAGAAAAACAAACAATGATAAGGAAACGCTAACACAGCCACTTTTGATGCATGGCATATTAATCTGTGCTAATTTACCTTCTTAAAATGACTTAATCATAATTGGTCAAGGGTTTAAAACCACAACTTATTTGAAGCACAATGATCAATTCATTTAGATATTACCCCTTATTACTATGTTATACATGAACATGCTGTACTTAAAGATATTATTTCTTTAGATTGGGAAAATCAAAAGCATTTCGACGCTTTTAAACTAGTTTTAGCTCAACCAGCTAATAAATATCATATATCATAGTAATATGTTTACGGCAGTCATATAAAATAAATATGAATATGAACGTGTGTGGGGCGGTGGGGGTGGGGGCGGTGGGGGAGGAGGGAGGGTGGGGGCTGGGGGTTGGCGGTATGAATCAACAACCATTCAATTTTATCGCAGTAAATACTAGATATATATACACAGTAAGGGTCCCTAACTTCGACCTAAGCAGTCAACAGACAAAATTAACTTTAAAAGCTTAATATTTTTTAAGCTTACTTGTATGTGTTTTCACAACTCTACTCTTTTACCTGGTTGGTGCTCGCCCCTTGGATCCATCCCTGGATTACGTGGTTCTATGTCATGTACCTCTGCAAAACTGTGCCAAAGTCGGTGTATACGTTCTTTTCTAAGTGTCGTCTTTCATAGAAGTGAAGTGAAGAAGTGACTAACGAGATTTGAAAAAACATTTTTATATATATATATATTTTTTCTCTAAAATATAATACCAATATTGTTTTATACTAACGATTGTCGGAAGAATGTTGACATTATGAAAATAAAGTATTTTGGTACATACACCCGATAAATAAGTATTCTTGGACGCTTGAAATCGTCATACTATAGAAAAATACGTTCATTAATAACAATTATTTGACTATTGTTTAACCAGATATATTTTTTTTCGACTTTTGTGAAGTTAACTTTCAGCAAAACAACACTACTCCCATCTTAAGACTGGTATTGGGTAGTCTTAATGATAGGACCAAAACTATCGACACTTTAGCTGCGACTGCTTTCATATAACGGTCGGTCTTAACTTTGGTGGACTTACAACTGACACAACATTGATAGAACGGGGTCCTATAGCATGATCGTAAGCTAACAGGCGTTCTATCCTTATACGAGTATTTACATTATATTGATAGCATCGGTTCAAGCACGATTTTTGCATCTTAGGTTAAGGCTAGTATTCCAAAAGTAAAAAAAAATCGCAAAAACGCAGATAAGTAAATATATACCACGCGTATAAACCAGTTCAGGAAAGCAAACCAATTGGCTTTATATTGACGAAAAAAACAACAACAAAAAACAACAACAACAAAACAAGCAACAACTACAAAAACAACAACTACAACAACAAAAACAAAAAAACAAGAAACACACACAAAACCACCCACAACACATGTGAACGGCGAATCGTATGACTTTTTGTGCCTCAAGGCACGCTAAACTCCGACCAATTCGCTTTTAATGTGTATTTTTGCCCAATTGTCGGACATGATCTTCAATATTAAAGTACATTGCTGCGTAATTAACACATCTAGACAAACGACTGTTTCTATTGAATCTGGTTTGTTCCACCCAAAACTGGATTATTTATGCTAATTTTAAACAGAAGATGGTCTCACCCATTACCATTATTTAACTGAGCACAATGTTCTTTTATGGACAGTGAAAGTTTGTTTTACATGTTTTAAACTGTACTTTTAAATTAAAACTTTATGAATTGTCGTAACGATGCGATGCACTTATTGCGAGCAATCCCTTTTGAAATGTCTTAAAACTGCACAATTATATGATATTAACCTACCTTCATTTTCTTTCCACCTGCCCTTATATCTTAATATGTCAGACTGACATCCTGTATTATAATTCAGCCCATTATTTGGATCTTGATTACGTCATCATACATAAATATACTGTTCTATGAGTAAAAATAATCTTATTAAAGTTACTCAGTAATAACAGCCCGTTTTCCTACTAGAATTTTTATAAGGACGTATGTTGTGTTTTGACCAGTGAGCATTTTCTACAAAATTATTTCAAATTGTGGTATGTATTGCAATGCTCATAGGTCTTTGTCATATATTCTTATTATAGACAATGATTTTTTTATGAATACGTATAAATGACATTTTGCTGTGTCCTTTTTCTTTGTCCAGAAAGCTACAAGGTGTACTTTAAAATTTCTTTGTCATTAAAATATTCATTGAAATAAAACAAAACACACCAACAAACCTTGAATGTAAGTTGATTACGTGTTCTGGGTTGCTCTATATAAGTAACTAAATATTTTCTACATTAATGACCATTCTGAACAAATTTGTTAATTGATGACAATTCATTTAAAAAAAATCTGTATCACAATACTTCATGCAGAAATGCTGTTTTGTGATAAGCTTTAACAGGTCACGTGACCATATGGCATTTTTCCTTACACCAATATAATTCTCGTTCTCGTTATTTTCGTACATGCCCTCAGTCCTCTATTGGAGACACATGATGTTCAACTCGATGGTCCCATCAATTTGCAACAATTTTAAACCGTTTCTTGCAATATTTTGTTGTTGTTTTTGCCGTGAAAACAATAAATTATTTTCTTGCTTAACTAAAATGAAATGATACTAACAACAACAACAACAACAACAACGAGTAGCAATAAACAGCAGAAACAGAAAACAAACAACACACACACAAACAACAATAACATACGGCGTTATTGATTACCCAACTATTACAACTGGCATAAACATGACGTCACCTGGTTTGTGTTGTGTCTGTTCCCAGGTCGGTTCGGACACAGCCAAGGAGCGTGTGTTTTGCCGGAGGATATCCGAGGTTTTTGGATCAGCTCTGACAAAGGACTTATGAACTTCACAGCGGACTCCTTGGTACAATACCCCATCAAGTTAACCTCGCCCAGCTCTATAACTCTAACATGCAACCAGAGCAGCGGGAACACGTACCTTCTGAAGTATGTTCGCCATCCTCATCCTCATCATCATCATCATTACCACCATCATCATCATCCTCATCATCACCACCACCACCACCACCATCATCATCATCATCATGATCTATAGCAATTTGTGTTCCATAACACAGGTCCAGTACATGTAATTAAATATTTCAACATGTTTCAGATCAACAGAGACCTTCACACTGTTCTCTGTGTCATTCTCAGCTTATCTGTGCCTACAATTCCACAAGGTGTCACCATACAAGTATTGGTACTTCGTAGGTAACGGTGAGTAACACCATCTTAAAGAGAACCGCAACGTTGACAAATTTAGCATTTAAATCGCTACCTGTTAATATTTCAAACAATGTGAATTGAATTAGAGATCAAAAAGTAAAAGTTGACTTAAATTCATGCAGAAATCGGCGAGCTTAATGGAAGCGAGCACCATTCTGACGTGTTACGTGATATTTTCTTTATGCACCACGTCGTGGGTTGAGACGACCCTCATGTTGCCAGAATCAGAACACTTCGACTCATGATTCATATGGTCACTCGTGATATGAACGAGTTAGAAATCGTGACTTGCTGCAGAATACATTAACCACGTTCCGATTACGCAGAAAGCCCCCGCTTTCTAACAGTACATATGACGAGTGACCATATGAAACCAACCGGAACATATCGGTTAATTCACGAATCATCTCTCGGATGTATGTAGGGAGTCGGATCACCTCGGCCATTTCTCTAAATGGGACTACTTTTGTGACAGACGTCAAATCAAAGATGGCAGCTCTGATGACAGCTCATTACAGTAGGGTGCCTGCAAAACTTCAATTTGGGGAGGTTTCAAATTTAAATCATCCAATTTTAACTTACCCAGCGCAGCAGACACGCAGCCGTTGACCAACGATGGCTTTGTTTATGTTTGTGCGAACTACATTTTAGGTACATTCTTCTTCCGGCGAACAATACGATTTCAGTATCATTGCACCAGATACATCCGAGGGATAATTGTCCCCAGGACGGAATTACCCGAGGAGTTCCGATTGCATATGAAACTTGAGTCGAAGAGTTCTGCCTAGGGACGTCACATAGGTAAATGAAACGTGACACGTCAAATGGAGCTTCCCTTTAGAGCGATTTTTGCATGTATTAAAGTCATCTTTTGCTTTTTTGATGTCTTTTGTGAGTACCTTTTGTCCTGTGCCTTTTAATTTTTGAATATAAGTTAAAATACCAATAGCGCAATGTCGAATTTTCTTATTTGACCAGTAGATGATCAGGAATCTCTACAAGTGATAATCGCTTTGATAATCATCCGGATACAAGTTAGGTTAGAGTGACGTCGAAAACGTAGAAAGACATGCAATTGTGTCCAGGACATACACTCCCGTTGTTATTAAGCACAAACTTGGATTCTCTGTTTAGAATTCGACTCTAACTTGGCGGACAGACTGGTCGTGAAACCCTCATTTGTTCCCATCGACTTGACTTCCGGCTGTGACAGACCGAAACCTTATACAATTTCTACGTTCAACACCCTAGTGAAAGAAGGTACTATTACATACATACAACATGTTAGAACTATATTTTGTTATTCGATTACCAGCTATGACTGCGATGTGCTCTTTACTTACTTCTACGAAGTAAATATCAGACAAGATGCTGCATTGATGAGGAATTTATAAATATTAATTATTTTCGCCTCCTAATTTGAAGTTTCTGGCTTTATAGACACACACACATTATCAAGTGATGTTATATGCATTAAATATGCAAATATTGTAGAGAACTTATATGACATTGTTCAGGGCTTAAAAACAGATAAAATGTCTTCGGGCAGACCTTACGACAGCATTTGTTAAGGTCAAAATTGATTAAAAAGCAACGTCGAAAAAATGTAAAATGTAAAATATGGAAATGTGTTTTCAGATCAAAATCAGTGTCTACAAAGTCAAAGAATTAAATACTACAGATATATTTATGGATGAATATTAAAATACATGATTTCATAGTTCAACATTGTTATGTGTTTTGTGTTTAAAAAGATTCACACTGAACACGTATTTTAGACTAAATACAATCGTGACAGCATTTAGATGTCAGTATTTTTTTTTTGAAATAATCTAAAATATTTCAGGCGCCTTACAAGCGGGCCTAGTTGAAGCCACGTGTCCATACGAACTGCTGCACACGTTCTCTAACGGCAGTCTAATGACGTCAACCAAGACGGAATCTTGCACCAACGTCACGTTAGACGTGTGCAAAGAGAAAACCCGGATAATTCACACCTACGACCCCTCGTGTAAAGTCAATGTAAAATTTGCAGGTGAGCATAATTACACATTGAAAGTTAAAAGGTTTAAATAAAAATGTCTATACTATATAGATAACAAACTAAGATAGATTTGATAATTTGAAAAAATTAAGATGAATTAGATAATGCAATAAAGATAACAATGCAAACAACATATATTTTTAAGCGCTAAGATATCTTTGTATTGTTGTCTTGTATGCTCATAGTTAATTATCTATGTTATACCATGTATTTAGAAATGTTTTCGAAACTTTTTCTTAAATGTTAATTTCACATGTTCTACCTAATAATATTCTTCTTCCTTATGCGGAGGTGGCCAGCACTATATGTGTCCGCTTGGCAAGGTTTTGAGAAGTCGGGTAGCATCACTTAAGTTGGTTTACTTAAAGGCATGAGGCTCAGCCTCCAGATTCCTTATACAGGTGGCAAATGGGCAACTCATATTTCCTCGGCCTTAAGGGCTCAAACTCATGACCTCGCGTGTCCTGTTGGACTGTTGTCTTCGATTAAATTACCGGTTGATTTTTGCCATTGTCTACGTTAAGAATCTACGCAATAGCTCAGTTAGATATATGCATAGTGTATTGCAATTAAATACGAAAGAGTCTTTAAAGGCAGAAATTAAGGTTCACTGTTAATCGGTGATGAGGGTCTATGCAATTTTAATGAGCAGGTTATTTTCAACATGTCCTTGCATAATCATATGCTTTGATTCTCTCTTTTATCCAGTACAAGGCACCTACATTTGTCTGCAGTATTTTGCAAACGACACGTCAAAAGTGACATATCTGCACGTGTGGAACAACGACACGACTTTAAATCCCGATATACGCAGGATCAACTGTTACGTAAGTTTAGTTCTTTCTGGATTTTGAGTATATATACCCCAATGACCCCGAATGCTCATATTATTTATTTGAACATGTTAATGTTAATTTGTATAAGGTATGGTATAACGGAACCCGAACATACCCGTAATATTATTTTAGAAAGGCACTATGTAATGTCAGTAATACTCGTGTCACTTAATTGCGACGACCTATTTTCTAATTTCTTTTTTCACCATAGTATGTGCAATTGTCTTTTCTTACATTTTGTTTAAAAATGTAAACTGTGCAAGGTCGAGAAGGTTTTTTTTTTATTTCAATTAAAATGCTCTATTTGGACACTATTGACCCAAACGTATTAATTCCCAGACTACTCAGCTTAAATTGATGAGGCTCCTAAGAAAACAAGTATAAATATAAGTATAAATCCAGATCGGACAGCTGTCGATGAGAGCGGTCTGATCAAGATCTATATTTTTCGCTGTTTAACATCAAACAATATATCAAGCACCTTTCCCTGTAGTTTTAGTTAAAACATAGTCACAAGTATATACGGATGTTATATGCATTACAGGCGTATGTGATGACTGACGACACCATGATTAGTACCCTTTATCCGGGCAGCTGTAAGGAAACACAAACCGGATCCAGCGTCTCTTCTCCAGGGATATTTGCGGTGTTTAACACCATTACAAGTACGCACGTAACCATAAAAATGCAATATTTTTGCTAACAAATATAGTATTTAATTTAAAGGTAATATTTTGATTAATTCAAATGACGTTTTTATACCAAATTTGTCTCAATTACCTTTTCTAAGTTACTCATAACTACATGTATAATTCACCTGTAATAACATGTAGGGTCGTTTACTTTAAATACCGACTAGAAGCAGAACCTGTGTCATCGACTTTTTCTTTTTTAATAGTCTGTTGCTATAATTTGGAATCAGATTTCCTTTTTTGAAGGTAATCGTCATATATACTGCCCTCAAAATGTAGATGAAAACATGTAAAAATCTTGAATAACTATGCACAATAATGGACTGGTCCGCTTATACCGGAAGTACAAATTTCATTATTTTGAAGGTTGACAGTTTTTGTTTTAATGAAGCAGAACATTGTTACAAGTTTAAAATGTTAATTATTTCTGGGTCTTTCCGGTAGTCTTTCAAGTTACAAATACTGAAGAATATAGAACGTACTTATTTAGTGGCGTCTTAAAACATTTTGTTTCAGAAATGTTAACATTCTCGTTACTTTTATAGCTTTCTAGTTTATGTTAGTAGGAGTCATATCTTCTCTCATATAAAAACACAACAAATTTTTATCACTATATTATAATTTTGTTCAAATCTCGTTCGACCAACTCTATGTCGCCTTGTTTTCTTTCTTCATGGTCTCATGGGTTCAAGTGATCTAAAAGGCATATGACATGCAGATTGCTCGGGGCAGTCACACAGAATGTATAGGTTCTTGTTGGGACTCTAATCTAGTGAAACAAAATATTTTTTTAAGTTACTGTATCGAAAATCCATTAATTATAGTGTGTAATAAATTCATTTGTGTGTTTTATTTATAGGTTTCTTTGTTCTGACTTTAGCGATGAGTGCACACAAAAGTGCAGTTTTTTCCAAGTGTCCACCGATTCTGAGCCATGTATGCTCTTTCACAATTGACGTTAAACTCAGTTTTGAATGAAGTTATTTCAACACCTGTTGTGATGGCATGATCTGTACTTCAATCCGTGGAAAGCGTAAAATTTAAATGCAGTCCATGTTATCTCAACCCATTTTAAAATATTTTTTTTGATTGTGTATATGTACAAATGACAGTACACGCCATATCACTAAGATATTTTCAAGTATATCTTTGATGAAAGAATCCCACAAACCCTCGTCAAATGGGAGAACGGTTATCTTTAAAAGTGTACTTTTTTATTTCAGAACTAGTTGGATGCGAATTGAATTAGTGTTTATGTCATTTCGAACAGTTTGAAATCAATTACTTTAAAACTTTTTTTTTATATATTTCAAATTGGGTTTTATCAATGCTCTACACGAAAGCGGTTGCATTAAATATGTTCTTCATTCGCTTGTGAGCAATTTTAAAAGGTGAATGCAGTGCTTCTCTCTGATTTGGTACAGGCAACAACGTCGAGGCGATCCATTTTTTATAAAATAAACTTCTGTTCTATTATGATCCAGAGCAAAAGGTGCTAAACACGGTATTTCGAAAGCTGGCGAAAAAAACGTATTCCATGTAGTCAACATAACAAGATAAATGTTTTTTTTTTTAATATATCGCAGCGACCAACTATGATCATTATAGCGATGTCCAGCTATTTTGGTGAAGGAAGACCCCATACAAATATCTGGGTAGAACCACCGGCGCACCGCAGGTCAGTTAGAAGACCTCCCCATATTAATTTGGACAGTATGCACTGTTTGCATTTTATTATTAATACTTTCTTTATTTTTTTCAGAATCCTGTCGTGAGTAATTTTACTTTTCCTAATGACAATTTCTATTTGTTTTCTTGTTGCTTTTTGATTTTGCTTTTTGTTGGGGTGTGGGTGTAGTGTGGATTTAATGCGCCTTGGCCGCAGCTGTCAAATGTGCATTGTAAATAATTGTTTAAAAAGTAAAAGTGTGTTTAACACAATAAATGACTGAAATAAAATATTTTATCTGACAATTAAATTAGAAACCGACAGTTTGGACCAAAGATCTTACCAATTAGGTCATTGTTACCTAAAAAGATCATGCAACATGCTCAATCGGAACTCCTCGGGTAATTCCGTCCACGGGACAATCATCCGTCGGATGTATCTGGTGCAATGATACTTACTGAAATCACGATCGCTTTGTTCGCCGGAAGTCGGAAGAAGAATATGCCTAAAATGTAGTTCGCACAGAACATAAACAATGCCATTGTTTGACAGCTGCTTGTCTGCCGTGCTGGGTAAATTAAAAATGGATGATTTAAATTTGAAGCCGCCACAAATTAATGTTTTACAGGCAACGTACAGTAGTGAGCTATCACTCGAGCTGCCATCTTTGTTTTGACGTCTGTCTCAAAAGTAGCCCCATTTAGAGAAATGGCCGAGGCTATCCGATTACCGACATACATCCGAGAGATAATTCGTGAATTATCCGAGGTGTTCCGTTTGCTGTTTATTGATGTCCTAGATCTGCGTGAATCATACCTTCTTCGTCATTGTAAACAGGCATTTCCTACCTGAGCCACACTGCAGAGATAGCTATTTTTAACTTTTAAGAAAATCACATAACAACTTTTATAATCACGTTACGTCCGGGTAGTCCGCTATGATGTCGATATCTATTTTAGCAGAGATCACTATCGTTCATATTTGTAAATTGGAAAAGAATGTACATTTAAAAGTGAATCTTTTCGCAGTTTGTAGTATTCAAAAATCTAGTTAGTGTCTAAACTCGTCTTTGCTCAGACTAAAGTATGAGTTTATGCAGGAATTCGGCAAAACTTTCCCCGCAACCAGTAAGAAAATATTGTTACATGCATTTGAAATAAGCAAACTGTCAGATACCACCATTAACCCGGGTGCATATAGATGCTTAACGTAGTCTCGGAGGAATATGCTGTGAGATAAATGCACACAATAAAAATATTGTGCACACTAAAGCTGGTGTAACTACAGTTTTTATGTTCAATTGGATTGGGTAAATACACATACTGTCAACCCAATTAGTATTTGTGTTAACTTTTATTGTTCAAAATAAACGACATATTTATTTGTGTAAAACTATGCAAACATATCAAAGGCCCAAATAACAAAGTATTTCAACTATTTTCCAGAGAAAACGATCGTGTACAAGCCAGAGATCGTCTTCACCGTCAGCATTATATCCAGCATCCTGGTATTTCTTCTCTTAGTTGCCTTAGTTGCCTGTATTACCTACAAAACTAAATGCATCTGTGTCCGCAAATTGTTTAAGAAGTTGTGCAAGCAGAAATCAGTTAAAGACTCCACAACCTCTCTCGCCTCCAGTACTGAAGACGGATTCGGCAGCTACTTACGGTCAGTGCGCCGAGGACTGGTGCCTGGCGTGTTCGTTGCAAGGAAACCAATAAAAATTGGTCCAACCCTAGAACCGTACATGGTTCCGCCAACCAAAGTTGAACTTCTCTACGATGCACCGCCCAGCCCAACAAGTCCTCGTTTTATGATGATAAGATCCTTGTTTCAGAGTCAAATCAGTTTAAGGTGCAACGAGTAACTGATTTACTTAAGCTGCGATTAATCAAACACTTCAAAGTTTAGCGAATAATCAATTAGTTGAAGGGAGCAACGATTAGTCGAGAAGTTTAAGGTGCAACAATTTATCGATTGCTTTAAGGCTACTACGATTGTTCAATTAGTGTGAAGTCCAACGATTCATCGATTAGTTTAGGGGCATAGCGATTAATCGATAAGGTTAATGTACAACGATTAATTCTTGAGTTTAAGGTGCTCCGATTTGTTTAAAGGCGCAATGATTAGTCGATTAGTTTAAGGCGCAATGATTAGTCGATTAGTTTAAGTCGCAATGATTAGTCGATTAGTTTAAGGCGCAATAATTAGTCGATTAGTTTAAGTCGCAATGATAAGTCGATTAGTTTAAGGTGCAATGATTAGTTGATTAGTTTAAGGCGCAATAATAAGTCGATTAGTTTAAGTCGCAATGATAAGTCGATTAGTTCAAGGCGCAATGATTAGTCGATTAGTTAAAGGCGCAATGATAAGTCGATTAGTTCAAGGCGCAATAATTAGTCGATTAGTTAAAGGCGCAATGATAAGTCGATTAGTTTAAGGCGCAATGATTAGTCGATGAGTTTAAGGCGCAATAATTAGTCGATTAGTTTAAGTCGCAATGATAAGTCGATTAGTTTAAGGCGCAATGATTAGTCGATTAGTTTAAGGCGCAATAATTAGTCGATTAGTTTAAGTCGCAATGATAAGTCGATTAGTTTAAGTCGCAATGATTAGTCGATTAGTTAAAGGCGCAATGATAAGTCGATTAGTTCAAGGCGCAATGATTAGTCGATGAGTTTAAGTCGCAATGATAAGTCGATTAGTTAAAGTCGCAATGATAAGTCGATTAGTTCAAGGCGCAATAATTAGTCGATTAGTTTAAGTCGCAATGATAAGTCGATTAGTTTAAGGCGCAATTATAAGTCGATTAGTTTAAGGCGCAATGATTAGTCGATTAGTTTAAGGCGCAATGATAAGTCGATTAGTTCAAAGGCGCAATAATTAGTCGATTAGTTCAAGGCGCAATAATTAGTCGATTAGTTTAAGTCGCAATGATTAGTTGATTAGTTTAAGGCGCATTGATTAAACGATTAGTTTAGGCTGCATCCATCTGTAATTATTAATAACATTTACTAGTTTATTCACCTGTAACAGCACATTTTGCTACATTCTGACCAGTAAAAAGTGTGGCACCTGATAAGAGAGCTCTCATCTGGATCTGCACTATTTTCTTTTGACTGATGAATCTGTGCTTAGCAGCTCCAAGAGTAAAGTAACTTGCAAGAAGATTGTAGTTTGTAAGAACACTCCAGTCAAGCTAATTTTAGATTTGCCAAATCTATAGACATACTGTACATCTATTTATTGACCAATTAAAATCAGAGTTTGTGTATATACATGCTATCTAATATATACTGATGAGAAAATAATTTGAATGTACCCATCGTCATGACAAAGTGTATAATATTCACAATGGCTGATAACAAGTTGAAGTTTGTTTACGGTTAACACAGCTTTCTCTTTTAACAAAACCTTCCATTACCTGATACAAACACGCCTATCAATCACTATATAGTAGGATGTATACAGGCAGGTTTTAAAAGTTAAATCAAAGAAACTTCGAGATTACGATTCCGCTTGATGTGCTTGATTTCTGTGTTTTTTTAATGTATGCTTGTCATCTATACCTTTCATCATTATTTTATCATCATCATCATCATCATCATCATAATCCTCCTCCTCCTCCTCCTCCTCCTCCTCATCATCATCATCATCATCATCGCGTCATCATTATCATCATCATCGCATCATCACCACCACCACCACCACACCACCACCACCACCACAAACACCCATCACAACCGCAAAACGGAACGAAATTATTAACTATATACGAAAAGCATGTTTATACTAATATACAGGTCGTATTCTTTTGAACAAAAAAGTCGTTAATTTTTATATTTACGTACAGATTATAAGAAATCTATCAATACTCAATGGTAAATCCAATTTACCTAAGACATTTCTTGTTATCTTACGAATTTCTCACAATTTAAGGTAGTTCTTTGAAAATTGGGAAAATGTCTTTTTATATGCTTCCTTTCCTATATATCCAAACAAATATACCTAAGAAATGTCTCGTTATCTTAGGCCATTTATCACAACAAGGAAGTTTCTAAGTTTGGGTGACAAAAAAGTATATATGTAAACAACCAAATGGTTTCATGGGATGCTATTATAGTAGGTGCAGAACAACATGTAAATCTGAATAACTTCTCCAAATGACTAAAATACGAAAACACGCCAATCACTGTAACAACAAAAGGCATGGTGGACGGTTGGCAAACAACAACAACAACTAACAACAACAAAGCAACAACAAAAAACAAAAAAACAACAACAACACTCCCAACAACAACAAAAACAACAATTACAACAACAACACCCCTAAATACAATATAAAAACACTTGCCTTTTCTATATCAGAAAGATATCGTCATCGTCATCATCGACATCGTCTCGTCGTCAACATACTCATCATCGGCATCAGTAGCAGCATAATCATCATTTTATTTTCATCATCGTCGTCGTCGTTGTTGTCGACCTATTTTTTTTTTTACTTTTTCTCCACTACTCCCGATTAATTGCTTTTGAAATGTAAACGATTCATGCACATTTGTGCTACTCACTGTAATGTAGTTCATGTTGTGATTTTCTTTGGCTTTGCTTTGCACAAGATATTCAATGCTTGATTTTGAGCTGAATAAAAAGTTTGTAAAAAGTGTTTTTATTATGGTTTTAGAATGTGATCCATAGATCTGTGCAATTTTAAGCAGAAACTGTAGAAGAAGAAGAAGAAGAAGAAGAAGAAGAAGAAGAAGAAGAAGAAGAAGAAGAAAAAGAAGAAGAAAAAGAAGAAGAAGAAGAAATGAAAGAGAAAAAGAAGAAAAAAGAAAAGAAGAAGAAAATTAAAAGAAAAAGATGAACGACGTGACGTAAAAAAAAAAATAAGACAATAAGAAGAAAATAAAAAAGAAATGAAAAGAAAAAGTGAAGATGAAAGATGGAAAGTGATAGAAACAAAAAAATGAGTTCATCGTATGAAAAACTAGATTTAAAAAAAGTTCCATCGAGTTTAATTAATAAAAGAAAGAAGAAAAAGTCAACGAAGCAATGAAAAAAAAAACCACAATAAAAATGACAACACAAAAACTTAAATAATTTAAGAATGTGATGACGAAAGTTTATCATACAAGGCTAATGAGTGCTGTCATTTCGTAAAGCGGAATACAGTTACGATGAACAATGGCCTTCTTTCATAATTTCAATAAAAGCTTTTTTTCCTGTCTGAAAAGGAACAGTGGATCGTATGAATTGAAGGAAAGGTTTACAGTTTGTACACAGACGGTCGTAAAGAGCTCACCCACAGAACAATGACATATGCATTTTATATTTGTCAATACCTGTAGTCTTTATCTTTCTCAATTGAATTTATTGAATTTAATATATAGATTTGGCTTTGCTACGATACAACAGAGCGTGATTCGGTGATCATCGGCGAAGAAGCGAGTTGATACCCGACACCGAAGGTTAGACGGGGAATCACTTCTTTCGAGCAATTGCGAGAGATAAGTGCTCCGTTTGATGTAGTGTAACACATAGCAAAAATGGAATAATACGCAGATAAGGATGTAGGATTTTTTTTGTATTTGTGTAATAAAATGGTAGTTTGATAAACTACCATGGCAAATGCATATAAATGGTATATAGCAAGATGCAGTTTGATTTCGATCAGGTTTGGTTTTGTTTCAAACCACACAAGAAATATAACCTATTTATAAGAAATTAAAAAAAAATAATTTAAGTTAATGTTTACGCAAAGTACACGTAAAACACAGAAAAGAGTTTGTGCATACTACTATATAATGCAAAATAACAATTATATTATAATAGACAATAATGAACTATTAAATCGCAAAAAAAGTGTAGCATAGTGAAAACACGTTTAAAAATTGAAAGGACGACTTCTTTTCGAAATGGTGAATGGATTATATTTGTTTGGCCTCTTCGTCATAAAATGTCTTTTTGTCGGTAAGTATTTTAAATTCGGGTGTTTGTCAGCAAAATAATATGCTAACGAAACAAATAATTGAAGTCCAATATATAGTTCCTTAAAACAAACAATTGAATTATTTTGCAGAATTTATTTAAAAATGAATAAACAGAAACCATCCTTATCACTTGTTTGTATGAAATGTCTTAAAATATCTATACGTCGTAAGATAATCAAACATAATTATGTTTGATTATTTAACCGTCTAAAACAGAATATAATCACTTCATATATATTAAAACTTGCGTTTGCAAGAATGCACAGTACGTGTATACATTGAGCACAATCTGACAAGTTTTGGTGGCGCCGTATTTAAAATCAATATTTAAAAATAATGACGCAACTCCATTCCGAAGCAGCCTTCATCATTCGTGCTGTATTAGCTGATGCTTACAGTCGCCATATTTGTTTAATTCTAAACAATAAAAAGAAAACAAATCATATACCCGATTTCTATCATTTATCTTTCTTTATTACTTCCCTTCTTTTCTCTATGTTTCTACCTTCAGCCAACATTTCTGCTTCCTTTGATCTATTTTATTGCTCAATCCTCATTGTCTTCAACAGTTTCCCATTCCTGTTCTTCCTCTTCACCCACTGTCTCTCCTTCCTTTCCCTTCTCTCTTTTCTAGACATACAGCCTAAACAGGGTCATGTCATTCTGACATTTTTCAATGAGAGACATTAATGAATAGTCTTTGAATTATCCCTAAGTGCAGGTAGGTCCTTTCATTCGTTTTACTCGGTTTTTATGCTTGTGCTCATTGGAGTGTATGTTAACTTTTCTGCCTTTCTTGTGATACCCAGGGTAACCATCATCAACAAACACTTCCATTTTCGTTTTGAAATAACAAATGGTTTTTAAACTTATATTTATGCACTTATATTTATGCAAAAGTAAGAAATTTCACTGTTTGTATTTGCACTATCCATAAAAGAACAGGCGATAAAGACCAAGAATTTCAACTAAAAGGACCTACCTACTATAAGAAATGGCTCGGATATTAACAAACAAGGGAAACAATCCCATTTCAACAATGTACCCCGTTATTTCTGCCTGTCAGTTTGAGACAGGTATTTCTTGACCTCAACATCGACCATGTTCCCCCCGTATTTAGCTCACTGTCACGGGCAGATCCATATTTTTTTTTGTTATGGCGGGTGGGAGTGGGTGGGCCGTATGAATCAAGATATATTCAACTTTCTCTCAGTAAATACTAGATATATACACACATTAAAGGACCCTTACCTCGACCTTAGCTGTCAACCGACAACATTTACTTTAAAAGCTTAGTATGTTTAAAGCTTACATGTATGTATTTTCCCAACACAAATCTTTAACCTGGTTGTTGGGGGTGGGGATGCATCCCCCATCCCCCCCTCACTGGATCCACCCCTGGCTCCCTGGCTCGGTATATGCTATATTGAAAGGTTTAACATACCTATAATACTTGAAAAAGCGTTTCGAAGATTTTGATCCTCCTAACAGAAGGACAACATAATCGTCTAATCTGAATTGCATCATGCTATAAACAGACTCACTTTAAACTAATGATGAAGAAGAACATGCACTGTAATGATTACATCAACATTTTGCCTGGATACAAACATTCCTCAGCAACAATATGCATCGACCGGTTAATTAAATATAGAAGTAAAAAAATATAATCTGTTATTTGAGGCGTTCATTTATATGAACGTGGATGACAAGAACATATCGGAAAATGCGAGAAGCGATTTTTTGTAATTTTGTTTGCAGCTATGTACAAAATGTATTCACTGATTAAAAGAAGATTCAATAAATATTTAGCCATCCTTGCTGTTCTAGTCGGTGCACACGGGTGTCTTTAAACTTTATTATATACATTTGTACGTGCTAAGCCCGAATTAATGAGACTTTAGCAAGAAGTGTTAGCCCAGGCTTGCATTAGTTCTTGTCTGATTATAACTTAACTATTTACTACAAATCATCTAGCAATATGTCATGTTACCCTAGCATGTTGTTTGTTGGGAACATCCTAAGAGTGGGCAATGACTATTGCAGGGGCGATTCCAGAAACGGTTTGGTGTGTATGTGTGTGTGTGTGAGTGTGGAGGGTTATGAATCAAAGATCCATTCAATTTCATCGCAGTAAATACTATATATATATATTTATATATTTTAAAAGCTTAGCATATTTTAAGCTTACATGAATGTGTTTTCCCAACTCTCCCTTTTTACCTGGTTGGTGGTTTGGGGTTGGGGGATGTGTCCCCCCAGAACACACACCCATATCCATCCCTGGACTGTTGATAAATGAGATTAAGCGTAATAAGGTTGAAACTCATTGCATTCTTCATAACACTACATTCTTCTGAACGCATTAGTCATTAGGGTTATACAATGACTTTTTCAAACCATTCGCTTTATGTCATTGATCGCAAAGTGAAAAGCGATTGTGTAAATTTACATATGAAATAGTGTTAGAGAGGTCACCTACCCTTGTCGCTAGGAAATATCATCCCTTCACTTGCTGGAAACACCATTTAGATTTATTTGGTAAATACTGTGTTGTTACAGCAAGTAAAGGATTTTACATGACAACGCCTCTCGTTATTGTAGTCCAATAAGTGTTGCTTAGAGTAAACTTTGTGGACATCGATAAAACTGGAAAATCGAAATACATATTTAGTTCTACAGGTATTGGATACGGGCAATTGTGAAATGAACTTCAGTAGATCGAGGAAACAACAAATCAGCAGTAAACATTCATATATTCTGTATACCCAGATGAAAATTTATTATTTTGATTTATTGGCGTCCATGGATTTGTGACGGTCGAGACCTCTCGCCTACGCCTCACCCCTTAAATCGTACATACGTTGGCATTTATAAATACATACATGAGATTGAACCAAGGATTAAACATCACACAAATAAAAATGCACAACGCATTTTAAGCAAAAAGGAAGGAAAGTGCAGGTATTTTAGACATAGAGAAAACATTAGTCAAAAATATTTTTTATGGTTGTGCGATATGAAGTAAAGATTATAAATGTGTTCCGAAACAAAGGCGCATTAGTACAGATAACTGCAAAGATTTGTTGAAAGAGAAGTGTTATATATGCTCATTCCTTCCTATTTATTGAAGAGACACAGACATCCGTCTTATCTTTTCATTCTTGAAAATAATTTTATTTCCGATGAAACACTTGTTGATTGTGATGTTTGTTGATTTTGGCATACAAGTTGTATTATTTGGCAACATTGGATGGAAACTCGGGCATTTTAGTATGCTAAAGAAAACGCTTAGATGGCGCAGATAACAAAAATCCATATTTGAACAGAATATAATCGCGAGGAGGCTGTCTCGTTACAGGCGATTTTTCCTTTTTTATTTAATTGGCAATGAATTATGTTTGCGTTACGTCTTTCACAACTTTTTGTTTTGTAACATAAGGCAATACATATATCATTCAAACGTTTGTTTTTCTGTCAAAGGTAACGATATAGTGCCACCGGTAACGTTTATTAAACAAAAACGCTAATAGAACATATCTTTCACATCTTTCCGAACATACGCATAGCACTGACTGAACAAATCTTTAATAAATGAAAAAAAATACAGAACCCTTAAAAAGAAACACAGCAAGATCGAAAATGACAATTTGACCAAAACATTCTAGCGGTGGATTTTGAATCTCTGACCTTCATAAACAAAGTATACCAACCTTTACGTTTGGTTATGCACAATATTAGTGCCTACAAGTATGATCATATATCCTTTTTAAATCCATGTATTATTGTTTGCAAAGGAGCGACATTCTTTTTAGTCTTGCCGACGACATTGTCGAAAACTATTGAATACCTAGGTTCAGTGTTGCCATGCTGTATAATAATTGGACCTACACAAATAATACACAATACGGGCAATATGACGCCTTTTAACTATCATTGTAGAAGAAAGGCACAAGACAAATGTGATTGTCTGAAACATACACCGCCATTATGCAGGTATCTACGAGCGTTGGCCATGACAGCAAACATTTTGTAAAGTTTGTCATGAAGTGAAGTGCAATGCGCAAGGACTGGACGCAATTTTAACGCACGCAGCGGTTACACATCCTTCCACAGCAGCGTGGCCTCTGCCACCAAAATAGATAATAATTATGGGCTACAATTCAGCCCATCAAATATTTTGAATTAGACGTCTAATGTTTTGGTTTTCTTATGTTGTTATATTGTTACATGCTATAACAAGAAAAAACAGAATAAAAGGCAACAACAAAGTAACACAGTCTAAGCTAATTGCTAACAGCTCTCTGGGCAGTATTTGCACTATATGCACTGGAGTCAGAAAAACCTCTATTAACCTTCGCATATAGTTGCAGTCATTCATATAAGAGATAAGTTAGGGTTATTCACAAGCATGTTATGTGTTAATATGTGGTCCTAAAGCAGGGGTTGTTTCTCCTTTACTTGCTTGCGATGGTTCAATGCAGACTGCAGGGTCTTATTTTTCCATGGCAACATTTGGTATATCAGGGTCGTTTACGTCTAGTTAGCCTAATGTCGTTGTACTGGTCAAGTGACATGGGCTGTCTCATGTGAAAGCTGGAGATGTCAAGTGACAAGGAAGATGCATTATGACAAGAAATGGTGTCGTGTGGCAAGGGGCGGTTACGTGACTAAAGCGACAAGGGGCGGTGTCATGTTACAATGGACAGTGTCATGGTCTTGTGACAAGGGGCGGTGTCATGTGACAATGGAGAGGGTCATGGTCTTGTGACAAGGGGCGGTGTCATGTTACAATGGACAGTGTCATGGTCTTGTGACAAGGGGCGGTGTCATGTGACAATGGACAGTGTCATGGTCTTGTGACAAGGGGCGGTGTCATGTTACAATGGACAGGGTCATGGTCTTGTGACAAGGGGCGGTGTCATGTTACAATGGACAGTGTCATGGTCTTGTGACAAGGGGCGGTGTCATGTGACAATGGAGAGGGTCATGGTCTTGTGACAAGGGGCAACGTCATGTTACAATGGACACGGTCATGGTCTTGTGACAAGGGGCGGTGTCATATTACAATGGACAGGGTCATGGTCTTGTGAAAAGGGGCGGTGTCATGTTACAATGGACAGGGTCATGGTCTTATGACAAGGGGCAACGTCATGTTACAATGGACACGGTCATGGTCTTATGACAAGGGGCGGTGTCATGTTACAATGGACAAGGTCATGGTCTTGTGACAAGGGGCGGTGTCATGTTACAATGGACAGGGTCGTGATCTTGTGACAAGGGGCAACGTCATGTACAATGGACAGGGTCATGGTCTTGTGACAAGGGGCGGTGTCATGTTACAATGGACATGGTCATGGTCTTGTGACAAGGGGCAACGTCATGTTACAATGAACAGGGTCATTGTATTGTGACAAGGGGCAATGTCATGTGACAATGGATATGGCCATGGTCGTGTGACAAGGGGTGGTGTCATGTCCTGTGACAGGTGGCGGTGATATTACAGCGGGCGATGTTGTAAGAAGGTATGGTTCGTGAGAAAAAGAGTGGTACAAGGTTGAAAGCACATTGTTCTCCTCGAATGAACAAAGATGTTAAATACATAAAATTGCTTTGTTTTCAAACATCACTGTTAGAGTAGCAGACTTACTTGGGAAGGCTATTTTGTAACTTGTGTATTTCAGTTGGCCTACGGTTCGTCGGTGGATGGGCTCATATTGCACAAATAACAGATAGAACATGATGGAGTCGGTGTTATTTATATACTGAATAATAATATAGGTTAATTGCATCGTGAAGCGTGTATTACTGAATGACACTTATTGTATATTGATAGGTACATCGTGCAGTATTGCTGTTGAAATGTGTTTACATAGAGCGAGATTATATGTTTATGTAGAACCTATAATCTTTATGCATAACCGAATATCCACATAATCGGACAAAGCAGACAGACAAATAACATAATGACAAAGAATGCCAGTCATTATATATCACAAAAGAGTCTAGACACGATATACTGAATAAAAAGGGAAATGAAAAAGTCTAATTATCCGGTACAATGCGGTGTCAATAACTGGAGTTCAATTAAAAGCTGGTCTGAAGCTGCGTGCGTATAAGGATTAAATAGATTCTACATACTCAAACATTTTCACGGTTTAAAGGCGGTTTTTGAAAAAAATTAGCCAGAAAATCAACAACACAAAACATCGGAAGAAAATGAAAACGTTTCTAAAAGATGTGTCTTAGATGTGTGTGCGAATTGTCTTGTAATACCAAATTCATAATTTCAGTGGGGTGAATCCTATCTCTGCATACGCAGCATATTTAACTATTTTTAGAACCAGTCACTCGGTGTTCGGAACCTCCTTGCCACAAATTCTAAAATAAAGTATCATTATTACCATGACTTTACAATCACTAAATATCAGAGAATACCACTTTAATTTGGTCGTGAAATTATGTATGTGAAAATCAGGTTTTCTATCAGACAAGAATATAAGTTTATATAAAGCGGAAATGCCCATGGCGTCTAAAAATAGATTAGAAAATGATGAAAGTAAGATATATATTTCTTCATTAGGCTTACTTACGATATCCTTTCATTACGGCTGTGATTTCATTACGGCTGTGATAAAAATTGCCGTTACTCAAAGCAAGGCCCTGGTAAGGTCAGTTATCACCTACAAATTACTAACAAATACTCAGAGACAATGGTTTGTTATTGTTATATGTATAATGGCGCAGTTAACAACAGGGGAATCTTCGGATACCACCCATAACACAAGTCGAAAGAATAAGCTTTAAGTTGATAAATCTGTCATAGAATGGTTTTGTTTTAAGTGGACACTATTTTAAGTTGAAATTAAATGATTATCTAAAACAGTTTCTCCATAATCATAAGAAGAAGAAAAAAGACTAACAGTTTTGCAGTCATTATTTGAGAATGGTTATTGATGTTTGGTTTTCCAAATTAAGCTCTTTGCCTTGAACGAGACTCGAACTAATGCCGTAAGAGGCTAAGCGGGCAGAAAAGGTACAAATCGGCAACTCTACGACAACGACACGGGCGCCATGATGGTTATTGAACTTATTAGAGACATGATTTTAAAATATATACAAGTAACTCTGTGATGCATCTAATTGTCCCCTGCTTGGCTGACACGTTCAATAGCACTTGAAGAAAAAAAACGTGCGCATTAATTGAGCGACATTACAATTTCACATCTTAATCACCTTTATGAAAGGAAATGAATGCAAATACACGCGGAGATCTGCATTGTGATAAGTATCATAAAGAAAACGGCTTGTATTTACGTTGTCTCCTATATATGTCAAATTAAAATTGTAGATCTTATTTATCGTGACAATTGCTAGTGGTAGGTTGTGCTCAGAGACCGAGGGGGAAAACAACTAAATTTACCTTGAGCTGTATATATTAACTTTTACTTGCTAAGAAGAAATGGCAGGACTTAGGCAAAATATGTATGTTAAGATCAGCTGCCGCTGGGGGCTTTACACTTTTTCCTCCTTGTATGTGTGCCTTGATATTTTTTGCATGAAATTGTAAATAAATAACTAAGACTTGGGTATCAGTTATTTACAAAGTTAGTACGAAAAGGGGTTAAACCGAATCTATTATCATACCGACAATAGCACGGCTTCTTAAATATATTAAGTAATACATTCCATTGGTGGGAATGATCATTCATTCGCATCTAAAGGATATGAAAGATTGTATACCTGTCAATGGGTAGCTTATAAAATGCATGCTTCTATAATTTAATCGTCATAAAATTGAGCAAAAATGTTCAGGTGTTCGCTGACGTCATAACAGTATTGTAGTTCATATCTCAATCTATGGCCCAGTTACATTACATGCTTCTTTTTTTAACCGGTCTTAATTTATTGTGCTAAAACAATCTCTAGTATTTTGCCTCTCTGTGCTTTTTTATGTTATCCCTCCTTTTCAATAAGGCACCTGTGCTATGAATTGCTTGCATGATATCCCACCATGATGGGCCGGGCATGTCTACGCAGTTATCGTTACTCTCACAGGAAGCCCTCCTAAATGCTCAACATCATCGGATACTCACGCTCGAATATTCCGTTTTATGCTATATTCGTCGACCGAGGGTTTATTGGTAAATTTTCTGTCGTCTTATTGAACTGAATAGAACAAGAATTGGCCAATTATAATACTGCTTACAAAATCGATACTCTTCAGCGTGGAGACTAGAAGTATAACAATGACGTCGCCATTTTGACAAGTCTGTCGTAACAATGAAAGAACAAGCAGGACTGAAATCTTCATCGGATTATAAAGCGACCAATGAAGTATCATTATCAGAAAAGGCAATAAGTGAACTAAATATCCAACGGGCGATGAATGGAGAGTAACGGAATGGATCGGTCTAGGGTGTCCGACGATGCAGGCTCAAGGCCCTGAACGTCAAAATGGCAATGAGGTTAACTATGCTTCTGGAGACTTCTGTATATTGTAAAATTGGTTTTTAATTTGAAAATATTTTATTTTGTTCTGAAAACTTTAGATTACTTAGATAACTTAGCTGTAAACATGGAATTATTTTCTGTACGTTTTACATAGGGCACACAAGTACGAGAATGTAAACAAAAACACAGCATAAGTTAAACATACATGTAGATTAAAAAAATAAATAAATTTTAAAATCCGTTTATAATTCACAAGTTTAAAGTTTAGTCTAATTCAAGCTTCTATTTCGTACTTTTAATAAAATAATATACTCGTAGCTTCCTTAGCTAAGTGAATTATATGTACTCATAATTTAACTTTGTTAAAGCAATACCCCATGTATATCACGAACTGAGTTTGCAACCGAATAGGAACTTGTATGTTCAAATTTCTCACCACGTTTTAGTCACGTGGTCTAAGAGAAGAGATTGGTACAAACAATGAACCAAACACAATTTTACTTCACATGCACTGCTTAGAAGTAATATTATTTTTTCCTTACTTACACCATTGACATTCGCAACTATATTGTGATATCGGGACAGTGCCAGAATACAAGCAGAAATGACCGAGGTTTTCCGTTTGACACCAATGGCTTTTACTGTTCGGCAATACTTAAACAACCTTTAGCAATAGCGAGCTCACAATTAAAAAGCCGTGTATGTTGCTTGTGTTGTCATACTTGTATGTTGTACAGTTTTTATTGTTTTATCTCCCTCATGGTTCCAACGAAAATGCATAAACTGACACACTTTAAAACCTGCTTTGGTTATACTTCTCTCGTACATTTTCCAAAGAGAATTGACCTCAGTAACGTATTTCACTGTTGATTGTGAATTACGAAGATTTATTTTCCTGACGATATGTTCATCATGAATTTTCAGTGTTGTTAGCGCTAATCCCTTAGGTCTTTAGAATGCTTATAACATATAAGAAGGCGTAGTCAAATGTCAAAATAGTGAGACTTGGCGGGTATAAAATTGACCCTGGATTTTGCATAGTCAACGCCAAATGGATTGTTCTGGGACCTGCAAGGGCGGGTATCGGGAAAATAAGACTGTATAGTGTAGAGAGAGGGATTGGGATTTGCTGGCATTTTTTGCCGATACTGTGCAGCGACATTTCTAACATTATAGCACAGGGGCACTTATGAGGTGCCCAGGGACTGAACCTGGCCCGTCCATTATACTGACACCGACGAGTCAGGCGTATTGCTATCCCCTTAGCTCCGAGCGTTAGGAGGGAAGCCATTACTACCAACTTTAAAGCCTTTGGTTTGAACCGGTCGGGGTTCGAACCCGCGACCTCCCGATCCTGAGCTATTGCGACCTGTGTATACTGTAAAATGTCAAGTGTTCAACACATTGGGTTTGCAGTAAAGACAACACTATATCTGATTTGAGTGAACGGCGCCTTCCTCAGAAAAAACTACTAATGCCGGAATGATTATGGCAACGAACAATTTAGTAAGAAATGACGCAAGAGTCTCGCTTGAGTCAGAATGTAAAACTCACCCAAATCTCACAACGTATAACTTATAAACGGCGAATGAAAGGTGTTTCTTTCATGTAAATATTTGTTTTATTAGGTAAATCGCATTCAAATATTAAAATACTACTCATGTCACTACAGCCTGTTTTGAATAAAAACTATGCTTAATCATATAAATTGTTTAACTCCAATGATATGAGTAAGTAAATTGCCCATGATAGTGACACTTGTATAAATTAATTCAATATATAGCGTACAATAATACAAGTAAACAATGATACACCTGGGTCTACATGCCAATCTTCAATTTACACGAGATACATGTATCAAAACACATTGCAGGAATTCACAAAATATATTTAAATTTATCGCAAGGAAGATTGAAATATGGGTTTTATTTAATACGGTAGTGTGCAAATTGAATCAACTTCGTGTTAACTGTTTTTTTTTCCAAACGGCTGTTAACACTGCGTTGTTAAACGGATATTTTACTAAGATGATCCCAGCTTTGTTTATGTTTATTCTGCCAGCTGTGTGTCATATTGCTCGTTCGGGGGTGGGGACTTTTTGTCTGCTATTATGGACAGATAACTTGAAAAAATAAATAGATACGAAAACAACCATGGCAAACATATTAATTCATGAACTTATTTTAACCGCGTTTATTTTCCATTCATCTGTGCTTGTATAAGCTCCTAATCACTTCTCCAGCTGTCCATTTACTTTTATATTCTACGTAAACCGACAAACTAATAACAGACAACCCATTGACATTTTTACGGCCACCTACACACAGTCTTTACTTAACAATACACAAAACCCCTCCTTATACATATACTTGAACACCAGAGCCAATATAACACAATATAATGTCACATGAAAACTATTTATCATATTTTGCCATAACAATTTTTCGATCAAACATGTATGAACCACTATGAAATGAAAGCTGTTTTGTTGGCAACATAGAAAACACAGTTTATAAAGAAACGAAGCACAAAATACGGACATAATGCATTTGAATCAACTGTGAAAATCAGACCTGCAAAATACATCAACGCCCTTTAGAGCTTTGGGTCAATTACATTTTGTTTTTTGTAAAATACTGTGGATACAGAAAACAAATCTCTTAAGTACCTGTATTACCTTGTCACCTGAAGAAAACAGTTTTTGAAAATGTCACCAATAAAAAGGACAAACAAGTACAAAAACAGCACCACACATGAAATTAATAAGTATTTATTGTGCACACATAACACACATTATTAACATTATTAACATTTTCTTTTTAATTCATTTGCCGTAAACGCCACTCTTCCCTTTAACATACAACACACCCAATCCGAAGGTGTTTCCCTCACGTAAAGATTTAAGCTACGGACCATAAACATACAACATACCACAATATGAAGGTGTTTCCCGAACGTAAAGATTTAAGCTACAGACCATAAACATACAATATACGCCAATCTGGAGGTGTTTCCAACACGTAAAGATTTAAGCTACAGACCATAAACATACAACATACCAGAATCTGAAGGTGTTTCCCGCACGTAAAGATTTAAGCTACAGACCATAAACATATAACATACCACAATATGAAGGTGTTTCCCGAACGTAAAGATTTAAGCTCAGACCATAAACATAAAACATACCCCAATCTGGAGGTGTTTCCCGCACGTAAAGATTTAAGCTACAGACCATAAACATACAACATACCCCAATCTGGAGGTGTTTCCCGTACGTAAAGATTTAAGCTGCAGACCATAAACATACAACATACCACAATCCGAAGGTGTTTCCCGTACGTAAAGATTTAAGCTACAGACCATAAACATACAAGTTACCCCAATCTGGAGGTGTTTCCCGAACGTAAAGATTTAAGCTACGGACCATAAACATACAACATACCCCAATCTGGAGCTGTTTCCCGCACGTAAAGATTTAAGCTACAGACCATAAACATACAACATACCCCAATCTGGAGGTGTTTCCCGCAAGTAAAGATTTAAGCTACAGACCATAAACACACAACATACCCTAATTTGAAGGTGTTTCCTAAACGTAAAGATTTAAGCTACAGACCGTAAACATACAACATACCACAATCTGAAGGTGTTTCCCGCATCTAAAGATTTAAGCTATAGATCATAAACATACAACATACCACAATCCGAAGGTGTTTCCCGTACGTAAAGATTTAAGCTGCAGACCATACACATACAACATACCCCAATCCGAAGGTGTTTCCCGCACGTAAAGATTTAAGCTACAGACCATAAACATACAACATACCAGAATCTGAAGGTGTTTCCCGCACGTAAAGATTTAAGCTACAGACCATAAACATACAACATACCACAATATGAAGGTGTTTCCCGAACGTAAAGATTTAAGCTCAGACCATAAACATAAAACATACCCCAATCTGGAGGTGTTTCCCGCACGTAAAGATTTAAGCTACAGACCATAAACATACAACATACCCCAATCTGGAGGTGTTTCCCGTACGTAAAGATTTAAGCTGCAGACCATAAACATACAACATACCACAATCCGAAGGTGTTTCCCGTACGTAAAGATTTAAGCTACAGACCATAAACATACAAGTTACCCCAATCTGGAGGTGTTTCCCGAACGTAAAGATTTAAGCTACGGACCATAAACATACAACATACCCCAATCTGGAGCTGTTTCCCGCACGTAAAGATTTAAGCTACAGACCATAAACATACAACATACCCCAATCTGGAGGTGTTTCCCGCAAGTAAAGATTTAAGCTACAGACCATAAACACACAACATACCCTAATTTGAAGGTGTTTCCTAAACGTAAAGATTTAAGCTACAGACCGTAAACATACAACATACCACAATCTGAAGGTGTTTCCCGCATCTAAAGATTTAAGCTATAGATCATAAACATACAACATACCACAATCCGAAGGTGTTTCCCGTACGTAAAGATTTAAGCTGCAGACCATACACATACAACATACCCCAATCCGAAGGTGTTTCCCGTACGTAAAGATTTAAGCTACAGACCATAAACATACAACATACCCCAATCTTGAGGTGTTTCCCGCACGTAAAGATTTAAGCTACAGACCATAAACATACAACATACCCCAATCTGGAGGTGTTTCCCGCACGTAAAGATTTAAGCTACGGACCATAAACATACAACATACCCTAATCTGAAGGTGTTTCCTGCACGTAAAGATTTAAGCTACAGACCATAAACATACAACATACCACAATCTGAAGGTGTTTCCCGCATCTAAAGATTTAAGCTACAGACCATAAACATACAACATATCCCAATCGAAAGGTGTTTCCCGCAAGTAAAAGATGTAGCGGTATGTTGATATTCCTACAGACCATAAACATACAACATACCCCAATCTGAAGGTGTTTCCTGCACGTGAAGATTTAAGCTACAGACCATAAACATACAACATACCCCAATCTGACTGTTTCCCGCGCGAAAAGGAGTAAGCATTATGTTTATTTTTTACGGACCATAAATATACAAACAAACCGCACGTAAAGGATTAAGTATTATGTTGATCTTTCTACAGACCATTAACATACAACATACCCCAATCTGACGGTGTTTCCCGTACGTAAATGATTAAGTATTATTTGATTTTCCTTCAGACCAGTATCACTAATTCATTCACAAATAGGACATGATTGTATAAGTATGTATATCATGGGACATATTTATTTTCGCGAAGCAATTGTGATTGCCATACGACAGGAACAAGAATAAGTATGACGTTGTTGTGTAATTATTATTATAATTGTTATTATTATTATTAATTAGTATTATAATTACTTCTACTGCTATTATATAAATCATGACAGTAGTCGTGCAAGTAGTAGTAGTCGTAGTAGTAGTCGTAGTAGTAGTCATAGTTGTGGTGGTAATGTTGATTATAATGATAATAATAATAACGGTGGTGCTGCTGATGATGATAGCAATAATACACTGTAATTATAATAATAATGATGATAATAATAATAATAATAATAATAATAATAATAATAATAATAATAATAATAATAATAATAATAACAATAATAATAATAAATAAATAAATAAATAAATACAATCAGTGACTAAAATTACGAACATTCATATACACATGTACTATGACTTGCCAAGTAAGTCACCTACAAATACTTATCATTTATATACATATAACTTATTTTATTTCTCATAGTCTGTGTTTGTTATAGGACGTGGCTACGGGATTTGTACGTTTCCAGACGATATTCGTGGCACTTGGTACAGCTCGGAGAAAGGGTACCTGAACTTCACCGAGTCAGTAATGGAAGCCTACCCAATGCAACCTGGAGTTGGGATCACGTCACTGAGTTTCCAATGCCAGAGCATAAACGGAACTGTGTATGTGTTAAGGTAAGTGCAGGAATGTTTCAACACTATGTTATATTTAGTATATGCATTTTAAACATCCCACTGCAGTCAGATACTTTTCCGATTGTGCAATAATAAAAGTAATCCTGCACTGTGAAACGTATTAAAAAATCCCGACTCTTTACCAATCATGGTCAAGGGAATGTCATGGCAATCAAGAATCCCTAGAATGGTCACGAGATCGGAAGTTGAGACAAACCCCCCTTTTTAAAGCCAATTTACATTGTTCAGCCATGTTTTTTTCTTTTCCGAAAGAAATTATGTAGTCAACCTACTCGTACGTGAAAACAAAGCATTACTTGACCTTGTATTAAAACGCATGAAGTGTAGTTTTATATGCCGGCAACTCACTACATTGACACTTCCAAAAATGTTATTCGAAAGAATTTGAAAACAGTTAAAATCAATACTGCCGTCAATCAAATTGACAGGCTGAATTTGAATTTCAGAGGGTTGGGGTAACAAAAAACAAAACAAAAACAAAAACTGAGACTATTTTAATGCGTCAAGTCATAAGCCGATTGTCAGTTAAAGAGGTAGTTGCTTTTTGAGAATGATCACAAAACTATACTGTTTGCTGACCATTTACTGAAAAAAAGACGGTTCTTAAACCGAAAAGCAAATTATAAAGACTATATCTTATTCAATTGCAGTTAAGTTTAACTTTATCTACTATGATTTTCTGAATTATCCAAACATTGTAAAGAGAGACCTTTTCAAGACATTGATTTCATGAGACAAAATACACATTATTTAAAAATGCAGGTCTAAAATTTAGCACGGTGTCTAGACTAAAACTGCTGAAATGTCTGAACAACCAAGAAATAGTTTATTTTTACTATACAATACAAAGTAGTTTAAGTTCAAGGTATTATTCGGACGTAAAAACATTTTGTTAGTAAAGTTTTAGGATTACTTATAACCACTGGTTTTATTTTGATTATAGGTCTACCACAACATTCTCCCTATTTGGTCCTACTCAGTTCTCCGCATATCTGTGCTTGGATCTGCACCCTGTTTCGCATTTCAAGTACTGGTATCTGATACTAAATAGTAAGTGTTGTTTCCTATGATATTGATATGGTGATGATTGATTACACACACAATTAATGATATGGTTGGTGTTAATCAAGATGTCAGTCAGAGATGAATTAAAATTCTGTTTTTTTTTTAAACCTGCTACTTTTGATTTTATTATAATGATTATTGTTTTTATTACGATTGCTATTATTATTATAATTATTATTATTATTTTATTATTATTGTTGTTGTTATTATTATTTTTATTATTATTATTATATTTTATTATTATTATTATTGTTATTATTATAATTATTATATCATTCTTGATTAGTTTGATTACATATTAAAGTCGATATAGTTTATATTGGTAAAGAACACGCTGATTGTAAATATCTATACAGTACCTATGGCCATATAATTTATCATTAACGCGTTTGGTATACTTGTTTCTGCCTCAAGAGAAAACGCAGTTTTGTACGCTTATAAGTTAATGTAAAGCATGTGAGTCTAGTTAAAGATTAGCGTTGCAACAAGGTTGGTTATTAAAAGCTATCGATAGTATTTATAGAGTTTCTAAGTTTAATGAACATATACAGGCCAGCATAAAAATAGTAACACTTTTTGCAATCTTTTAAAATATCTTAAAAAGCAAACGGTAGTTCTTTTTCTTTGCTTCTAAATAATCTAAGATTGTTGTTTTTAATTTTTTGAGAGCAAAATATTGTGCAGTTTGCTGTGATTCTGTTATATTGGCTACTATTAAATGTAAATGTTAATTGATTACAGAAAGTGACAGATGCCGTGTATATAAGTGTACAATAAGGGGCCTATAAGTAATCGTTTTGACGGGTAAATTTTCTAGCAATTATATTGCCACAGCTACATTATCAAATCATCTCGTTTCAACGTTATCCAATAGTTCATATTCACTTTTGAAACATCTCCATCTGTTCATCTGGACAACATTTGTCGGTCTGGCATGATACATGTTCATAATAGATTAACTTTGAATATTTCAGATTTCCTAAGCCCACCTACAGAGAGGTACAGGGGTGCAGTAAACACAACCACATTAGATTTCGCTTCCACGTGTGACAGAATTGCACCTTATGAGACACCATCACGAGTAACTTTAGTCAAAGATGGTAGGTATGAACGTTCGTAATTTTCAAATGTCTATCATTTTTAGCTTTTATGTTCGCAAAACGTTCACAGAGTTATGGAAGAGCTAATATGTTATCTCCCAAAACGTCCGTCTCAAAGATGATAAGGAGGAAAGTTTGTGTTGAATGTCAAATAGGTTTCAGTTTTATTACTTATAGATTAGATTAGAGTAATACATATTTATTATTACGACCATGGGTTTTGAATGGAATTACAATGCATATGGAATGTATTTATATATATATATATATCTTTATAGACTGATACAGTTGAGAAAGAAACATGCCTTAACTCAGTCACAGAGTTACTATTCGGATGGATTTATCAAACCACCAAAGACAGCAACAAACTTTGTATACAATGTTATTAATTAAAAATGAAGTTAAAATGCAAGTGTTTTATATAACAACTTTTTTTTCTTTCTTCGAAAACATGTAGAATTTCCTTGCACAAAACATTCTCAAATCGTGCTATTTTATGTTTAAAATTTTAAGAGGGGAACTGATTATGTTAAGATTTCAGACTACAGTAGAAATTATGTTGATTTCAGACTTTAAGTAGGTAAGTAGGTATGTCCATCAAGTCGTTTGAATTATGGATTTCAATCCTTGCAAAATGGTCGTATGTCTATAAAACAGCAAAGTAATGTGCAGACCACTTCGTTATAGTTAAGCATGATTACAACGTACGCACCACTTACCCTCAATTTGTCCTGTTTAAATGTGCTGGATGCATAATTGATTTCAAGAGCCGAAATATCTTAAGCACTTCAGATAACTTCGTCTTTATTTCTTTATTGGAGTAGGCTACGTGTATATAATTGCACAGTTCTTGCACCGACTAAATGTTTACTCATTTGCCCACTGTTATTTACAGGTGCTTTTGAAGATGGGCTTACGCTGCAAACTTGTCCAACGCCTCTTCTTCACACGTTTTCCAACAGTACACTGACGTCGGCTGCTGACGCGGCGACGTCAGATACGTGCAGCGACACGACGATTAATGTGTGTGCCGTCGATACAGAAATGCTGTTCAACTATAGTAGTTCATGTTCTTCGGATCTAATGCTTTCAAGTACGTACGACACTTACACATGTAATACATGTCTATTCAGAAGGAAAGGAAACATTTTATCATCAGGCTAAACATAGTTATATATTTATTTAGAGTGGCCCCTGGGCATTTTTTGGTCGTCGCATTTGATTTTTTTTTTAAAGTTTAAATTTAATATTTAAGTTAATGCGTGAAATAACAATACTTGAGCGATTCTGTAAAGGATACTGCAAAGGCGTTGCTTCCTGGGGCGGATCCAGAATTATTTATTTTTTTAGGGGGCGGGGTTGGTTGGGTGGAGTGTGAATTAAGATCCATTCACCTTTATCGCAGTAAATACTAGATATATATATACACAGTTTGATACCCTTTAGCAATCAACAGCCAAAATTTACTTTAATAAAAGCTTAGAATTTTAAGCTTTATTTGCATTTTACCAGTTTGTTGGGATTGTTGGTGTTTTGTTGTATATGAAAAATATATTAAAGTTAATATTTATTATTTGTGTATTTGTCATAATACGAATTGCAAATGAGTGTCTATTTGTAAAGAAAACAATTTATTGTCACTTACATTTGACCGAGTTGTCGTGGTATGCTGCGATTTTGTAACTTACTATGTTTAACGCTTGCAGTGAAAAAGACATTGATAACAGATTTATATTCAAAATAATATAAATACAAAAAGCTAATCACTACCTGTGAGTTATTTAAAGAAAAACATGTGTTAATAAACTTTAGCTCGTTTTTCTTTAATTTCATTGCTCCATTGCTGTAGAGTTGACTTATCAAGTTAGGGATACAGTCATGATACCGACAGAGACAAAGTAAAAAAAATGAAGATGCTGCTGCTGCTGATGATAATGGTTATGAAGATGATAATGATGATGATGTCTGAAGATGTTATGATAATGATAATGATTAATTGATAAATTATGATGATGACGATGATGATTATGATTAATAGTACGATGATAATTTATGATGATGATGATGTTATGATGATGAAGATTGAGTGATTGATGTCTTCCAAATTTTCTCTCTAGGTCCCGGAGAATACATCTGTCTTTTGGATTTCACTGACACCACTACGGGAGTGACGTACTTACACGTATGGAATAACGACACGTCACTGACGTCAACGGACAAGAAAATTCACTGCTTTGTGAGTTTACACCTGCACATATAAAACCTTTACACCATATTGTTTCACTACTCTAATTGTAAGACGGTGTAACCATTTAAATACCCTTTTTTGCATTTATTCTAAATACGTTCTTAAACGAGAGAAAGATTTTGTGCTGTCTGATTAAATGTTGTGCCATGCCATATACTAATGAAACTGTTTATCCATGCGTAAGTTGTCATACATTGGTCGACTTTTCCTAATAATATCTAACTATGTTGTGTATACAGAGTTTAGGTTCATCCAATTGATGTCGTGCTTCACCTCACAACTAACACACAACTCGAAGAATTAAACTTAGAATTTTCTTAATTCTTGAAATATATTCTTAAATATAAGAATAGTTCGTCAAATTCGTATATAAAACCATTTAAACTAAGATTTTCTTTTAGGGCTTTCTCCAAATTTAAGAAAATTTCTGAGTTTAAGTCTGAAAAAAGTAACTAAGGTTCTTTATACTTTGTGACACATTGACGTGTTATAGTTTGTCACAAAGTGCACCTTTACGTAGGCTTATTTTATTCTTGCTCAAAAAGGAAACTATGCTTCGCGTCTAAAGCATCAACAAACCAACATACATTTGGGGTATATGCTGATACGTATTTAAACAGAGAATCAAAGATTGTTATATTCAAAAACTGGCATTTGGAGATTAATAATTCTACAAAGGCATCTACGTATATACTTTTTGCTGAATTTAGTTTTAAAATGTGTCTAGACACAGTATCGATATAAAAATACAGAGCTGCAATGACTAAGCTCAGAGTGTCATCACATAGACTCGAGGTAGAAACAGGGCGTTGGCACAAACCCAATCCAGTACCGGTCATAAATTAGAGAACGAATTCCACTTTGTTTTAGAGTGTCCGTTATATACAGAACTTAGAAATTCCTACATAAGGCCATTTTTCTGGACAAATACAAACACCATTAAATTTCGAGAATAATTTACCAATACAAGTGAACAAATACATTTAAAACTTGCTGCTTATATTTTTAAAGCATTTGAGCAACGTACAGCTTACGTCAGTTCGCTTTAATAGCTTATTATGTCCTAAAATAAAAATTACAAATTTATTTAATGACTAGTGTCTATGCATTAGAGTTAGACTCTTACCAGTTTATAAAGCTCTTCTAATTGTATCACAATTTTAAAACTTATTTCTTCTTACTAGTAGTTACTATTTTACCATCTAGTTAGTTCGTTCCATGGTAACTTTGTTAAATAACCTACCATTGACATTCACGTATGATTATATGCCTGTGTATGAATAGGTCTGTGGTCCGATATACAAAAAAAATCTATCTATCTTCTCATATAAGGGGCTGCATTTTACTTAGATGAAGTCAGGGATGACTCCAGGGGTGGGATGGTGTGTGTGTGTGTGTTTGTGTGTGTGTGTTTGTATGTGTGTGTGCGTGTGTGTGTGTGAAGGGGGGGGGGGCGCCTCACCAACCAGGTAAAAGAGTAGAGTTGTGAAAACACATACATGTAAGCTTAAACCATAATGAGCTTTTAATGTACATTTTGTCTGTTTACTGCTTAGGTCGAGGTTAGGGTCCCTAACGCTGTGTATATTTAATATTTACTGCTATAAAGTTGAACGGAGTTTAATTCATACCCCACCCTCACCAAAAAACTCTACTCTACTCTGCTCTGCTCTGCTCTGCTCCGCTCCGCTCCGCTCCACTCCACTCTACTCTACTAATTTTATTTATGCTATGGTAATAACAATGTATAAGAAATCCCGCAATTGAACCACTGGTCGGTCCGTTTCAAGGAGTTAAGTTTGTTACTAATGTCAGTGAATGTATACATATATACATTTTTCATCTGCCTGCTTGTCTGTATGTCCGTCCGTCTGTCTATCAACCTATCTGTCTTGTTTTAAATAGTGAAGGCTTAGATCAAGATCAGCCAGGTACCGATCTTATTGACTTTGTAATTATATGTTTGCTTAATATAAATTTAAAAGCTATTATCAAATTAAATCACAGTTAGGGTTAACTTGTCTCATTATTTCATATCATAAGGCGTACGAATACAAGGCGAGCAGTTCCGAAGTCCAGGGGACGTTATATCCGGGACAGTGTCAACTGGCACAGACGGCCGAAACAGTTACCTCCCCTGGCATTGTCACTATATTCGGGTCCATTACAGGTATGACAAAAGTGTACAATTCACGAATTGAACTCTCGTTTTAACCGAAACCATCATGTTTAATAAATCGTGTTGTCTAAACCAGTGCTATGTGTTGGTTTTTAAATCTCCTTCTTTGTGTAACGGTTTGCCACTGTGTATAATTTTTATTTATACGTCTGATGCTAATTCAAATAATTAATATATGTTAAGATTAATATACGACTTGGTCATATTTTCTTATGATACAGCCGCGGATCCATATCAGTTCACACCGTTTCACGTGAAACAGTCAAAATTCCTGAAGCTAATTTTTCCAAAGGCCCCAAATAATGTGAGATAAATCCCAGAAGCCTTGAACTTATTAATTTTTTAAATAGTGGTGTGTGAGCTCCTTATAAACATAGTAACGGGTGAGTACCACAGTTATACACAAAATTTGTAGTTCATGGGGCGCTAATTAAATAATTAGATGCTTAATATCTGTAATTGGTATACATAATGTTGTTTCATCAAAAGTGGTTGTGTGTGCATGTGTTTCTCGTGTATTTTACTACAGTTGGAAACAGGTTTGTCATTTGCACATTTGAAACATTTTTTTTATATTTGAATGGGTCCTAGGACTGGCTACATGATTCCCATCTATATCTGTGAATAGGTCAAATTTAGGGTCTGGATCCGCCCCTGCTGATATGTATAATTATGCCTTGTGAATATTTAAATTGCCTTTGGACTAGGCTAGTATTTGGGAAAAGTACTGTTTGAGTTATTGACGAGAGTCGTAACTGTACATAGGTATGTACGAAGGACATATAGTCATTTTATCCGTTCAGATATGAATTTTATTGATGGTAGTCTTAAATGTGGTAACCGACAGTTTGGGCTAAAGTTGTTTGTTTTTTTCTCTCAAAGAACCAAATTAGACATCGTTACATGAAAAGGTGCCGCAAAATGTTTTCATTGATACCCTAGATATGTGTAAACAGTGAAGCATTAATCTATACTTGTAACTTTTAAATCGCAACTTATACTGTCTTACAATATAGGTAATGTTACTTGGATATATGAATGAATTTATGCAGAGAGCATGCCTTAATTCTCCTAAACAGTGGGAAATTATTGTTTCATGCATTTGATATAGGCAATATGTCGGATACGACCTTTAATAAAACACGCAATAGGTCATCTTTGATTTATTTTTGATACTTGCAATGCATAAAACATATCTTATAGAAGCCGACTAAGATGGGAAAAATATATATAAGAAAGATATCCAGCAGGCTTACGCCATGTGTCTGCCCTAAGGAACATTAGCTGGATGTCACACTCATGTCAAATATTGTATATTTAGTTTCTAAGTGCCACATTGGCTTGTGTGTTTACTAGGTAACAGAAAATAGAACATCATATATCATTAAATATGTATGTTTTAAAAATAATATACAATACACATTGTATAGGTTGCATGTCTATTGATTTGAAAAACAATTAATATCGAATAAATTTTTTCTATAAGCGAGTATTCATACACATTTATACGTATTTTGAAATATTTGCTAAATCTAAACAGTATATACAATGTAAATTTACTATATACTGTAACACTTAATTAGTTTCATTTACATTTCAGCTACGTGTTGTAAGTATTCTTAAATTTTTTGCTTATTAATTAACTTAGCAATGAAATATTGGCATTAATGTATTACCTATTACGTTAAATATTAAAATATGATTGCATGAAAACGCATGTTTTTAGTCATATAAAACTGGTTTGCTGAGATATATTGACTCATATTTTACTTTTATATTGCTTACTTCAAAGCAGCTTTAAATACAACGTTATTAATGCGCCTGAACAATCGATCTGAACTACATGTACCTACCAACTGACAAGGCTACAGAAAAGCATGCCGAACAAACAACCGACTGACAAAGCTACCGACTGACCTTTTGGTCGGGCGAACAATTCAAGAAGCTACTGACAAATTCATCGAATGAATGATTCATTGACAAAGCCATCGATTGGCCCACCGAACAGAAGCTACCGACTTTCTCATCGAACGAATGAGAATGCTGCGTGTACCAAACGGCATACCAAACGATCAACCGACTGACAAAGCTACCGATCGGCCAACAAAAAGAGCGAACGATTGACATCAAAACGAGCGATCGATTGACAAATCTACCGACCAGCACACCGAACACGCGACCGATTGGTAAAACTACCGACCGGCCCACCGAACGCCTTGCCAATTAATAAAGTTACCGACTGGCCCACCAAATGACGAGAAAGATACCGACTGTCCCACCAAACGACTAACCGATTGACATAGCTACCGACCGTCACATAGTTTGACCTACCGAATAAATACGCAGCCAAAACTTATCTTCCTACTCTTCTGTTTCAGACGATGTCGTGGAGGGACAGGCCCAAACACCTTATATCATCGCCCTCATCTTTGGATGCATTGTATTTATTCTGCTCATTGTCCTCATTTGCATCATCATCAAGTGCCGGAGACGGTGGTGTAAGCGGTGCTATAACAGATCCAAGACCGGTCACTCCGAGTCTGACGCCACGCTTGGCTCGGACCTAAACAACGATGGTCAAAGCGGAAGTGGTTCTGGAGTAATGTCCCCTTCTGTGTTCATTGCAAGAAAGGCTAAAAAGCTAGGGCCAATCGTGACTCCAATTTTCGTACAGCCAGCAAAAATAGACCTCTTGTATGAAGTGATACCCAGGCCTATGAGCAGCAAGAAGAAGTTTATGCCGAAGTCTATTTACACTAGCCAAGTTAGCTTGAGGGTTACGTGACATTATTTTATCGTCGTTGCTGTTTTGTTTGATTTATGTGTTATTTTGCGATTGTATTCAGTGCTGAGATGAAAACAGAAAAAGTTAAAACTTATATTGTGTTTTGCATTCTGTCCAATATACCGCGGGCTTTCAGGTTAACATTTAGCACAAATGAGCTATTAGTGATTATTGTCCGTTTTCAACCTTTAATCTACTTTTAAATTAAGTAAAGGTCGAAGAGATTATACATAAAACAGATCATTTCTCATCAACGTAATTCTTTAAAGACGTTGTCACATATCGCAGACGTTCATACTTTATAAAAGCAGGTCGCCATGCATGCAAATCTATGAGGCGAGCACAGCATTTTGGTTAATCAGCTTGCACGACGACCTGCGTTAATAAAGTATGGACGTTAGCAAAATGCGATTCAATGAATGTCTTGTTTAACACGCGACTTTAGCTTCAAGCTATAATCAGCTATTTCTAAGGTTAAAAAAATCACAAACACGTAGAAAAGAAAGTTTGATTTCAATAGGCTCTTTTTCTCATGACATGCCCATTTGCGTGATTCTTCTAAATGGTTAAGTTAATAAAACACGTACCTTTTTTATAGTAAACTGAGTAAAACACCGTGTATTACTCGCTTATAAAACACACACAAAAGAAACTTGATGTTTTTGTTATTGTGAAATATTCGTGTTTGTTTCTGGAAAAAAAAGAGATTAAAACTGCACATAAATGTGTAATTTAGTGGCCGACCGCACCATATTGCTGAATTGTTTGCATATATCCAGTTAAATCTTTGGCATTTATTTTCACTTTTCCACTCACTTATACTATCGTTTACCTATATACATTGTTAACCAGGTTTTAACTGGTTCATTAATCCTCGTTTCGGTATAAAGTGTGTTTCCTTGTTTGTGGTACGTGGAAGTGTAACAAGAGCACTCTGATGGCATTTGCATTATTGTTCATGTATTGTTTTATATGTTTGTTAACTTTTTAAAATAAAATTGCTGCATTGGTATTTGTAATAAATCATTAAATTATTTGAATGGTTAATTTGCCTGTATTAAGTAACCAAAAACTGTATTAATAATATTTTGTAACAAGCTGTTTGATTGGCTGAATGACGTGTCGTAATATGCGTTCCAGCGTCATACGTAGATGAAAAAAAAAAAGCATCGACGCAAAGCACCAAAGGGCGCCCAGTATATGTTCATGAAGACAATACGTTATATGACGAACGACAACTCCGAACATCGGATGAGTACTTTGACTTTAAGTGAGTTGAAAATATAATGGAATACTTGGCCTTCACATTGATATAACATATGCTGCACCAGGCAGTGCAAACTCACTTTCAGTGCTTAGCTTCTTATGCCCTACATTCAAGTTGTAGTAGAAAGGTTTGGAAAAGAAACTACCAATATGAATCCTACAGTGAGCGGAGAAGAAAGAAAATCCTTACAAGTTATAAAAACTTACTTATTTTGGGTTCTTTCTGATAGACAAATAATAGCTCTTTTCATCTATGTATGGTGATGGAGGTCAATAAAAACCGCGTCAAATGTGCATTATCTAAAAAAAAAAAAAAGAGTCGCGAATTCCAATGGAATAAAAACAAACTTTTTAGTGGCGTCTAACCTTATCGTAAGTCAAACGTAAGGGTGCGTACGATATTCCCGCGCGTAAGATCACGTTCAATGTCTAACCATTAGTGAAAGACCGTCTTTACAGACGATAAGAACATGTGTAAGGTCTGATTCCATTAGGATCTTAACAAACACGTGTATACTATCATTACATGTATTTAATAATATGGATAATATAAAAGAAATATACAAAACAGGGGCGGATCCAGGATTTCAGAATAGGGGTGGGGGGCCGAGGGAGTAACATTCGGCCGCAGGCCGGAGCTGATCGCGCCGCAGGCGCGAAATCCGCGGCGAGGGGTCTGGAGGGGGTCCCCCAGAAAATGTTGTGTTCTAGATGCGCTGAGTTGCGATTTCCAAGCATCTGTGGGGCATAATTTCCTTATCTATTTGCTCACTTTTAAGGGCAAAATATCCACTGACTTGGACATCTTAAGGTTACTGAAAAGAAACCTATTATATACATTAACAACACAACGCTTATATGTTAGATTTTAATATTTACCTTAATCACGTTCCAAAAACGTCGCTTAATTACCGTTTATTTAAAAGTTATTTAAGTTATCGTGTAGTTGGCGTATCAAGTTGGCAAAAAGTAATTCTACTCATTTTATGGCTTTGGTTTGAATATATTAAAACATGAACTACTAAAATATGAAACTCCTGACTGTATATAAGTTTGAATATTGCATAACTATAGATTTTTTAAATCATACTTTAAGAACATTTAAGTGGCTGATTTATTTATATTTAATTAATATTATTTACTCAAATGGATATGACTTAAAATAGTAGTCCTGCGCATTGATCAAAATGTGGTTTACATGATTCATTTTACATAACTTCCAACTTGGTGTCAGTAGTGTCACTTTCTTTATTAATGTAATTCTGTCATGTTTTAGATCTAATGGAAGGTCTTTATAATCAGGTGACATACAATTACACTTGCATTGGCAGCCAAAGTTGCATGGATAAAGTCTGTTAGTGTACGATAAAGACTTTACTTTTTCTCGATTCGAACAATTGATTTATAGAAAGACGGAAGGTTTGTGCCACTATATAACGTGGCAGACAAAAATTGAAAGAAAATAGTTTTATCGTAGTAATTAATATTTATGAGCGCGTATTTCTTATATGAAAATTGCGTGGTGTGTTTTATGATATGTGCTAACGGTAAATTTGTGGGAAAACATTCTTGCAAACTACACACATTATACTGAGAACAAACAGTTTTTTCTTGATTCAAAAAGTTTATTTCACTCATAACCAACCGTTTTTGTTTGGTTTTTCTAATCGAAATAATACCCCTTTCTTTTCTAATCACTGTGGGCATTCTTTTTCAATGACGTCACTTCTTTCGTCATAACTTATTAAAGAAAACATCAGCGCTTGGACATTTTTGTATTCAAATAGATCAGTTTTCATTGCTTGCGTTTGAGAAACCCATCTGGAAGTGCGATGTTAGAGCTCTGTAAAACCGGTTTAAGCACCCCAGTTGGCCCATATTTCCGACTGACCGTTCTAAGGCGGTAACTGTCGGGTTTGCTCTTTTAGAATTATAAAAAAAATGTTCTTGCTTTTCACTTGGCGTGTACGTAGCTCTGTAAAACCGGTTTAAGCACCCCAGTTGGCCCATATTTCCGACTGACCGTTCTAAGGCGGTAACTGTCGGGTTTGCTCTTTTAGAATTATAAAAAAATGTTCTTGCTTTTCACTTGGCGTGTACGTAAAATACCTTTGTCCTGTGACTTTTCAAAGTTTGATTCATCTTGCAATGCTAAAAGGACTTTGTCATATATTCTTATTGACCGTCGGTCGGGTTTATTAAAATGACTCAGATAACGTGACTGGATAACACGACCAACAGCGATGTACAACAGGTATAGTTCGGTCATTTACTAATTATTGCTGTCTTAACTTTTCTTCTAGAAAATTACTACTAAAACTAAAACATTTTATTAACAGGTAGCATTTACGTTTTGATTAATATCAATGAAAGGTAATAACAAAAGTCAGACATACAATATTGCATATTTCATGAAATACTAACTTATAACCGACTAGCTCGTAGAATGTCATTAAAATACAATAAAGCAAAAGCTACTATATTTAATATGTTTATACCATGAAACAGGATTGTATTATTAACTATATCACATATGAATTTTCATATAAATACACTTGACAACAATCAACGATCAAAAGTATATTGTCACGTGGCTTTCTTAGTTTAAAAATGGCTATCTGCAGCTTGACTCAGGAAACAAAAGTGTTTTCAAAATGCCGGAGATGCGTTTCTGAAGTGCATCTGGGCACAAGGTTAATAGTTTTAATGGTTTTATTAAGCTGACTCTGAAAGTCTGAAAATGCGAATACATAAACCATTTAATTTAAAAACAAACAAACTGGTTCGAATCCTTTCAAAAATATGCAAACACATACTGCCCTTCGAATTGGAACCTAAAATGCAGGTAGATGTCTGCATATAATGAGAAGAAAATAATTAAAAAAAAAATGCTATCTCAGTGCATTTGTTTCAGCGAACAACCATTGCCGTATCGGCGGATATTATGCAGATATGCTTTAATATTGCCTGAATTTAGATTTCTGATGGGTGGGCGAGAGCGTGTTGTGCATAATTTCGATGTACAGTATTTGTGAAAGTTACAAGTAAAACTCGTCTTATAAAAAAATTCCAAAATTTCAAGAGGAGCCTCCAGTAAATAGTGTGGCAAACAAAACAGTGTTGATTCGCCGCGAAGGCCCCAACAAAATACAACAATATGGAAACCTTTTTTTAAGTACTATTGTTACTCGTGGTGCTTCCTACAGCCGCAGATCACTTAAAATTACTCTCAACTTAGCAATATATCTTTCCTTTTCTCTTTTTTGCAACTTGATACATACTTCTTTAACCCTATGTTATTGCTAAAAACGGAGTAGGGACACAATCTTTCGGTAACACAATTCTTCCTGTTCGTTTCAGCAAGGGCAGACAAACACCCTCCCGTAATATTTCCAATGCGGATAAATGCCCTCCTGTAAATTTCCCACATTTTGCAATAATGTTTATTTGGTTTGCACTGTTAACTCTCGTAAATACATAGACAATAAAATCGTATTTTTTTCTGATAAAAGTCCAACTTCAAGATATATTTTACAGTAATAAATCTACGGGAGTGACTTTTTTTTTTTTGGGGGGTTAATTTTAGATTTTGTCCGCCTTTTCTAAAATGAACGGAAGGGATTTTGTCCGACGAGGGGGTGGGGTGGGGGTATTTTGTCCTACAAATGGTGAAACCACTGCCACTGTTTGTGTTTTTATTTTGCTTGGATACAACGTAAAATTGCATTTTTGCTCTATTCTATGCCAGAATTAATCTCATAGCTTTGACCTCAATAAAATTTTACAAAAAATCTACTTATAATAACACTTCTGTGTACCTTGTTTGGGATGCAAGGTGACAAACAATCGGAACACCTCGGCTAATAATGTCTGAATCACTGCAGAGGAGTGCCGATAAAGCTCGTTAGTGGGACAGTGGACAGCGTACAATGATGTTTAGAAAATTCAATGTTTGTAACATTTTACCCAAATCTTGTTTTATCTTAAAACCGAAACTCCCCCCAATATGCCGCCATGTACCATCTAGAAACACATATTCTCCGGGGAGCATGCCTCGGACCCGATAGTGGGCATGCATACACATCATTTCTATACAAACACGCCCTGGTTTCCCAGACTCTTTAATAGCAGAAAACATTGCTTCTTAGCTTAGTTAATTACGCGTGTTTTTGTTGAATGGAATTTTACCTAAACAAAACCTAACTAGTAAGGAAAGGAAAAAATCAAAAACATTCTGCAGTATGGTCGGGAAAAATATGGTAACATCTGTATATAACAATACAACAATTTGATATTTAAAACCCTTAATCTCGCCATTATCTAAACATAAACATACTGTGTTTGAAAGTGTAATCAGACAGTGTTTATTTTTTTTCTGATTCTAAAACGAATAATTGTCATTAAAAATTACAAAAATACCATTGGAGAAATGTTATCTTCTTGACAAATCCCACAATACAAGTCAAATAGTCTGATATTTTATTGTCACTTACAGGTCTTATAATCGTACATGTCTTTGCCCCGTGGATGCAGTTTTATGATTTTTAGACATTAACCATTATAATACAACTTAACAGCTTTAGTCATATAGCCTAGGTAAACTGTCGAACGTGTTATTGTAGCCTAGTCAACAAAAGCACAGAACCGTTTCTCCTTTCTTTACAGGACAATTTCTACAATCCTATCAGATAAGAAAATATAACCAGCAAGTTTTCCTGAAGCCTGTTTGTAAATAAGGACGTGGTCTTTTTGTGAGATCTTTTTTATCTTGAATAATGAACACAGTCTGAAATGAAAAACTAAAATATGATGTTGTTTTTGTAATGAATATGTATAACAATAATCACCAGTATTATACTAAATAACTGTTTCTGTTTAACATATATATTCTGGTCTTTAAACAAGTTAAGTGACATGAAAAGGAAAACTTATAATCAGAACGAATGACTAGCCTCAACCTTATCTTACAGTTTGTTGTTCACAAATACCCTTATGAGATGCTAGACAATTTTTTATCCAGAATATCAAACTCAGGGCCAAAGTTCAGTCTGGCTTATTGTCAGATAGAACTCTAAACACGTTATTACTTAAACTGTTTGATCGATAAAACTACTTCCGTGTGACGTGATGACGATATCGCCGGCTGGTAACTGGGTCTGAATTAGCCCAAACCGTACCGCTCCAACCCAGTTTTCAGTCACATGATCAGCACATAGCCGGTTATTTCCCTTGCTTGTTGCCCAAGTAAACATCGTCAACTTAGGTAACTTTCGGTTCCAATTTCATAGTAGAAAAAAGAGGGAAGGTTGTACACATTAAGGTAAACTTGATTGTGACTTTTTTGTGTGATTATACACTTAAGTTTTATGATGGCGAAAGATGAAATTCGATGTATTGTATATAATATAATCACAGATTTCTCAGCGTTCGTACCAAAGTTGGCTCGTACTTACGTTGTAATTCTTACTCAACCATGTTTCATAATATTTTACGTATAATTTAAGTGATTATTTTGCAGCTTGTTGACGGAATTTTCGGTTCATAGGAATATTTTGTTAATATTACTTGAATCTATTTTTGAAGTTTGTTCATATAATCTGAATTGTAGTTAGTACAAGCCAGCAGCCAAAATTTAGTTCTTAGTGGGGTGATTACTGTATGAGCTTAAAAACTATTTTATTATTTTTTTTTATTTTTACAGAAATATTAATTTGAAATGAACATTATTTAACTTTCAAACATTGATCCACATTGTTGTAGAAAATCCCTAGGTCCTGTGACCTACACATTCCACTGTCTGCATTTTCGTGACATACCCAGGACCATAAAATCAATTATTTTGTTAAAAATTTGAATCCTTAAAAAAAAGAGAAAAATATCACACATACTCTATTTCTTCAGCTTTCATGAAAAAAATATTCTCTCAATACATTTTTTTTTTCGAAAAAGGGGCAGTGGCCTGGGGCCTTTAAGAAGGGGAACATTTCATTGCATTTTATGAAATAAGGAGAAAATGTGCATTTAACTTTTATTTACTATCATACATCTTGTATCTTTATTACAAGGCCATCTCTTTTTTTTCTTGTTCTTGAACTTCCCCACTAGAATATCACAGTCCATTTCATGCAAGCTACCCACTTTAGTCACATTTCTGAATTCAGCACTGAAATATTGTGTTTTATCAGATGGAAATTATTTCCATTTTTAGGGGAAAAATAGGCTTATTTTCTGAGGGGAAGGGGCTTTTGAATGGCCCCTTTAGTATAAAGTAAAAAGACCTTGCACTATTGCATGAAAATTACTAGTAAGATTGGAAAACCCCTAGTCAGAAGTCAGATTTTCATTGACACTGACGGAGAACAAGTATAGTCTTTTTAAACTATCATACAATAATATAAATAATATAAACAATAAAAAAAGTCTGAGGCTAGAGTCTTGGCCCCTTCACTAACAGAGCTAATACTTTACTTACAGAACTAGCAGGCCTGCATGCATATTCTCTTTCTATCACTAGGCTTAGTTAGTAATTGTCTGATTGGATATGTTATTTGGCAAAGATATGTTATTTTGGCCCAAGCTTGTAGGGCAAAGACCAACAAAGCTTTCCAAGTTCACACACAGTCTGTTTTAGTCTGTTGTAAAAGCTCATTTAAAGCTTATGTTGACTTGTTCCAACCTGCATGACTCAAAACAATTTTTCTTTCTATCTATTTTGAGGCCAGAAAACGGTCAGTATAAATTAAGCCAACAACTGACAGTTTCATTGATTAACTGCAGATATATCAGACCTTAACTGCCTAATGTAGTAATTTATGTGTACTATCAACACCCTTTAAATACATTTTACAACTGTATTATGGTAAGAAAATGATGTTAAGATGTGGGAAAAAGTACACGACCCTTCCTCTATCACAATGATTTTGCATTAGCCAATCCAAATGCTTCATTTGTCTGTAGCAGAGTGAAAGGGAGAGAATGTGCAGCCAGTCCAGGACTCAAACCCGGGACCCTTCGCTAACAGGGCGAATGTTCTACCGTCTGAGCTAACTGGATCGCTTACACATTCTTCCCCAATTACCCAGCTACATGTTTTTTGGCCCTGTCTCTTCTTAGTTCTTAATCTTATTTCGGATATAAACATGCTGGCACAGTTTTAGGACAATATTGATTTGAACAGCCAAGTAATACAAGCGAAAATGAATATGTAATTAACTCAAATGAACATAATTTATTATTTACTTATTTTAAGCCTAAGGCATATTTATTGTTATATTGCGTTTTTGAAATAGCTTTTATTAAGTTTACAACTCAATATTATATTAAAACCAGCAAATAGGAAAACATCAGGGTAAATACAGATTTAAAGTGTAATTATTGGCTGACAAAAAAATATTATGACTTCAAAAGTGAGCTCGCCATGATATATTATGAATAACAACATTAACACTGAATAATTCACTTTACAAGTACAGGGTCATATGTTCTTAATTAAAATACATGTACACCACGACCTAATGACTGGTAACACAAAAGCATACTATGTTTTTGTTGCCATATCTTACAGCCTGTAAGTTACAGGTTAAACATGTTCTTTATTATTGAAACACAGCTTAGCATACCACTCTCTTTTTTGTTAACTAACTAACTAACACAGTGAATACAGTGTCATTACTTCACCTTTATGGATCCGACCAAACAAAGTTCAACTATTACTAGTGCAGCAGAAAGTAGTTCTGTATATTTCCATGACAGGATATAAAACTAAAGGCCAAGTCACACAGGTAAACTCCCACAGAAGTCTCATCATACATTTACATTAGCAGGCCCAGCATGCTTAAAGGGTGGGTATGCACATTAGTATGCCCAGCATGCTTAAAGGGTGGGTATGCACATTAGTATTCCCAGCATGCTTAAAGGGTGGGTATGCACATTAGTATGCCCAGCTTGCTTAAAGGGTGGGTATGCACATTAGTATGCCCAGCATGCTTAAAGGGTTGGTATGAACATTAGTATGCCCAGCATGCTTAAAGGGTGGGTATGCATATTAGTATACCCAGCATGCTTAAAGTGTGGGTATGCACATTAGTATGCCCAGCATGCTTAAAGGGTGGGTATGCACATTAGTATGCCCAGCATGCTTAAAGGGTGGGTATGCACATTAGTATGCCCAGCATGCTTCAAGGGTGGGTATGCACATTAGTATGCCCAGCATGCTTCAAGGGTGGGTATGCAACTATTTGGGCCATTTTTCTTTTCTCTCATGCAACTAAATAAAATTTTGGTACCTGAAAAGATCCTTTGAAATGCTGTTTATTGGTGCCCTACCTCCATGTTAAAAGTAAAGCATAACACCCCGCCTTTCATTACAATGTTTATTTCCTACCACAGCCAGCTAATTTTAAACTAAGAAAGCAATGTGGCTACTTACTTTTGAGATTTAAGTTATCATCCAGGTAATCAGTTCTGACGTTGATATCTACTTTGAGCTAAAGTCTCTTGCATGCTTCTTTATAGATTTGGAAATAATGGGCCTTTAATGTGATATATTTTACAATTTGTACTGCTTAATTATTGAGGTAATATTATAAACAGCCTTTACTTAAACTAAGGCAAAAGTTTTTGCAGCAATTATGCACAGATATGCCAGAACTGTTAAGATGTATTAAATGTCAAATACCACCTTTAAACAACATGCAGTAACTAAATGCAAAGGAATTGTACCACCCCTCTGGCCACACTCCTCACATTTATGTTTCACTGTGCCGCTGTGATCTGACCCTTAACCTTCGGCTTATGTCCACAACATTGAAGGTGGAGTTGTGGTTTTTCAGAAGGTGCAGTTATCTTACACAAAATAATATATGGCAGTACATCTACACTTGTTCTAGTTGTCTTAAAATGTGAATACTTTGATGTAGCATTGAATTTCACATTGCATTAGTTTTTTATTGCGTTCAGTTCAGGAAGTTTGCTGAATTCAGGTATTTGTCTTCAAAAAAATTAGTTGTAGAAAGATTTAGTGTCAAAGGTAATCTGTGCCAAAATTTTCATAATTTGCAAATGCATGCCTAAGTAGTGCCCATCTTAATAGCTTTATATCAGGATTTAGCCTACAATTTAACATGTTATTGGAATAATCAATTAAATTTGATTTAATTCTTTGTAAAATGATTAAATGCAATTAATTTGTTGAGATTTTTTATTCTCATGCTGCACTTTTGATGTTTAACAAAGAGTTTAAGAAACCTGCGATGCACTGGTGGTTCTACCCAGGCATAAGTCTAGAGGTCTTCCTCTACCAGTAAATAGCTGGACATCACCAATGACCATAATTATGTTGGTGCGATGTAACAAAAAAAAACCCCAAAACAACAGTTTTAAGATTTTCTCATTTCTACATATTCTTAGCCTTGAGTTACAAAACAAAATTTTATGAAAACACAAACATGCAAAAGAAGTATTATTCATATGTTAAAATTTAGGCATTTAAGTTTTTCTGTATAAATATTACCAGAAGGCAGATAAATAACTTTAGATTTGTGTGTGACAAACCATACCCACATTTTACAAGAAACCTAGATTCATTTAGTACAGATTGAACTTAAAATTTCCGTCAAATGATTGAGTTTTATGGAAATTTAGATTCTCCCTCATGTATCACTGTTTGTCTTGGTACTAACTGTCTTCATACTTGAGCACAAAAGTAGAAATCCAGAGATAATGATGATTGGCTTTTAACCTGCTTGGCACAAATTAATCTGGCTTATACAAACAATGTAGATCCAGATCAGCCAGTTTCCAAAAGGATCTGTATTATTTACTGCTAATTCTCTGCTGACCGGCCACAATAGCTAAAGAGGTAGAGCATCTGCTAGTGGATCGGGAGGTCGCAGGTTCATACTCCAACCGGATCAAACCAAAGACTTAACAGTTGGAAGTAGTGGCTTCCCTCCTAACGCTCAGGACTTAGGGAACAGCATTATGCCTGACTCGTCGGTGTCAGTATAATGGACATGCTGGGTTCAGTCCCTGGGCACCTCATAAATGCCCCTGTGCTATAATGATAGAAATATCGCTGCACAGTATCAGCAAAAATGCCAGCAAATCCCATCCCTAATTCTCTGCTGATTATATGTTGGTTTCTTTACCATGAACTTTTTGAGGGTGGTATCAGACAGTTGGTGCCATTTTTTTTGGTCCTGCCTCAGATAAATCATTTTATTTAGATTAAAAGTTCCTGCAGGCTGCAGAATAATGTTTGTAAGTGCCCCACAAGTTATTGAAACAGTTATGCACAAACTCTTCAGAACATGACTAAGTATGTAAATACATGTAGTAGATATAGGCAAACCATTAGGTTTGTTAATACAGGTAGTAGATATAGGCAAACCGTTTAGTATGTTAATACATGTAGTAGATATAGGCAAACCGTTAAGTATGTTAATACATGTAGTAGATATAGGCAAACTGTTAAGTATGTTAATACATGTAGTAGATATAAGCAAACTGTTAAGTATGTTAATACATGTAGTAGATATAGGCAAACAGTTAAGTATGTTAATACATGTAGTAGATATAGGCAAACTGTTAAGTATGTTAATACATGTAGTAGATATAGGCAAACCGTTTAGTATGTTAATACATGTAGTAGATAAAGGCAAACCGTTAAGTATGTTAATACATGTAGTAGATATAGGCAAACCGTTTAGTATGTTAATACATGTAGTAGATATAGGCAAACTGTTTAGTATGTTAATACATGTAGTAGATATAGGCAAACCGTTAAGTATGTTAATACATGTAGTAGATATAGGCAAACTGTTTAGTACGTTAATACATGTAGTAGATATAGGCAAACCGTTTAGTATGTTAATACATGTAGTAGATATAGGCAAACCGTTTAGTATGTTAATACATGTAGTAGATATAGACAAACCGTTAGGTATGTTAATACATGTAGTAGATATAGGCAAACCGTTAAGTATGTTAATACATGTAGTAGATATAGGCAAACTGTTAAGTATGTTAATACATGTAGTAGATATAGGCAAACTGTTAAGTATGTTAATACATGTAGTAGATATAGGCAAACCGTTAAGTATGTTAATACATGTAGTAGATATAGGCAAACTGTTAAGTATGTTAATACATGTAGTAGATATAGGCAAACCGTTTAGTATGTTAATACATGTAGTAGATATAGGCAAACCGTTAAGTATGTTAATACATGTAGTAGATATAGGCAAACTGTAAAGTATGTAAATACATGTAGTAGATATAGGCAAACTGTTAAGTATGTAAATACATGTAGTAGATATAGGCAAACTGACTGTCAAAAATCACCTTTCACAGATACATGTAATTAGAGACATTAGTTGATAGTCTCCCCTTAATAATCCTTACATGCAAGAAGGTCCTTTCATTTGGTTTACTCGGTGTTTATGCTTGTACACTCTTTGGAGTGTACGCTGAGTTTTATGCCTTTCTTGTGATATGCAGATTAACCATCATCTACAAAACTTTCCATTTTGCGGTTTTAATAATACATCTCTGAAAATATTTCAATGGATTTAAGGCTCACATTTATGCAAAAACCAACACTTTTTGATACTGCTCCGTCTGCAAAAGGACAGGTGATAGAGTCCAAGAATTCCAACTTAAAGGACCTACCTACTATTTGGACTACCTCAGATATATCTAACAAGGGAGACAATTTTCATTTCCCCCAGTGTTCCCCATTAAGAATTTAAAGACCAGGTTTTATATATTGTAGCATGTTAAGGGTTAGCACAATAACATCAAGTGTTTTTATATACAAGTGTCTGTACATTGACCTTTAATGCTTGGCATATAATGCTTCTATTATGTGACTGATCATGAAAGCTGTAGAATAAATGCTCACTTCCTGTGTAGTAAAGTGTATGTAACTATGCATGTAACCAACTCAAATAAGCAATATATAAGTATAAAACACTATAGCTGGACCATACGCATGCTGTTATGCTTTAGCACAGTTTTATTTAAAAAATATATAGAACAGCATTTTTGATTTTGATAAATACGTTATCACCACCTTTTTTGAGTATCCATTCTTGGGAGGTAAAAGGGATTGCAGAGAAATTGTTAGACTAAACTAGTTGAAATACAGTGTAATACTACTACTTTAAAGCTGTATACCTGCATGGGTATAAAGCTAGGACTGTTTTATTTCCATAGCAACTAGTCATAGAAACATTAACATTGTAGCTAATTATAGAAACAGATTTTCAACTATTAATGGAAAAAAATTACATCATCGCTTGTCAAAGAAACAGTTATATTTTAACCATTCATAGAAACATTGACATGTCAGCAAGTCATAGAAATATTTTTAAATGGCAACTAGTCTTAGAACATTAACATGGTAACCAGTCAATGAACATTTCTATGGCAACAAGTCATAGAACATTTACAATTTATATGGCAACTAGTCATAGAACATTTACATGGCAACTAGTCATAGAACATTTCTATAACAACAAGTCATAGAACATTTACATGGCAACTAGTCAAAGAACATTTCTATGGCAACTAGTCATAGAATATTTTGCAATCGGTAGAGCGTCGGCTCCAGGTACGGAAGGCCCCGGGTTCGATCCCGGGCCGCGACATACCAAAGTCGTAAAAAAATGGTAGTGGCATAGCTCCCTTGCTAACGCTGAAGCAAATATAAGGGTAGTTCCACGACTGGTTGGCCAGGTGTCAGGATAATGTGACTGAGTGTGGTATCATGCCAGGTGTTCACGGCATGCTATACACAGTGAAAGCAGCACTATATCGGCTTCAAGTGGACACCATCTCCAGATAACTGAAATACTGTTGGTGGGACGATAAACTCAATAAACAAACAAACAAACATAGAATATTTACATGGCAACTAGTCCTAGAACATTTATATGGCAACTTGTCAGAGAACATTTAGATGGCCACTACTGGTAAAACAATTTATAAGGCAACTAGTCATGGAAGCATTTTCATGGTGACTAGTCATAGAACATTTACATGGCAACTACTGGTAAAACATTTACATGGCAACTACTGGTAAAACATTTATATGGCAACTAGTCATAGAACATTTATATGGCAACTAGTCAGAGAACATTTACATGGCAACTTGTCATAGATCATTTACATGGCAACTAGTCATATATCATTTACATGGCAACTAGTCATAGATCATTTACATGGCAACTAGTCATAGATCATTTACATGGCAACTTGTCATAGATCATTTATATGGCAACTAGTCAGAGAACATTTACATGGCAACTTGTCATAGATCATTTACATGGCAACTAGTCATAGAACATTTACATAACAACTTGTCATAGATCATTTACATGGCAACTACTGGTAAAACATTTACATGGCAACTAGTCATAGAACATTTATATGGCAACTAGTCAGAGAACATTTATATGGCAACTAGTCATAGAACATTTATATGGCAACTAGTCATAGAACATTTATATGGCAACTAGTCATAGAACATTTACATGGCAACTAGTCATAGAACATTTACATGGCAACTTGTCAGAGAACATTTACATGGCAACTTGTCATAGATCATTTACATGGCAACTAGTCATATAACATTTATATTGCAACTTGTCATAGAACATTTATATGGCAACTAGTCATAGAACATTTACATGGCAACTACTTGTAGAATATTTACATGGCAACAAGTTGTTTAATATTTACATGTTAACTAGTCATAGAACATTTATATGGCAACTAGTTGTATAACATTTACATGTTAACTAGTCATAGAACATTTATATGGCAACTAGTTGTATAACATTTACATGGCAAACATTTATACAATAACTAATCATGGAAACATTTCCTTGGTGACTAGTCATAGAACATTTAAATGACAACTAGTCATAGAACATTTACTTGGCAACTAGTAATAGAACATTTATATGACAACTATTCATAAAACATTTACATAGCAACTAGTCAGAGAACATTTGCATGGCAACTAGTCATAGATACATTTATACAACAACTAATTATGGAAACATTTCCATGGCAACTAGTAATAGAACATTTACATGGCATTCAGTCAAGACACATTTACATGGCATCTAGTTATAGACACATTTACACAACAAACTAGTCATGGAAGCATTTCCATGGCAACAAGTCATAGACACATTTTTATGGCAATTAGTCATATAAACAGTTACACGGCAACATGTCATATATACATGTTTTTCTTCATTTTCAAAGCATGATTAAGTCTTTTTTTAAAAGTAATAGTGAAATCCAATAGAGTTGCATTAAAAGTTTTTTTTTTCATTTGTTCCCAGATTGAAATATTAAAATACCTCTAAATACTTAACATAGTTTCAATCACTAGATTTATAAATATTTTTTATAATTTTTACTCATACATTTTAGTTGATTGTTCTGAACTATACCATCTTTTTAATTAATTAGCTGTCAAATGTTTAAAGTCAATTGATTACATGTTTGCTATTAATTAATAGATGATCATACATATATATATATATATATATATATGTATATATATATATATATATATATATATATATATATATATATATATATATCTATAGTTTTTCTGATGTAATAACAGCTAGTGTCCATCAAAATCTGTGTATTTATTTGAATGTGTAATCCTTTATTTCCTCCAATATATCAAGATAACAAGCAAACACAAATCAAAGGTTGGTAAACAAGAGACCTAGTTATATATATGGCTCAACCGCCACAGACAAAAACCAACAAACTGATGACTAGACCAGAAAAACAGACAGCAGGTAACAGTGGCAAAAGACCATTTTTTGAAAGATAACAAAAAATGCACTTCAACACAAACATGGAGATCCTAATCAATTTTTTTTTTCTAAAGTAGCAATGATTGAACAGGCTTAAACTGGTCTAGATACTCAAGGTCTTCACAAATAACTCACATCCTGGTTAACCCTTAGCCTGCCAAGTACACTCTGATCAAGTGTTCAGGTCTGCTAGCACCTCTAGGGAGATATTGGGATCAGGATCTACCTTTTTGGAACAGCTAAGTCTCTCTCAATACATTCTTCAAATATGATAGCTGTAGTTGTAAGCACTTAGAGTGTTAAGGTTAAGGTAAGATGAGCATGGTTTTATAAGCAAATATGGCAGGTTTATGTTTAATTTGCTAGGATATTTTGGTCAAACAACAAAGTGCCATTTATGTCCTGGTTGTGCCATTTTGTATTTATGATACATTTCAGCATTCATTATACATGCGTGTATTTGTTGTTATAAGGATACAAACAGAATGATAAATATAAATATTATAACAATTATGAGACAATGATTCAGGATTGTTTATATAGGAATATATAGTGATAGAGATACAGACTGAAATTAATATAATAGCTAGGCTGGAGAAAATGTCTTTTCAATGACTAGTCCGGAACTAGAAAGCAGGACAAAATGACTTGTCAGAAAATTTTCTTCATTAATTAACACATTTGTCATATCTGCGATAATAAACAAGGTATTACAACAAGTTTTTTCTTCTTTTTTTTTTGTCTAGACGTGTTTATGTGCCGTGCGTTGTGATTGGTTGTTTTGCACAGGTGTATGCATTGTACATGTACAGCCTTAACATGTTGTTGATAAATGTTCCTGGTGTGAAATTGATTGTCTTCATTCAATTTTTGTTTATTTGTCACTTGTCCAACTGCTGATTTATGACTTGTCTGGGACTTATTTAATAATCAATGACCAGTAGCCCGAAACTGAATTTTGACTTGTCAGGGTATTTTTCAAGCCCTGTAAAAGTAATCATGAAAAATATATAGTTGGACATCACAGGTAATTTGCATAATGGTGTGGAAGTTCTGATGGGGATGATGATGATGATGATGATGATGATGATGATGAAGATGATGATGAAGATGATGATGATGATGAAGATGAAGATGATGATGATGATGATGATGATGATAATGATGATGATTTGGATTATGATGAATGATGATGAAGGCGGTGGTCATGAGGAATGTTAAGACAAGATTAAACAACAAGTCATTTTTTTTTTGTACAAATACATGCAAAGGAGCATAGATATACTGCAAGAGACTCAGAAGGGCCTCACGCTCTACTGATTGCACTTCCAAGTCTGGTACACAAGCTGAATTTTTAGTTAAGTGCTTTTTAGTTATATATATTACAGTCTGATATTTTGGTCAGGCATTTGTTGTACATCAAGTGTTATTATAAACACAATTTATCTGTAAGAGTTGGGCACGTGGTCGAGCGGTTAGGAATGCTACTTGTAACTCCTCATCCCCTCACCACTTGGGTTTAAATCAAGGTCCAGGCAAGAACTTCCATGTGTGGAAGTTTTCCACTTACCTGCAGTACACTGGTGGTTCTACCTAGACATAACAGAACAGAAGAACAGAACAGAACTTTATTTCATCCAGGTATACATGGTATACAGCATGGAGATATTTAACAAAGATGATATCAAATATATAGCAATATTTGCAGTACATTTGCTCAGAAACAAGTAATATATCAGAATACTAGTGATAAATGAAATGAACTGAGTGAGGAGCAAGAGAAAGTGAAAGTGGGGGAGGGGGGGGAGATAAATTATGAGACATAATCAAATGCGAAGCATGGATATGAAGAATAATAAAAAGTAGCCAAAGTAGTGCCGGTGTACCGATCGAAAAGATATGCTTGTATTGTATCGCAGAGTGTGTATGTTAACATAATATAGGTGGTAAGTATGATTTGTAATAGCAAATAACAATACACAAAACAGCTTGGGTACACCGTACTTATCATCTTGGTAACAGGTTAGCGCCGTAACTCTGGGGTCTTTCTCCACCAATATTTAGCAGGATGTCGCCAAGGTGACAATAATTGTCTTGGTGTGATGTAACAAACAACAAAACAAACATCCCTAAGCATTTCCATTTTAATGTACTGTAGGACATTAATGATAGGTGACGATCATTATGTGGAATGGCAGTGGGATTAACACCAAAGTCTATCAAGCACTGGACCATAGGCTCAAACCCCGCAGGAACATGTTTTTTTTTTACTGATGGGGAGTATAACTCTGTATACTAGACTAGTAGTGTTGTTTTAGTTATCTGTGCAGGTCATTTGTATGTCTTTTAAAATGATGTAATGTCATTCTGTACATGGACAATATGTGTTAGCATTTTTTTATGTATTTTGTGATTTATCCATAGAGCTATTTTTGAGACTTTTTCAATATTAATTAAATGCACACATGAAAAAGCAAAAAAACACCACCACAACAAGACCAAACACACCTTGAAAACAGCAGTGAAATATAAATAGAGCTTTAAGCAACCTTTTTTTCCCAAAAGGGAATGCAATTCTACATTTAAAAGTATATATAAAAAATACTTCATCTAAAAACAACAACAACAACCCCCCCACCCCCCCAAACAAACAAACAAAACACAACAACAAACAAAACAACAACAAAAAAACAATACTGGCCACAATAGCTCAAATGGAAGAGCATCTGCTTGCAGATCGGGAGGTTTTGGGTTCAAACCCTGGCCAGGTCAATCCAAAGACTTAAAAGTTGATAGTAGTGGCTTCCCTCCTAACGCTCGGGGCTTAGTGGACAGCATTATGCCAGACACGTTGGTGCCAGTATAATGGACAGGCCGGGTTCAGTCCCTGGGCACCTCATAAGTGCCCCTGTGCTATAATGATAGAAATGTCGCTGCAAAAATGCCGGCAATTCCCATCCCCCCAAAAAAAAACATGCACACCCATGAGGCCTTGAACATATATTTACCAGATCTTAAGGCTAGTATTTTTACCATTACCCTATAGCCCTGTTAAAGAAGTGAAATACAATAAACCTGAATAAATAACTGTGTCACAAGCATTTTGTGTTTGTAAATTACAACAGGAAATGTCTAACCTAATTATTTTATCAATCCATTTAAACGTTGACAAACATTTAAATAGAAACAAAACAGCATAAAGTGATTATAGCGCGATCCAGCAGTTTTGATGGAGAAAGACCCCATACAAATGTCTGGGTAGAACCACTGGCACACTGCAGGTCTGTTGGGAGTCTTTCCCATATTAAGTCCATGCCCTGAAAAGGACACGAACCCATACAGTCAGAAGAGTTACAAATTGCCCACTCTACCAATGTGCTACGGGCGGGGTAACCCCTGCCTGTAGTATTTATCAGATACTTTCATGAGAAATCGGCACATCTGGATCTAGTCTCTTTGCATAAACCTTGTATTATTAACAGGCAGAGATTCAATGCCCTTATTCAATTTTCTCTACCAGCACAAATCTTAAATTACTCAAAATTCAGAAAATGTATATCCAGATCAAATAGCTCCATTTTATAGCTGTCTAATCAGGATCTGCCCTATTTTGCTGTTGAGTCCAAGTAATATTTAGTTTAAACTTTTTATTTATAGTCAACTGGGTAAGTTTATCTTACATAATTACTCAAGACTGCCCACTTCTTGGGTAGAACCAGTTCTCCAGTATTGAGTACCTGGAGCAATGTGCATTGAGTAGTCTTGCTCAAGCTCTAACATATTGTTAGTTTCTGTGTTCAAACCTGGGAACTTCCTGATGTGTCGTCTGTATCACTGGCTCAAGGAGGAACATAATATTAAGTTAAATGTACACACTCCTTGAAGCTGTTATGAAATAAAGTAAAAGTGTCACGGCACAGGTTATCATTAATGTAGCAGGTTGAGGTAGCGTTGAAAATGTATGAGGATGCATTTAATAAAGCTGATGTTACTTTCATTAGGTTGAATGGAAAATTTTTGTTCTGCCTTTGATTGAGCTAAATTTAGCATTGTTATCAGTTTGAAATTGTATTAATAAGATTGAAGGAACAAAATTATAGTTGTATATTTTGCAAATAAGTCTTAATTAACTTTTACCCTGCTTGAAGCATGGATCAATAAGGCTTAGACAAATAGTAGAGATCTTGTTTATTGGGTTTATTGTCCCACCAACAGTTATCTGGAGACAGTGTCCACTTGAAGCAGATATAGTGCTGCCTTCACTATGTATAGCATGCCATGAACACATGGCATGATACCACACCCAGTCACATTATCCTGACACTCCAACCAGTCGTGGAACTACCCTTATATTTGCTTGAGCATTAGCAAGGGAGCTATGCCACTACCATTTTCAACGACTTTGGTATGTTGCGGCCCGGGATCGAACCCGGGGTCTTCCGTACCTGGAGCTGATGCTCTACCGATTGCGCTACCAGGTCTGGTAGAAGAGATCTTCTTTGTTGCTTAGTAGTATGTTCAGTAAGTAACTGGTGAGTAAAGTTTTAAGCAAATAACTTAAAGAGTTAAGCTAATAATGTATAACTAAATTAATATGGCATGGTTTGATCTTAATATCTATTGTGTTGTTAAATGTATTGAAATGCTCCTATTCTATATTCATAGGAGCACCCTAGGCAGTTGTCTTCCACGGGTTAAAGCATGAATCGATAAGTCGTTTTGTTGATTAGTAGTATGTTCAGTTAGTTACTATGGAGTAAAGTCTTAATATTTATTGTATTGTTAAATATATTGAAATGTTACATTTCTGTGATCATTGGGGCTCTCTAGGCAGTTAGAGTCGCTGACTACTAAATCTCCAATTTCTCATTGTTTTTATGGTCTTTATCCTGTTAAAAAGATGCATTATGATAGAATTACAAAGATCTGTGTAAGTGAGAAAACTATCCAAGGCTAGAAAAAGTTGTTTTCTACATTATACTGTGGTGATAATTTTGTACTTTTGACTATATGGTCATAAACACTTACTGGCTTTGAATGATGTTTATAGGAATGTTACTGAAACAAGTCCTATATAGATCAAGGGAAAAATAACTTATGTCAGTAATGACTTTTCTGTAAAAATCATATTATTTTTACACCCTGAAAAGTCTATAATTGTAGATGCAGGTACATGTATTTTTTATCCTTGTAATTTTTTTGTGTCATTGTAATATAACGCGTTGCCTGTGACTGACGGGTTAGATTTGCTGACTTCTTGTATTACACCTCTGACCCTCACCTCCTGGGTTTGAGTTTTACTCGAGAACATTCATTTGGGGGAGGTCTTTCAGTGGACATGTGGTGCTCCCATAGTTTTATGCAGTTCTATTTCTGGGGGGTCTTTCTTCACCAATAATTAGCTGGCAAATATGATCATGATTGTACTGGTGTGATGTTAAAAAAGAAAAAGATAGAAACAACAATGCTGTTGTTGGTTGAACAGTGTCCTTTGAAATATCTGTTGTTCATGAGACTTTGTATCAATCTTACATCAGTTTGTCACTGAATGAAATAAGGACATGTGTCACACACCGACCTATTTAATCTAAACAGGTATGGAAACTTAGGTTGAAGGTGGAAATTTTCTGCATTTATAATGACTAATATCCCTCAGTCTGTATCAGTGATGGGTATGTGTTTTTCTTTATCTTGTTGTATGTGAGTGGATATCATGGATACTTAATGTATGTTTGTTATTTGATTTCAGTCTTTATTTCAATTTTAATTAAAATTAATGAGGCTAAATTAAGCCTTGTTATTATCAATTAGACTAAATAAACTAAATAAATTGACATGATTTACAGTTTTCTTTTATGTAAACCATTCAGTATTTCTAACTTTCTATCCTATATTAGGCTTGAGTATCACTCTACTTTTTAATACTTCTCAAATTATTGTGGCTGCAATGACCTATTAAGTAATCTTTATAATTGCATCATTTTGAATCTGTTATAAATTTTTTTAACCTTTAATTTATGACAGTTTTTAATAACACATAAAAATTATTAGATATTTTAAAACAGCAGTCACTAGACATATTGTTATTAACTGAGTAGCAGATTATGTAGATCCTGATCAGACCACTCCAAGCAAGTGTGGGCCGGTCAGGATCTACACTATCTACCTGGGCCAGATCAATTTTTAATTAGCATGCTGAGAGTTAATTTAAATGTTTGCTTTTTTTCTCTTCAGGTATTATTAAAGGCAGAAAACAGACTGAAAGAAAAATGAATAAAGAAACCTAAGCTGGGAGTAAGTGAAAAGTCAAAGTGTATGTGAAAAAATATCCCAGTGACATTTAAAGGTGGTATTTGACAGTTTGGACCAAATATTTTTTATCAAATTACCAACTAAGTCATATTTATATGAAAAGGTCCTGCAAAATGCTATTCATTGATGTCCTAGGTATATGGGAAAAGTGAAACATTAGGTAGGTCTTCAGTTTGTCTTTACTCAGACTAAAGTATAAGTTAATGCAGAAATTATGTATACATTCCCAGAAACCATGGAAAAATATTGTTACATGCATTTGGTTTACGTAAACTGTCAGATACCACCTTCAACCCTGCATAGACTACAAAGTTAACCTTTGATCTTGCTGCTTTACTTAAGTAGACCCTTGGACTGGCAACTACTTTGGTTGTGGATTAAATTAGTCATTATTTAAAGATGACAATGCAATGATGGTAACTGAGTAAATCTGCCACATCTGTCCTGTATTTTTTAACTTGTTTCAGTGAGTCATTTTATAACATGACAATGCTATGAGTGAGGAGTAAATCTGCAGTGTTTACCATTCAGTTACTGACTAGGTTCTGCTGGTGTTGTCGAACAGATTGACTACTTAAAGCTATTGTACTGTGTTGTACATAGCAAGGATGACTTCATTTCTGCGAGTTTCTCTGACCGTATTCAAAATGGATGTGTTAAAGCATTAAGTGTTAAGCTTGAATAGTTTTAATTTGTACCGGCTTGAATAGTTTTAATTTGTACTGGATACCAAGCCAGGTACAGCCAAGTACAGGTAAAAAATACATATTCAGGGATTATTTTGTTGGAAATAGCTTCTCAAGTACATAGTGTCAAGATGCCGCAAAACACTGTAGCAAATGAGACTACTGTGCTCATACCGGCAAACATCGATGAGCGGCGATCTCCGAGCCAACGGTCACCGTCGCTGCAGGAATACGAGTCTGTGATTGACAATGATATTCAGGTTGATAAGAGGACTGTTCGTCGCTCAATCAGTGAAACTGTGGAGGCGCTGGGAGATGATGGAATAACATACGATGTCTTAACGACCTCAGGCAGCCATATTATATGTCAGTCATCAGAGCTAAAAGACCACGATGTGTCAGGAAAGACAACGTAAGTTGGCATTTGTACAGTCAATGGGGGTTTCGCACTGAAGCTTTGAAATGAAATAGCTATGTTTATAAATAACAATTGCAGTAAATATAATTGAAAGCGTAATATTTCAGCAACAGTAAAAGAACATCTGCCTTTGTATTATCTGCAGTATGGAATGATTTTTCCTATAAAAACAAAACATTATTCATGGTTTTGTACAATAAATTCAATTTTTTTTTCTTTTCTTAGAGATTCAAAATAAAAAGCATCTCCTTGTTATTTTATTAACTTATATGTCTGAAAAATTGTGATTTCATTTTGTTCCGTATGCTTAACAGTACCGATGATTAGACATTGATAATTCCCTGAATTTTAGCATATCATGATATATATAGATATATATTCAAAGCTTAGCATATGTGTAAGCAGTGATAAACAGGGGCTGATCCAGATTTTTTTTCAGTGGGGTCCAAATTGACAAGGACCAGAGGTCCCCAAGGGGGTCTGGGGCATGCTGCATCAGAAAACTTTTAAAATGTAGCTGCCAAATAGGGACATTTCCTGCATTTTGAGAAGCTGCTGAAAACTTTGTCATGAGTCCAAACTATTTGTATTTTTCAACAACAAACATAATCTTTAGTCATATTTTTTCATGGGATGAAGAAAGAGGTAAAATTAAGCCAGACCCAGAGGTATGAGTGGTGGTCTGGAAGCGTGCTCCCACAGGAGGAGTGTTGACATCTAGAAGCCAAAAAGTGCCATTTCCTGCACTTCAGATGCTTGTCCGACTTTACTAGAAAGTATGTGTTTACACAAATAGTTAATTTCAATGCGTTTTTAATATATTTTAGGTGTAAATACATGCTTATTGTTCTTATCTGTTGCACTAGACACATGTAATGGTAGAAAATACCTCCAATGAAGGTATTTTTAAAAAAAAATTGCAGGAAAGGGGCTCCGGACCCCAGATCCCCTCAGCTAGATCTGCATATGATGAATGTTGTATTTTGTCATGATAATGTAAATAAACAAGGTATTTGAAGATTATCTGATGAGCTAATAGATGGAAGTGGCATGCATAATTTATTTATGAATCTTTCTACCTGGCCTACTCTAAGAGTATTCTAAGGGACAGAAAAACAAACAATATTCATGTTATGCTTTGAACCAAACAGGTAAAGGCAACAATAAATGTAAAAAAATCACCTAACAGGCTTCTGTATGCAGGGAGAAGTCCTCACTGAAGTCACACATGAACAACTTGATGCATCTTGTTTGATTTGATATTGGTTGTATATTATGAATATAGTGTAAGAGTGTGTTTTTTTTTGCCAGGAATCTGGAATGTTTGATGCACCTCCTCAAGGGAATGATTGGTTCTGGAATCCTGGCCATGCCTGTAGCTTACAAAAATGGAGGATTGTGGGTAAGTTTGGTTTGAGATCCATGCACCTATCCCAGTAGATTGTGTGTCCCATGTTTAGCATACATGTTTATTTATTATATTACTGTTGAACTTCAGGTATTCAAAGTCATTGGAACCGCAGATTTACTAAAAAAAATGCAATTAATCCAAATTGCCTCCACTTACTAAAACTTTAGAACGAGGAATCTGTCATTTTGTATTGTTAATGTTGATTTCCATTTATACCTACCAAACCTGACAGTTTACAATACCGCTGTGAGACAAAGTGAATACAAGTCAATTGATGATACATCGTAACTTATTGTCAAACTAATCAACATATCATACCAGTGTAACTTAAGTAACCTCCCTTCACAGTTTGACAGATGACAATACTCAATGGCTGACCGGCATTGTGAGCTGGCTTTGGATAATATGTGTAAAGAAAGCATAAACTGTACATTGGGGACCAAAAGTGACCTCAAATAGTGCAGAAACTTTGATGCCAATCAATAACCAAAGGTTTTTTAGATTAAATTATATAGGGAAAAATTTGGGACTGATCTGACTTTGAATTATGCCTCGGCTTTGGAAAAGCAAGTTTGAATAGATAACCAAGTATTTACTTTATTATGCATCCTTGTTTTTTTAAGAAGTAATTTCACTTAATTTATGTAAGTGTATATTATAAACTTGTATTCTTGTTCTCTCATCTCATTTCTTTCCCCTGCCCATTTACATGGTAGAACCAGTAGGCCGTTTGTGACTATCTCAAGCAATTTGCATTAAAAGGTTTTGCCTAAGGACTCAGACGTGGCATCCAACAGTTTTGACCGAATATTTTTTTCTCAAATTACCAAATAAGTCACTGTTACCTAAAAAGGTCCTTGCAAAATGCTATTCATTGATACCCTAAACTTGTGTAAACAGTGAAGCATAATTCCCATCTCGTCATTGCGAACAGGTATTTACTATCAGCAGAGATAGCTATTTTTAAACCCCAAAAACATGGGACAACTTACTTTTGAGATCGCGTTATATTGCCGTCTGGGTAGTCCACTCTGACATCAGTATCTATTTTTAGCGGAGAACATTATCATGCTTGTTTATAGATTTTGGAAAGAATGAACATTTGGAGTGATTTTTTCACAAGTATACTTTATAACGATATAGGTAGCATTCAAAATCGTTTTTACTTAAGACTTAAGTATGGGTTTATGCAGAAATTATGCCCAAATTGTCAGAAACTATGGAAAAGTCTTGTTACATGCATATGATATAGGTAAATTGTCAGATACTACTTTTGACATTTTTAACCAGGTTTTCAGTGAAAATCCTGGTAATTATTAGATTTGGGTATGGCTGGCAGGCGGATGCGTGGTTTCAAACAGAGGGTTTCCGGTCAATAACTTGAGTTTGAATAAACAAATCTTGCTGAAACTTTGGGTATAGCAAGCTTGCATAAAGACCTAGCTTGGGATTGGATTTGGGTCCAATCGGGTCAATGTCAAGGTCACCGTAACTAAAATAAAAATAGAAAAACAGTGTCTGCATAATAATTTGTGTTAAAATCAAGGTATTTTGCTGAAATTTTGTTTGTCGGTAGTTTTTGTGCAAACTTAGCTTGGGATTAGATCAGGGGCCAGCCAGGTCAAGGTCACTGTTACTAAAAATAGAAAAAAACAGTTTCCAGACAATGATTTCAGTTCAAATAAACCAGTCTTGCTGAAACTTATAGATATAGCAAGCTTGCATGAAGACCTTGGGATTTGATTTGGAGCCAGTCGAGTCAAGGTTAAGGTCACTGTTACTAAAAATTGAAAAAAAAAACACAACAGTTTCTGGTCAATAACTTAAGTTTGGATAAACCAATCCTGCTGAAACTTTGGATATAGCAAGCTTTTATAAAGACCTAGCTTGATTATTGGAGTTGGGGGCCAATTGGGTCAAGGTCAAGGTCACTGTAACTAAAATAAAAATAGAAAAACAGTTTCTGCATAATAATTTGTGTTAAAATCAAGGTATTTTGCTGAAATTTTGTTTGTAGGTAGTTTTTGTGCAAACTTAGCTTGGGATTAGATTAGGGGCTTGTCAGGTCAAGGTCACTGTTACTAAAAATAGAAAAAATAGTTTACTGACAATAACTTCAGTTTGGATAAACTAATATTGCTGAAACTTATGGATACAGCAAGCTTGCATGAAGACCTAGCTTGGGATTGGATATGGGGCCAGTCGGGTCAAGGTCAATGTCACTGTTACTAAAAATTGAAAAACAGTTACTACTAAAATTAATTGTTAAGTCGTTGAAAACCTGGTTTCATGGCATGGCCACATTTCTTGTTTTGGTCTGTCAGCATCCTGTGATCCAGAGCCCAACGTCTTATCTACTAAACAATTAATGTTCTGTCTTAATTAATTCCAACTATTGGAAACCTGCCTTTACTGCTAGAACCATGGCTGCTAAGAAACTTGTTTATCTAAGTTGCTATGATCATTTCATATATATATGAAAATACAAGAATTAATACATTGTACATACATGTGAACTTATAATTTTAAGTGGGAGATTTGTTATTTTCACATAAACAAAGAAGGAAGTTATCTGTTGGGAGATTTCTGAAAATGTGTAAAACAGCCCTCATTTTAAAATGATTTTGACTCTTTCAAGCGGGAGTCTCCCTCCAAAAGTAGGAGAGTTCACATGTATGATTGTATGCAAAACAAATCTTACATAAGTTATACAGTATGTGGGTGAGTTGGGTGGGGTCTTTTGGTGGATCAACATGACAGTTGCCTCTGTTATATCCTGATTTTTTATCACACACGCTATATATTATTTATAATATTTTTCTCAAAATATTTCTTTTTTTACTTTTTCTTATAATTGTCAAATCGTCATATAAATATAACCTTTTTTGCGCAATGTATTTTATTTAATTCCCTCTCAGTCTACTAGAGAACATTACTTTAAAAATTCATGATTCCTTGTATTATCTCCCTTTTATGTAGATATTTGGTATACTGTAAATATAGTGAACTTTTGACTTTTAAAGCCACTCCTGGGAAGGTTCAGGCTAACAAGAATATTGTGTGTTTTTCAGACTTTTGAATAAATAAACTTGAGATAAGTGAAATGTTAAGCGTCCCAATCCTAGCAATTTTGCACCTAGTCTTCCTGTTAGAAATTGTTTTATGCTTATTAATACAGTTGTAAATCCAGTTTTACTGGTAGATAAAATATTATGTAATATCAACTGTGACTCATTAAGATAACATTGGCCTATCTTTCTATACTTTGTATTTTTTGTCTATAACAAATACATTTTTTTTTTGCAGACAAGTTTTGCTGTGATATTCGTAGTGGGTGTTATATGCACAGAATGTATGCACATGTTGGTCAAGTCCGGTAATGAGCTATGTAAAAGGTAAGTTTGTTGGAACACCTGGTATCTAAATTCCTTGTCCTCAGTTTAAGTAAACAATATTTTCATTTGCAAGTATATACCCATTCAAAGGTAGTTTAGATATTGTTTTATTCAGATCATTTTTATACAGTTAATCAGCAACTATATTATGAATATTAAGGCCAAATCGGCATGTCAGAGGTCATGTGCTTTTCAAGACAAAGTAACCTCTGCCACTGCATAGAAAAAAAGAAATAGAATGTGATGCTTATGAGATACTAATATTTTTTATATTCTGGTATATATTTTTTTATAAATCTTAGAAATCTGAGGAATGTTTTTTTTTTTTTTTTATTACATTTAAATTGTATTGAAATTTTAACATTCACACTGATTTTGATGTATACAAGCATGATCTTCACTAAGCTCACATGGTTTTTGAGACAGCCATGGATACTGTAGTGTAGCAAAAGAACCTTTTGTGAGGATTGTTTATGAAGGCCTAATGGGTTATCATGTCTTGTGTACCTCCCTTCAAAACTCTTAGAGTTTAAATCTTTCAACTAGCAGTATATTAGTAGAGGAACTCTATTTATACCGGGGGCACCCATGGCCGAGCGGTTAGAATGGGTTCGAGTCCCAGTTGCAGCGAGAACTTTCATGTGGGGAGGTTTTCCAACTAACCTGCGGTGTGTCGGTAGTTCTACCCAAATGTAAGTCTGGGGTTGTCCACAACCAATAATTAGCTGTAAGTTGTTAATATAACCATAGTTGTGTCAGTGCGATGTAACAAAAAGACAAAACAAACTGTTTATACCATTGCCTTCTTTATTTATTACATAATTCAGAATGCCAATTTTACAGTAATATTAATTACTTGTGTAACCATTGATAAAAACCTAGTACAGTATAATTGTATGAAGTATGAACCAAAATAGAAGATTCATTTTGGCTGAATCATGTAGGCCTAAATTTTGTTTTTGACTTTTTTTATTGCAGCTTTGTACAATATCCTATTAAGGTTTTATCAGGTATTTAAGAAAAAGGTAACACAATGAAGAGTGAATGTAAACATATAATATATACATAAAATAGTAGAATAAAATTCTAGCTAGCAACTTTAAAGTTGTTTACTTTTGTTTTTTTAAATGTATTTTTATATCAATTACAGGACTGGTGTGTCCCATCTAGATTATGCCAGTGTGTTAGAGAAATCATTTGAGACGAGAGGAGGAAAGATGGCAAAATTGAGCATAGCTGCAAAGTAATATAGTTCACCTATTATTTACTATCATATATTGTCACTTAGTTTTCTTCAGTTTGGTTTATCACTATCATAGAATCTACAATCCAAAATGTTCTAGGTTATCCTTTACTGGAATAATAGTTGGTCTCAAGTAGTTTCAAGAGGAGCTAGCCAAAGGTCAATTGGTTTTTATTGCCAACTTGCAACTTTGTAGCACTCAATTAATGGGTTTGTGTCTTAACATAATAAGTTTGTTTATCCTAGTGTATTAACCTATACATATTTAGACGAGACCAAGTTGATACAAAGTTTATAAGATAAAAAATATCAGAGGTCATATCACTACTAGGAATATGATGGAAGTAGATATCTAGTCATACTTTGTAATAAAACTCTATACCTAACAATGGCTCTGAAGTTTAAAATTATGCTTTAAATTTGACCTTCCAATTGTTCAATTAATGGCATTTATGATTAAGTATGTTGTTCTATGTGCCAGTATCTGTTTTCCTATCAGGAGAAGAGCTTTCATGTGGGGAGGTTTTCTCCACTGACCTCGCATGCGTCAGTGGTTCTACCCAGACATTCATGTAGGAACTTCCTTCAGCTGGACATACATAGCATATATATACATGAACTCTCACACTTTAAGAGGTAGACCCCCACTTGTAAGGTTGAAAATTATTTGAAAATGAGCGGTGTTTTACACATTTTCAGAAATCTCCCTACTTGGAAACAGATATCTTCCTTTTTTGTTTATATGAAAATAACAAATCACCTACTTTGCATGTGAAAATCTCCCACTTTGGCTTCTGAAAAAGTTCACATGTATGCATATAGGATCAAAATAGTTTCATTGTGATGTTTCTGAAAAATGTATGGCAATGTTTTCGGCTGAGATATTCTCAATAAACTGTCTAATGGTTGTTTCTTAAGATAAAATTATGCCATTATTAAATCTGTTTGTTATGTCGAAATGCTGTTAAGTGTATTTTAATTGAACTATCAAATTAAGAATTTACCAGACCTGGTAGCACAATCTCTTGAGTGTCTGCTCCAGGTATGGGAGGCCAACAGGTTTGATCCTGGCTACAAAATAGCTCAAAGTTGTTAAATATGGTAGTGGTATAGCCATCATGCTAATATAAGGGTAGTTTCATGACTGGTTGGTCTGGTGTCAGGATAATGTGACTGGGTGTAGTATCATGCCAGGCCTTCACAGCATGATATTTGTAGTGAAGGCAGCACTATATCTGCTTCAAGTAGATTCTGTCTCGAAATAACTGAAATATAATTGGTACGCAATAACTCTAACAAACTTAGACTCTGAAGGAAATAAGCCATTGTTAAGTAAAGTTTAGGTTTTATGAAAAAAAGCTGATCTCTTTCTTAGTATGAAGCGAAGAAAATAAGTCATTAAATTACCACATCTTATATATATATATATATTACCACAACACCTAGTTTTTTTTGGTGAAGGGAGACAATTGTTCAGAGTCTAATCTTTAATGAGTTGTCTATCTTGGTTGGTGATGTTACTTATATGGCAGTTAAAACAACCAACCTTGCATTCAAATTAGTTCTTTATTACCTAAGTAATTTTGCTCTTACTTTCTGTTGTGTATATAATGTTTTCTATACATACTTGTAGTAGTAATTGAATTTTCCTTCATTGATAGTATGCATCTTAATGCACCTTTTCATATGTTTTGCAGAAACTCTGTGAATGCGTTTCTCTTGATAACCCAGATTGGTTTCTGCTGTGTGTACACAGTGTTTGTGGCTCAGAGTATACAACAGGTAAGTCATACCTGTACGTATAACCTCTAATACAAAGTGTTTTGGGGCTATTTTGGTGTCATATCCGTCACTTATTGAGTCCGTCTGTTGGCCTATATATAAAATTTGTCGGTTATTTTTTGGCAACCATTGGTCTATTTTGACAAAACATTAAGGACTAGTAAGTACCTAGTCTAGTTGCATGTATCTTAGGCACATCATGTCCAGACTGAATTTAACTGATTTATAGCCCTTGTATTTTGATATGATATGGAAGCTATGGCTAAGATGTAAATTAGGATAAGTCTTGTTGCTTTTGTCATACAGGGTAATTGTTTATTTCTTCATTGTGTCCAAGTGTATAATAAATAGTCATATTGATTGTGTTTGCCTACATCACCATGGCATTTTGTCAGGGTTGTTTGTTTTTGTATCATAAAGACAAATGAATAAATTCTGTTCTGTTATGTTCTTTCTTGCCCAACAGGAAAATATTAACTATTAAAAAATTCACTTAAAATCTATGGGAAAAAGTGGCTCTTGCAGGTTGGACTCAAACTAAGGGGCTTTAGATTCCTGCACACTACCATTAAAACTTTGGGACCAAACAAATCCTTATGTTAATTTATAATTTAAAAGATTTTCAACCTGCACTTATCAGTTCATCTGGATTAAAGATGGACCCAATTCGGGGTCAATCGCTATTGATTTGGCCAGTCTTCTTTGCTATAGTCTCATTGTTTTAATTATTTTGTTCCAATAACATATTTTATATGAGATGACCTCTTTGACATGTTAATACTGACCCAGTCCCCAGAATTTTCAGTAGATATATACTTAAATATTTTTGATATGATTAATAAGGTTTACATGTTAAGCATCAAACATCTACAATCAAAATATATATATATATGTATGTTTATCTGTTTCTTTATTGAAATACACACAATTCTTCTCCAATTAAAATTTTTGGACTAGTTGTCTTTATTTTTTTATCCTAGGTTGTTGAAGAAAACCATAGCACGAAAATGAATGACAAGATCTACATTGTGATTGTCAGTGCCTTGCTTGTGCCTTACGTGATGGTCAAGAGTCTGAAGGCCTTGGCGCCATTCTCTGCATTTGCCAACCTTCTGAATTCCATCGGGCTTGTAATCATCCTAGTGAACCTTCTACAGGGTGGCCATGATGTCTCGAAGTACCCAGCTTTTGCAGGAATCTCCACACTACCCATCTTCTTTGGTCAAGTCATCTTCTCATTTGAAGGAATAGGGCTGGTACGGACTTAGTATAAATTAATCGCTCTAGAATGTCCATTGTTTGAGTAGGCAGGACTTAATCAGATCCCTTTCATCTTTCTATAAATACCTTGAATGTATAATGTGTCTTCTGATATCTTATCTTCCAGCATTTGTTAAAATAAATTATTATGAATATTTATGTAAAGATTCAGATATGAAGCATGTAAATAAAGAGATACAAAGGGAATATAACTGCAGTATGCTGTTCTAAGTCACAGGATCACATGGAGTTGCTTATGTAATACTGTATCACCACGAGACCGAAGTCAAATAGTGATATGGTATTATGCAAGAAACTGGATATTGGAAAATGACAGCCCTGCAAGCACTGTGGTATTTACTGCTTCAGAAAAGCTGTCATATTTTGAGACAGTAGATAAACTGGTGTTATTTTTTGTGTGATGGACTCTTCCCAAAAAACGCAGCTACACCTTTCATGTTGAGGACATAAGCACATGGTTGTGGTTCAGATCACTGTTGCACAAGAAAAAGCAGCCTGATTAAAATCATAACCTGAAAACCGCCCTGCTATCAGGATCTGGGGACGAGTCAATAAAACCTTTCTGACCAATCAGATTGTTGCCTACAAAATCCAAAAAGTAAATGATGATCCGAACGTATCATTTTAATGGCAGCGCCCATTTACAAAGAAATGTAAATATGGACACTCCACACAAGACTTATGTCGCTGAAGACAGGTGTGTTGTATGCTGTATCCCATTTGTTTTATCATCATTAAATCTTTAGGTTAAAAGTAATTTAAGAAGCAGTTTGCAGGACAAACTTAAACTGAGTGACTTTTCTATTGCATCACCAATAGCGTCCATTTCTAGACCCTTACATAAAGCGTTATGCAATTCGCTCTCTGATTGGCTGTTATAAAAATAGTAGTCGGGAAAACTGTTCTTCTTAAAAGATAGTATTTGCAGGTCGTTTTTGTAAGATCTGACTTTAGTGAGATTCAAGAAAAAGTAACTTTACAAGGAGTATGGTTAAATGAGGTACCCCAGTTAACTATATGCTGTATTTTCACTGTATCTGTATTTTTACAATATGATGTATTTTCTCTAAAGTGTGGTGTATTTATCATTTTGATGCACATTAAGGGTTGCATTTTATATTCACATTTGCATCTACTCTAAACAGGCTATGCAAATTAAGTGTTGCATTTTATATACAGCATTTGTATCAACTCTAAACAGGCTATGTACATTAAGTGTTGAATCTTATAATCACATTTGCATTGAGTCTAAACAGGCTATGTACATTAAGTGTTGCATTTTATAATCACATTTGCATTGAGTCTAAACAGGCTGTGTACATTAAGTGTTGCATTTTATAATCACATTTGCATCTAGTCTAAACAGGATGGGTATACTAATAACATAATATAATGCATAATATTTTACATTAGATTGTTCTGCTACAGGAGTTAAACTGTGTGACTTTGCCTTTCATTTCACTTCATATCATGGTCATATGCAGAACTACTTTTTGTCATGCTAGAAATAGTTGAACTTTGTAAGTTCAACTGCTTTATCTTGAAGCAGTAACACTGCTGATGCTGTGAATAAAATATATTTACACAATGCATTGCCATCATGGCATGTTAAACAAAATTATCAAAGAAAAGGTTCATTAACATGCTGTAAATGTCAAAGTTGGACATTTGCAATTATTCATCCTTTGATAAAAATGCCTTGGATCAAGATACAAGTTTGTTGTAAAATTCCCTTTCCCTCAAAAATTCCCCACATGTTCATCCTAAGAAAGAAAATGCCGTCTGGAATATTTTTCAAACTGTGTTTTTTATTTATTAAAGGTTCTACCTCTACACAATAAGATGAAGGAGAGAGAAGCGTTCTTGGGAAAGGCAGGTGTTCTGAATCTAGGTCTCACCATCACTGTAGCACTCTACCAAGCTGTGGGTTTCTATGGTTACCTTAAGTTTGGAAATGATGTCAAAGGGAGCATCACACTAAATCTACCCAATGATCAATGGTAATTATGGGGCAGATTTGCTTCTTGGTTACAAGAAAACAACTATGGTGATAGAATTAGCATACTTTTAAAGTTGTACAAGTTTAAAATCACTTTTATAAAGAATAAAATGTTATCCGTCTTAAGGGGTTTTAACCTGTTTCTCTAAAATGAATAAATTGCTGCTCACTGGAATGAAGGATATCCCCAAATTGGATCTCTAAATAAGTATTGTAGGCATAGACTTAATTATTTCCTCATAGTTGTTTCAAAGGACAAGAATGAATCATAATTTATGGCCATAAAAATATATTTATTCGGTTTTCAAAATAGATATTTGTATCTTGAGAAAATATTTTAACAAAACATAACAAAAATAGAAAAAAGAAATTAAAACTATGGTAAAAAAAGGTTAATTGTTAATATATCTTGTGGAGCCATCAACGTGTACATTGAACTTATCATTGACATTCAGGCTTCATTTTCTAAAAACAAGCATTTAATAGTTAATTTAAGCTGATATTATTATAAACCTTTGTATGAGTCATCGCATACAACTTCAGCACATTTAAATTAACTAAAACTGTAACAGTTGTTCTACAATCTTACTTTAAAAATCCTACTTATCTCAGAACAATCCATGTAGTTGGTATTTTCAATTAGAGGTATTTAATCAATATTCATGTTCTTATTTTTTTATCCTACCATCACCTCGTACATTAGATATATAAAACCCCATGTGATAACATTTGCTTCGTCGAACTTCAGTGTGTAAAACCTGTCATGTGCATCTGGACGGACTTTTAAAAGCATAAATTCCATGCTGCACTTGAAGATCCAAACATTGTCAAATCATAAAAAAAATATTTAGATTTTTAAGGCCGCAACAGCATATGACCGATATAAAATCATTTAGAAGGAATAAAATCCTTTTGTAGGTGCCTCGCGATTTAGATTTGTCTCAGCCTCGGGTGATAATATTTTTTTTATTCAACACAAACATAGTATTCCCTATATACAAAATATTCCTGATTTACAGTTGAAACATATATGCATAAAGTATAAATATTTGTACATATACATTAGGTTTGTCTCTTAATAAATCCGTTTTTTGTTTTCCAATTTCAGGTTGTATATATGTGTCAAGCTGATGTTTGCCCTATCCCTGTTTATCAGCTATGGTCTACAGTTCTATGTACCTATCAACATTATCTGGCCTTTTATTGTGGAAACCTGTGATAGAAAAAAAATCCACGTGGCCCCATATTTGGAATACTTGTTCCGGTTTGCTGTAGTTGTAGGAGTGTGTAAGTATATACCAGCATTGTAAACAAAAATATTTGACATCGTTCTACTATGCATTTATTTCTCAAATTGAGCAGAGAGGATGTAAAAATATTTAAAATCAGTCAGGAATGTTATGATCACATGGAATATTTGCCATGATAACGATAAACAATTTTCAACCATCACAATCATAATAAAATGAACCACCCTTTCCTTTGAAGTAATGGATATCAATCTATGGGTCTGTCATTTAACTGATTACTACTATGAAGTATTAATAAACTCAAGGATTATGGTTTTGGTAACATGAAGAAAAAAATATACTTGTTGATAGTTTATGAAATGATAATATACTTGTTTATATTTTCTATTAATATAGAGTATATACTCATACTTTAGTCTAAGCTTTGACGATTGCCAATATCAATTTTAGTGCAGTAAACTCATTAATCAACATGTAAAATATTTATTCAAATCTATAAGTAAGAATGACTGGGATTTCTGCTTAAAATAGACATTGACATCACGGCGAATGTTGTGGATAAACTACGTATAAGTTATCACATGGTTTTCTTGGTTTAAAAATAGGCTCCAGTAGGAAGTACATGTTTGTAATGACAATTGTCGCAGTATGGTTCACTTTTCAAATAGGTGTAGGACAATGATAAACACCATTTTGTGAGATATGGTGAGATATAAATGGTTTACCAAGATGTTTAAATAAAATATTTTGGATCCAAACTGTAGGATACCATCTTTATGCCTGTTATTGGTCTGAAATATTAAATTTAGTCATTATTATAAGTAGAAATGTAGTTTAATATCTTTTCTTGGTTTAAGATAAAAATATTTTATCTTTTTCCAACAGGTGGATTGTCTGCCCTCATCCCTCACCTGGACCTTTTGATCTCTCTGGTTGGAGCCTTTGCTAGTTCATTCCTTGCTCTCATCTTCCCAGCACTTATTGAACTGGTCACCTTCCACTGTTCTTGTCTCACATGGACCAAGAATATTGTTTTTATCCTCATCGGACTGGTAGGCTTCCTCACTGGGACATACTCTTCGATTGTGGAGATAGCAAAAACATTCTAACTACTCTTCTATTGTGGAGATAGCAAAGACACTCAAACTACTCTCCTACTGTGGAGATAGCAAAAACGTTCAAACTGCTTTTCTTCTGTGGAGATAGTAAAAGACATTCTAACTAAATGGGGCTTGATGAAAGACGTGGGTCTTAAACTATTAATAGGGTCCTGAGGTTGTACAGGTTTCATAATGTAAAACATTATTGCCAGAACTTGTAGGATGCTACAGAGAAGTGAGGCCAAATGGGAAACAGTAGCTGATGTTGATTATTTTCTTAAACTGAGTGGAGAGTTGGAAGTTGTTTGGCTACATTAAAATATGTTCAGAGAGTAAAGTTACCTGTTGTGAGATTTGAAATTTCAAAACAAATGTTATATTTTTAAACAGGCAGGAGAAATACAAAATGGGAGACTTTATGTACATTGGGAACAGAAGAAGATGTGATATTTGAACTGAAGGTTTAAGAAGTAATGGGACCATATTTTTATGTAAGGGGAACAGAGTTTAACTATAGTTTTTAGATCTTTTGTTTAAAGTTAATCTTAAGAAGTGGGATCAATTGTTTTTACTGAGAGAGAAGTACAAGAAAATGAAAACTTTTTTGAAAACATTAGCTTATATAATATTTTTTTCCTAGAAATGCTCACTCTCAAATTTGTGGCCAGTTGCCTTTTTTCAAGATTTAAATGCAAAAATTGCTCGCTTTACATATTTGCAAACACAGGCTGTTTTCTAATATGGCATCGCCCTTGAAAGTTTGCAAGTATGTAAAGAGAGCAATTGTTTGTGTTAAGTCTTGAAAGAGGCAATTTGCCACAAATTTGAGTAAGCGTTTTTAGAAAATAAAATTTCTACAGGTCCTTATGAAACAAGTAACAGGTAGTTTAAACACAGAAAATGGAAATGGGATCAACCATATTAAGGAGTCACAGATTAAAAAGACAATCTTGGTAACAGGAAATTTTATGAAAAACGACAAAGTGTTAAAAGGGAAACAAAGTTAATTTATCTTACACTTTAAGATTAGTTAATTTGTACAAGAAAGAAAATAGTTTGAACTCAAAATTGGCCTGTTGTTGTTTATAGTACCATATACTTGTATTCATGTATTGTTCGGGAATTATGTTGTGTATAAGCTTAACTTTTTCATGTATTTTGAAAAAATATACTATTTTTGATAATGTGCCATTCCATAGTCCCTATTTTATGCCTTTACTTATGCATTTTTATTTGCTCAGGTAAGTGTTCGGAATGTTTGCATAGTACATGTGTACCAAGACAATATGGTTAATCAATATGTTTGTACATGTATGTCATAGTTGTACCTTAAAGGGCTATGTCATAAAGTGTTTAAATAAATACAGAGATAATTAATTAAATAAATTTATCAGTTATATTTATTTCCTGAACATTTCAACAACTTCATTTCAGTTAAGTTATAATGAAACAGGCTCCATATTTAAGTGTTCAGTTTAAAGTGATTAATGTTATGAAAGGATATTTTCTTTTTTCAAGGTTCTTTGTTCAGTTCTCAATAGTTACAAATTGATCAGATAATGCTTGGTTTTGTGAATCATATTGACTACATTCTATGCAATGAAGATAACCATTTTAAAAAAAGAAGGAAAACATAAAAAAAACTCAAAAGATATCTGATGCAAACCATTGACCACAGGTCTAAGACTCCAGCATGCTATCCACTTACAATGTAACTGTTAAGGCAGATATGAAATGTACATAAATAGTGTTTGTTTAACTTCACTGTATCAGATTTTTTGTAACATTGTTAAATGAAATGTAATAGAAGTTACTTAAGTACTTAACTGTGCAAGTCCTTGAATGTTGTACTTATAGGCTCATTGATGCTAATAGATCAGTTTCTGTGATCAAAAGCTTTGTTTGATCTTCATTTAATTTGGGCCATTTGAGGAACTGTTGGCCTCTACTTTAAAATACAAGTTACATTATATAGGTTTTTTCAAGTTAATAAAAAGAACAAAAGCAGAAACAAATGTAGCCAAATTTTGTGTCAGCGCTATATAAAGTAATTTAAACATAAGTTACAATATAATCCAGTGTATTATATTTATATGTTTGAATATGTATTTGCTTATGTAGACTTTTTGAAATGTTTGGGAAGTTCCATATTTAATGAGGAAATTTAGTTTAAAAGGCAAAATTGTGTTAGGGCCAAGTATTGTATTTGAGTTCCGTGGATAAGTAAATATGTGAAAATAGTAGTGACTGCATGTATTCATTGCTTCTTATATACCTTGTGACTATAAAGCACAAGTTTACATCTGTCACTGGTTAAAGCCTTATTTTTCAATTTTTTACAAAATACATGTACCTAAAGGAATCACCATGTTATGTGACTTTCACTCTAAAGATAAACAATAAAATGGCTGACTCAAGTGACGGTTTGAGTCCGGTTTGTTCTGACGATTCAAGTGACGTTCCCAATACACTTTGCACAACCCACGTGGAATCTAAAAATTGTATTCAAAGGCTACGTTGCCTTAAATTGAAAACACCCTGTTTAATGGTTTACTCATAAGTATAGGCTTAGTTTTAAGAGAAAGTTTAACTTCTGACATAAATTATTGGTCAAAGAGACCCTAAATGCTCCAAAATAGTTGTTAGAAAGTGTTTATGTGCAATATACTAATAAAACAATGACTTATTTTGTGATACATCCTCCCATGTGATAACTGTGTGGTCCCATTCTTGACTTGGTGGTCGAGGAAAAGCTTCAGGATTTAAAGGACATTTGCTCACAGACTGTGCGCATGACTTTCAGATTATAAATCTGGCCAAAAAACTGTTCACAGTCTAAAGCGCTTTGTGTTACCTGTTCTATATCCTTTCAAATGGTGTTGTCCTTTTCTTGACTATAGTTTTCATTATTAGCAGCCTGGACACAGTTGACTTGACTTCTTTTTTTAACTTCTTCACAAAAGATGGTATTTTGTACACAAAACATGATATTGGTTGATAATTTAACCTTTTTCCTTTATGCATGTCATTGTAACAACTTTGTAATGTATACACAATTATTACACAATTATTACTTTTATTGTCAATAGAGTCTTAGACTTAGACTAAGTAAGGAGACTGGCTGGTAAGGATTTAACATTTTATACTGAAATTACACGCATTCAAAAATACTTAAACATATTTAAAAAAATATACAAAATTATTTGAATTTTCAAAATCATATATGCTATAAACAGAAAGGGTTGAACAACAGCTAATATTGAGTTAAAATAATACCACTGATTATTTTATGTTAATATATAACTAGATCAAGGTTATCTTGAATATATTAAATACATTAGTGTAGTTAAACAGTATACATATTTTATAACAAGACTGTACATTTCTTATGATTTATATAGATTTCTGTATGTATAATTGCTTACTGAATTTTGAAATCTCTGGTAGAATCAAATATATGCAAGTTTCTACTGTTGTGTAAGCCTGTCACTATGTATTTTAGATAACACAAAGTAACACAAACATTTCTTTACCAATATATATATTACCAATATATATATATATATATATATATATATATATATATATTATATTTACATTGCATCATCAGCATAAGGATTTTCAATTCTTTGAGATACAATTTGATAAGAAGACGGGCAAAATAAATATGAATTTAAAATTAACATTAATAATATTAACATTAATAATAAGAATAGAACATGTTAATAGTATTACAATGTATAAATACTTTTAGTATCAACATTACCTACACTACATTATAATTCAATAAACTGATACTTGTAAATCAACTTTCTTATGGGAGTTGAATTTGTTTTTATAGTTAGAAATTACTTTATCATTAAATATTCTAAATTTAACATATGATTATTTGTGCCAAGAAATATGTAAATTTTGACAATTTCATTTAAGTAAATTAACCTTTGTAATGAAAATAATTTTTTACAGACGAGGTAAAACAACAAAAACTATTTCATACATTGCATATTTTTGCTTAAGGCACTTCATTACAAGTACAGAGTTACTATTATTATTGTCTGAATTCGAAAGTTTGCTGAAGTAATATGCTATTATATATTATGTTTTAATATTTTCAAGTTTATAAATTGCACTTGCCACAAAATGGGAATCTGAATAAAAATATATATATTTTTAAAAAACTTCTTATGTTCCTTTAAAATCATCATTATCATCGTCATCATCATCATCATCAAGCATATGTACAACATGTAATAAAACCATCAGATTGCAACATGTAAAAAAAACACAACTGTCAGACTACAACATGTAAAAAAAACTGTCAGACTACAACATGTAATAAAACCATCAGACTGCAACATGTAAAACAAAAACTGTCAGAATACAACATGTAATAAAACCATCAGATTGCAACATGTAAAAAAACTGTCAGACTACAACATGTAATAAAACCATCAGACTGCAACATGTAATAAAACTGTCAGACTACAACATGTAATAAAACCATCAGACTGCAACATGTAAAAAAAACTGCCAGACTACAACATGTAATAAAACCATCAGACTGCAACATGTAAAAAAACCCTGCCAGACTACAACATGTAATAAAACCATCAGACTGCAACATGTAAAAAAAACTGCCAGACTACAACATGTAATAAAACCATCAAACTGCATCATGAAAAAATACAAACTGTCAGACTACAACATGTAATAAAACCATCAGACTGCAACATGTAATAAAACCATCAGACTGCAACATGTAAAAAACTGTAAGACTACAACATGTAATAAAACTGTCAGACTACAACATGTAATAAAACCATCAGACTGCAACATGTAATAAAACTGCCAGACTACAACATGTAATAAAACTGCCAGACTGCAACATGTAATAAAACTGCCAGACTACAACATGTAATAAAACCATCAGACTGCAACATGTAATAAAACTGCCAGACTACAACATGTAATTAAACCATCAGACTGCAACATGTAATAAAACCATTAGACTGCAACATGTAAAAAAAAACTGCCAGACTACAACATGTAATAAAACCATCAGACTGCAACATGTAATAAAACCATCAGACTGCAACATGTAATAAAAACATCATCATCTGCAACATGTAATAAAACCATCAGACTGCAACATGTAATAAAACTGCCAGACTACAACATGTAATAAAACTGTCGGACAGCAACATGTAATAAAACTGTCAGACTACAACATGTAACAAAACTGCCAGACTGCAACATGTAATAAAACCATCAGACTGCAACATGTAATAATACTGTCGGACTGCAACATGTAACAAAACTGTCAGCTTACAACATGTAATAAAACAGTCAGACTACAACATGTAATAAAACAGTCAGACTACAACATGTAATAAAACAGTCAGACTACAACATGTAATAAAACAGTCAGACTACAACATGTAATAAAACTGTCAGACAGCAACATGTAATAAAACTGTCAGACTACAACATGTAATAAAACTGTCAGACTGCAACATGTAATAAAACAGTCAGACTACAACATGTAATAAAACTGTCAGACAGCAACATGTAATAAAACAGTCAGACTACAACATGTAATAAAACAGCCAGACTACAACATGTAATAAAACTGTCAGACAGCAACATGTAATAAAACCATCAGACTACAACATGTAATAAAACTGTCAGACTGCAACATGTAATAAAGCTGTCAGACTACAACATGTAATAAAACTGTCAGACTGCAACATGTAATAAAACAGTCAGACTACAACATGTAATAAAACTGTCAGACTGCAACATGTAATAAAACAGTCAGACTACAACATGTAATAAAACAGTCAGACTACAACATGTAATAAAACAGTCAGACTACAACATGTAATAAAACAGTCAGACTACAACATGTAATAAAACTGTCATACTACAACATGTAATAAAACTGTCAGATTACAACATGTAATAAAACTGTCAGACTACAACATGTAATAAAACAGTCAGACTACAACATGTAATAAAACTGTCAGACTGCAACATGTAATAAAACTGTCAGACTACAACATGTAATAAAACAGTCAGACTACAACATGTAATAAAACTGTCAGACTGCAACATGTAACAAAACTGTCAGCTTACAACATGTAATAAAACTGTCAGACTACAACATAATTGATTCATTTCTTTCATTTCTGAAATTGGGAAATCATTACTTAATCTTTCATTTTTATATGATTATTGTGATGGTCAATTAGTGTTCCTTTTTAATCACAAGATGGGTTTTTCTGCAAACGATAATGACATGTAACTGAAATACATTTACATAGGAATATGTCATCTGCATGCATGTTTCATCTAAATATACACCCTGCAGCTTATTTAACATAACGGAATGGGTTGTAAGCGCTCAATCGTTCATTCCACTCTATTTATTTGTTCTACATATAACAGTTGCTCTTAGTGCATATACACTTGTACTGATGAACATTGCATTTAAGTTAACAGATCTCCTAGTAAAACGTGTGCAATATTTTAAGCCCATATTTTAAAACATACATTAGTAAAAACAGACTCAACAAAAAACCAACAATAACAGCACAGTAAAATAACATCTTACAACCATTTATTGTTCACATTTTGCTTCGTGACTTCCCAGAACGGCGTTAATTTGGTTAAAATTGATAATTTGACCTAAAATAATTAGTTTAAGTTTTCTCAAGGACAATATTCAGTTTCTGTAATTTTCTCCAGAACTCGTGTCCGTTTTTTTCTCAGCTAAATAAGTGGTGTTTACTCACATATTGCGCATGACGTCAGGGACTCATTTATTTCACTTGATTGAATATATTGGTTATCGTTATACATTAAAGAATATACAGTATGTATTTCTCTCTTTAAATGTGCGATCACAATGCAGATTTTACTCTTTTTTTTCAAATGTCAGTTAAAGGTCTTTATCTGGATAAAAAGCATTTTTAAGAAACCATGTTTACTGATGCATTCCTGCGGGTCAGAGGAAATGATTTAGATCACGTTTCCGTTTTTACAGCTTATCCCTCCTCTCCGTTTCTCGACGGAAATCTATCTTTATTGTATGAACGTTGAATTAAACCTTTTCAAAAAGGGTGGTTTTAGAAGCTTTACCTTAAAAAAAATTTGCCAACCACTTTGCATTATAAATGCACTTACACCACACGTCCAATAAGATTCTTGTATAGGATCACGTGAACCTTTCAAATCTGGATCATTAATTTGGCCTGAAACAGTGCAATCGTCAAAATAACATGTTTTTCCCATCGCATGATACATTCAAGGTTAGGATTCATAAATATATCGTTTCTCTATTTATACAGCTTACAGTTCGCAACATGTTTCGCTGGACCTTAATAAACATTTGGCCTTGCTGTAAATCTCTGTCTATTGTGTGAACTTTGAATGGAAGCTTTTAGATGAAGATGGGGGTTTTAGAAACATGAACATTGCCCCACCATTTTATCCTTGTATAATGAACGCATTAATACCAGGGTTGCATTAAGACTCATGTTTATTGGATGCCGCGACCCTTTCAACTCCGAACCAATAATGGGTAATGTCATAATGGTAAAAAAATAACAGATGTATTTTCTTTGTCATAGCTGTTGTTGGAGGGAGCTGTTCCCTGTTATAAACTACAACATTTATTGGAATAACCCATTTGAAGGGCTAATACAGAGTACTAAAAAGAAAACACACAAGATCTTGAAGATCTTGAGGCTAAACTAATCTGAGTCATCAAGAGGCAAACGAAGAAACACGAAACCATAATATATTTTGTATATTTTTACTTTAAAGACGAATGTAATATTTTCATGATCAAAGTATGAAAAAGCTCAAAGAGGTTGTTATCCTAAGTAATGTGGCAGACTTTCTAGAAAATTTAGTCATTGCTGCTACTAATGGCTCGCATCAACTAATTAATATTACAACATGATAACAAATTTTGATTTGTTACTAATAGATCACAATAAGTAATCAGTATTTTAACACAAAAAAGCAAACATGGGAATCAAACATTCTGAAGTTGTCAGCGTGGCACCAAGTCGGAGTACGATAATATTTGACATGTTACACTTTCATTTAATGAATCAACCTAGCCGTGTAATATTCTGATTACATATGAAATCAAATAAATTGTATCTGTTTCATATAATAACTACTTTCCAACCGATACACTAAAACGTTACTCATAAGAACAGCGCGCCGAAGCCGGAACTGTTCCATTCATATTATACATGTATATACTTTCTATATGTTGCCAATTTTTGTCAGGATGAATAGAAAAGTTAGAAATAACACCACTAAATGGTTATTATCTATTTTATTTTATACAAATACAATCGTTACAATCACACGTGCATACATCTACTCATCATCAGATAATATATTCTGCAGTCAGCTTAAACCTTGTTAGCAAGAAAGCGCATTTACTAGCATAACATTTCATAAAATAAAATAATTTAATTTCCGGATTAACATAATTGACAAATCGCAATCCATGTGAGTTAATTAAAAGTGCATTTAATTTTGCGCATAGAAAGCCACTGCCTTGGTAGAACCCAATCCAAATCAGATTACAAATCAATAAACACCCTATCAGCAGAAACGCAAAAAAGGTCACAAGTTGAAAATTATGTAAACATAATTTTATTTAAATTCAACATTCATCATTTGGATTGTATCAATAATTGTTGATAAACTGCATCGGCATCTTTGATTAAGAAAAAATTACAAAGTCCTTTGAGTACTGCAACATTTATAAAATTGGAAAAGTCACAGGATTAAGATATTCATATGCTAGCCAGTTTTAGAAGTCGCCCTACATTTGTAGCCAATCAGAAGCTATGAAAATTTAAATTCCTGTGCTTTAGTTCAATAGAACTCATTTCTATTTTCTATTTTACAATTAACAAAATAGATCGATCTATTTTACTAAATGGTTTTATTTTCAACTGCGCATGTGCAACAAACCACGCATTCTGGCTTGACTCCTCCCTTTGTGACGACAAGTTTGAACACGTCAAGACGATTGGTAGAAGTAAGGCGGGGATTTCTAAATGACTATACATAGGTTTACCAATTCCAAGCCGTATGTTTACTTCATACAAGTACCTCTAAAATGTGTATAATAAAGTCTTTTATCCTCTGGATGGAATAAAATGAATCGGCATCTTGGACGTCATACTTCAATATATATATGCCTATTTGGTTGCCATTGTCGACACTGTTATTGTAGTCGTTTATTTATAAACATTTATCAAAATAAGTCTTCTGTACAGAAACAACAACAACAACAAACGCACCGAACACAAGAGTGAAAAACAACAGCAACAACAAACGCACCGAACACAAGAGTGAAAAACAACAGCAACAACAAACGCACCGAACACAAGAGTGAAACATTATCTGTTATGGTTCAGGAACCTAAACATACAATACCAGCCATCGACCTGTATCTTCTTTTTTTTTTTTACTTCAGATAAAACCATTTTAATTGCAAAAAGTAATTATAGTTTGGCAATAGTTTTACATAAGAAAAGCAGCGCAGCTATAAATATTCAGTCCCCTTTATCAAACACGACGCAGCAGGTTCGTAAATAACAGAAAAAACCCTCACATATAACACAACTTTTGAAATGTATGAGACTAACATAGGCCTGTTGGTTTTATTAAGAACAGTTAGATGCATGTTCTTTACAAATGCAACGAACGTTGTGAAAACATCATTTTTTGGTTTCTCTAATGCCATCTTAGATTATTTAAACTACTTAAATATAACAAGAAGTGTTTCTTATCTGATAATGTATTTTTATAGAGTACCTTTAGTCTTATTTTTTTTTTTTTTTTTTTATTTTTTATCCGAGATACGTTTTAACTATCTTATATAGCTGGGGTAAAATATTCTAGATATATTTTCCTACAGTGTGTACAACTTTGTATTTTTCTACTAAGAATAAACATGACGTACATTTACAACATGCTTACAGGGCATTCGGAACAATGTGCGATATATTTTGTCTTTTTCAATATTGGTTCAAACAATAGCCGTTTTACGTTTCATATCATGAATATTCCGTCATCATTTTCTTAACAGTCTGACGCTTGACGCATGCAAAAAGCTATTAACACACATGTGTTTATATCTTTGACGTTTTGTATGAAAATTCGCATCCCAAATGATTTGCCAACACGCAATTTGAAATCGTATAGCTGTGTCAACAGAACTTATTTATGTCTGAACTGACGAACATATGATCCAGACGTTTGTATTTGTTGTTACATCGGATTTACACAATTCGGGTAATATATTCGACGTTCAGCTAATTATTGTTGGAGGAATCGACACAATTCGGGTAATATATTCGACGTTCAGCTAATTATTGTTGGAGGAATCGACACAATTCGGGTAATATATTCGACGTACAGCTAATTATTGTTGGAGGAATCGACACAATTCGGGTAATATATTCAACGTACAGCTAATTATTGTTGAAGGAATCGACACAATTCGGGTAATATATTCGACTTTCAGCTAATTATTGTTGGAGGAAGACCCTAGACTTATGTATGAGTAGACCCACTGGCGCACCACATGTTAGCTGGAACACCCCACCCCACCCCATCACGAAAGTACTCGGCCCGATCGAGACACGAAACCACGCGGTGACTAACAGTCCAGCCAAATGCGCCCCTTGTAAGATGTTGCGGATGGTGGAACATCAGAATTCAAAATAAAAAACACGGTCCTTATCATTTGCTTCAAGTATCTGTTTTTTTGTATACAAGCTGATATTCAACAGAAACAGCCTTCTCTAATCTGTCATTGTGTCCATGGCTTTATAAGAAAACTAAAAATATTGTTTTTCAATTGTATTAGATATCAACACTGTTTCGGTGGTGCTTTGTGAAATACCTAGTGACAGATAATTTATCATCGTACGCAAAGTCTATCTTGCAACTGTCATAAAAATGCCAGTCAGCTTCGTACAATGTGCCTGTATTCTTATAAATATACACCTATCACTTTCACACTAATTCCCAACATGTTTGTTAACTCGAGTTAGTTGCATCGATTAGGAAAAATTGGGTATATCACTTTTATCCCTATTATATGTGTGTTTACCCTTCGCAAATATAAACCTCTCTTAAAGATGTTATAAGATGTTAAATTGACATTTAAAAAAAACAACAACATACGCTCAAACGTTTTGATTAATTCTTTTAAATAATCTAAATCAATAACTTCCATTTGATGCGCATATGCGCATATGGGCATGTTTCAGTCATAATTAAGTGTTTCTTAACCGTTTAAATAGTGGAAAAATCTTACGTTTTCTGCAGTGACTATACACCAAATACCTACCCACAAGGGAGGTAAGACTAGTTTTTTTGACTATTTGACATATACAGGTAGAACAAATAACTTGCCTCCGATCACCGTACACATACAATATACCGTATTCAAGCTATCTCTGTAAGCAATGGAGACCTTACAGTGACTTATCATCAAACGGTTTAAAAAAGGAGGTGCACAAACATAAGATTCAACAAAACCATTACATCAACATGAAATATGAACAAAAAAACACACGAAATAACACTGCCTTGCATAATAAAACGACGCCATTTTGTTGTGAATGCATCGCGTGTATCTTCATTTCCCATGGCATTTGGCTCCAAAATACGTCATCACAATGAACTGCGTATTTTAATTAATCTTGACACGAATTTAACTTCGAACATCGTGGCAATATGAAGCTTAATTATCGGGAATATTATAGAGACACGGATTAGTCATAGCTGAGCTGGAAAAAATACCGGATTTGAGGTTCGGCTGAATTACAATAACTTCTTTGACATTTTGAATATCGTGAGTACGAAAATATGAAAGGTTCTATGAGTATTACATTATATGATGGCATTTGAAAAAGTACAAGACAAATGTATACATATGCCAGATAAATGCAAAAGTGTTAATATCAATGCCGCCGCAACAGAAATTGAAAACTAGCTTTAGTTTTACCACACAATATATCTTATTAAAGAACAAGTTACACGGTATTATAATGTATATTTAACAAACAGAAAGATAACTTAATAAAATTGGCCACTTTCTTGATGAAATCCTTTTTAAATCCCAAAATAATGGCCGAAGATGGCGAAATTACCAAAATAATCCCCAAAACACACCAGCTATAATCCAAAGTATATTCCCAGATTGCTATTATTAAAAAGCACGCGTATTAACAAGGCTGGTCTTTTAAGTCTTGAAGGTCTAAAAGTTAATGTTCTAGAAAAGTACCTGTTGCATCACCTATGGAAACATTCCAGAATTTACTATGAGCTTCATCAAACCAATATCACGTGCTGTTAGTGACGTAGCAGTGACATAAGCAGTGTCCTAAAATGCGACCGTCACAATATCAAATATGTATTAGTTAGAGTCCAAATAGAGAAATCTACATGAAATAGACACGGCAAAGGAGGGAGCGGTAGCGACCGACTGGGCGTGTCTATTTCATGTAGGTCTCTCTATTTGGAATCTAACTGACTTAGTGTTTACGCTAGTTTTCCCCTAATTATCATACCAACCACGCCCATCGTGTTCCAAAATTGCATCAGCACCAAAAGTTAAGTGATTTTGTTAGCTGCATCTACACTTCACGTGATCAACAAACCACGCGCTATCCTTGTCACTGCACCCGGACACATTGGGTATACATATACATTTGACAAATTCTGTTACATGACGGGTGTGTAGTTCTAACTCATTTACCACGAGGCATTCACGCAGGAAACATGGAAGAAGAAATTAATTTCGCTCTCAGGGATTTCTTGTTTGAAAACTTCGATAATGAAGACGATGTTTCCTTGTCTACTCAACTGTTGCAAATACCGACTCAACAGCTGATTTTGAAGCAAGAAGGTACTTTTATAAACTATCTACATTACGAAATCTATCTTTTTTATTTTACAGTTGTTTTCAATTAAATCTAAACGTTGACCTTAGGTACTTGTTCAATGTTTTTAGATAATTACCTTTTTGTCTAACACACGTTTGTAACAAAGTTAACATAAATTTATTAGATCTACATTTATTTGTGTTTAATAAATAGATCTAGCATTGTATATTGTCTATTTTCAGAGTCCAACCGTCGATTTGCCGATCCTGTCTCTTCCGACGATCTTAAACAGCAATGCAACAATGCTATTCCAAAGAAAACACGTGCCATTTTGCTAATCTTTGCCAACATTTCAATCTATAGAATAAAGTTTATATGCTGTGTTTTGTTATTTCTTTTGCACACGACACACTCATTTGTACCGTCATGCATATTAATTAGGTAGGCCGGAGTAACAATCCCTTGCACATGACGTCAATGTAGAAAGTTTGTTCTATAACAATAATTTCTATAGACTGTTTCTACACGAAATAGAAAGGAGAATTTTTTAAAAATAAAGCATTGTGATTGGTTGAAAAACTAGGGTAAACACTAAATCAGGATTGGAGATTCCTATGTAAAAGTGACATAAATCTGAGCCGAGAAATTACACAAATAGATGAAGCCAAAAGTGACTAAAATGAGAACCGACTAGGGGTATCTTAATTTGTTTTTACAGATCTGACATCGCACTTGCTTGTTCACAAATACGGTATAAAACGAAACAGACCTAAAGTAACACAGTCCAAGCAATGCCTGATGTTTAGCGCTCAAGTAAATGACATCATAAAATAAGAAATGGAATTGGAAAGAAAAATGGAAAAATGTTCAATTTGTATTCGGGTGAGGGGACAGGGTAGTACTTTTGTAACTAGCAGATCAGAGAGAAATACTAAGTAGTCGACGAAGTAGTTTACTTTAAATAGACATTAACATCAGAGAAGTCTGATTTTTAATAGGTAAAATATTTAACTAGTCAGCATCTTTCAAAAAGATACCAACAGAACAATGAGACAAATGCATTTTGAAGCCATGTAGTTGTAAGGATGATCCATTTGTTTTGGGTTGTAATAGTTTGTTCATTGTTAGAAGAAGCTCCAAATTCCAATACACGCCAAATACAAATACACGTATCAATCCTGATTGGATGAAATAATAACAAAATAACATACATGTTGTTTGTCTATAACGTTGGCTTTAAGCGAAAATGTCTACCCCTGTTTGTTTTAAATAGATAGTTAACAGAGTGAACGTAATCCGAGAGGATTTTAAATTAACGTCCGATGGGTGCCATTGAAACATGTTAAAATTGGCTACTTGTTATTGAGTTATTCAAATACATGTTCATTCTAGTTTATGCCACAGAAAATAAAATTAAGACACGACACACACGATAATGTCACCGTTACAATACATGCTCTGTTGCTGTTGAATGTGAATCATGTCATTGGCAGATATGTCATGCTTTTGATTGTATTGGTTGACATGCCTTTAAAGCTTTCCATCGTTGTTTGCCTTCAAGTTTTACCAGAGATTGCATTACTCATAATTAACAACATAGCGGGTGTGCTAGCTACACATGCAACATTCAATAATGCGCATTTATTTGTATATATTCGTCAATACTCAGTCCATTAAGGCAATTATTCGAGAGTTTTTGTAATTATCGAAATTCTGATAATGTATAAAGAACAGTGTAAACCTCGATTTTGATTCAGCTATTTATAATCTACCTTTATCTGACAGAAGAAGAATATGACGTTTATTATTTCCTTTAAACCTTCTAGCTTGTTTAAGTGTCTACATCATTGTTTACTTACTCAGATAAAATACTAAACTAAAATAAAGTACCAAACATTACGTTTAATTATAAAAACAGTTAACTATGAGGCATACACATAAACAGGGCTATGTGATCGCACTTATGTGTGTTGGTGTATACATAAGCATAAAAGAATTAGATACACTTGTATTCTGCATTGACAGCTATATCTGACAGTGAATATATGTATAATAATAGATATCTACATAAATAAAAATGCTGTTGGTCCCCTCGCTAGAGAAGATTTACCATTCATAGACATTGTTTAGACTGTAGTATATTATTTTATTATATACACTATAACCAATAATGTCTGAAGTTTTGATAAAGCAAAATTATTCGTTTTTTTTTGGTTCACGTGCGTGTTAATTATCTATATGTAAACATGTTGTAAAGATGATGTACACTATTATATGTACAAATCTTAAATAAAATTTCTGTTCTTTTCTGTTCTGGTGTAGCGTTTTGATTCCCACTCATATCTAGGCAAGCATATAGCAGCCTTAAGCATTTTTAAGTAACATAACCATGTCGTTTTGGCCTTATGGTTAAGTCTCCTTACATGACACTTAATGGCAGATGCAACCTTCATAAGTCCCTGAAGGCTAGTAATTGCTCCATTTTAAAAACTTGTGCGGTACGGAATTGTTTGGTATAAATTTTAAGAAGAGAGGAAGCAGGTTGGGTTGAGGCTTTGCGAAGACTGTAGCTATCTTATTGGAGTATCATGAAATGTTAGAAGTAAAATATAAAACTAATAGATAAACAGTTTATTTAATAGAGATGTGAACATTATTATTATTACCTTTTCATAATTGAAATAGTGATGAGGGTCGATAAACACAATTAACATTAACTTTTCATAATTTTCTTATTGTGCAAAACACATTTCTAATTACTCATACCTATATTTGTGTATAATTTGAGTTCATGCATGTTATCTGACAGAAGCTATGCGTGTATTCCTGTTATTTCTGTTTCATTCTGAAGAAAAATACCATTCTCTAGAAAAGAAGGTAAGCGATTACTCTAAAACATTTAGAAATAACACGCCATTGCAAATAGTTTTTGCGTAGATTGTTTTACTCCAGGACAGTAAGGTTGGGTACGAACTTTGATTGACAGAGGTTTTTAGCGCGAGACTTACGTTAAGAAAATTTTGAAAATTAACTTTTGTTGATGCGCTGGAGTGCAGCCCCTACATGTATATGTATGGAATGCTCGCTGAAATTTGCCATTGGGAAAAGACTGTTTTGCGGACTTTCATAACCCTGATAAAAGACGGGTCCGAATTCGGTAATAGGCGTTCATTTCTATTGTTTTCTCTTGGTCTGTTCAATACGAAAAATGGGTTTCACAAAACGTTCACCCGTAGCATTCTTCTAAATGCACTTAAACACTGTTAAGAACTTGTTATTTTGATGAATATTTTGTATAAGTACGTTAATAACTATAATTAATTGATAAATAAACCGGTTTAAGGCATGCGTACAAAGGTCAGCAAAGTAATAAATATTAAAAAAAAGAAACAGGTTGCATTGCCAGATCAACAATATTGGGTCGAGACAACACATATTTTGTGTGTTTTGTGAATACATGTATTCGGTGGTGCTATCAAATTCTTTCATTAAAAATTTTGGTATCTATACCTCTTTTGTACTAAATACACTGTAATTAATTAAAAGATAACTATCTTAATTAACTTAGTTCATGACTTTTTCGATAAAAGAAATAGCTTAAACGAGTTTTAGGTGGCTCTCGGCAAGTTTGCATTCTTCTTGAATGTCCCAGAACTTCCTAGAAGCGTTGTTTTGGCAGTGTAAGTTTAAATCTGTAGGCGATTACAGGATTGCAAAATGATCAAAACTATTCCATACTTAATCAAATACATGATGTCATAAAATTTGTTTACATATTAAACATTGATAAGCCTATTCAGTAAATCTATACTTAATCAAACGTACAACGCATTGGAAATGGAAAGATGGCAAGTATTCTGCTGCAAAAAAAAATGTCTTCAAAAATATAGATTGTACATTGGGACGTTCAGAGTCACTAACATCCGAAAATAGTACAAAACAGTTTTATTTAACACTGCATTATTTCTATATGATTTTGCATTTTAACTTAATTTTGGTCTAAAAATGCTCATACATGCTACCGGATTCGACCAAAATAAAGTTATATTGAATTTAACAACTACCTCTTACACTCTTGTGATCTAAAAATCCCGAGTGCGCAATTGGTCTCCGACGTCGTGCGGTAGGTTTAGATGAAGATGCTGACATGATACGAATTATACATGAATATTCTATTACATAACCGCAGAAGGCAGGGAGGAACGAGCGGAATATCAAAAAATATCTCGGCCTAGTAGATAATGCATAGTCAGCGGAACACTCACTCTAATAGCAGTTTGCTCCCCATTTTGACCCTTTCCTCTCGTCAATGCGCGATATTCGTGATATTTGTACGCGACATTTTAATTAATATATGCATTCCATGTATATAGGAATTACACAATAAATGAACTTCCAGTCTAAACAGGTAACAATATTATTGTTAACATTCGAAGCATTCCTGGAACCACTTGACGCGTCTAGTCTCTTTATGCATATATATTTGTACTGTACACGCACTTCTTCTTTCCAGGCATGAATAACTGGCCACGAATAGTCAAGGCCATGCAAGGTCAATCTTGCGTGCTTCCGAAATTCAGCTTTCTCATAAGTCTGGACGGTGTAGCAAAAGACATGAAATGCGATTGGATTTCCGCTGAAAGTTAGCTAATACAATTTCGATGAGACATCAAATTATCAGTTTTCACATTTAGAAAGAGAAATGGTTTATTAAAACAGTTTCAATTTTGTGGTTATTCTACATCGTTGAGGGTTTCACAATAATGCTGCATCAATTCATGGTTTATTACTAAGTACATGTCTACACCACAGGATCGGGAGGTCGTGGGCTCAAACCCCGGCCGGGTAATACCAAAGACTTTAAAGTTGGTAGTAGTGGCTTCCCTCCTAACGCTCGGGGCTAAGGGGACAGCATTACACCTGGCTCGTCGGTGTCAGTATAATAGACTGGCCGGGTTCAGTCCCTGGGCACCTCATAAGTGCCCCTGTGCAGTAATGATAGAAATGTCGCTGCACAGTATCGGCAAAAATGCCGGCAAATCCCAATCCCATCCCACACCACAGGACAGCAATAATTGCATAGCCTTAATAGCTATTCGTTATAAATCAAACTTAAATCGGTAACAAATACAAAAAATGAAATGGAAACATAGAATTAGTTAAAACATTTGCATGGCCGTTGGTTGCCTTTATAAAACATATTTGTGAATGTAAAATGAAATGACACTGACATTGTTTTAACGACAATGAAGTAAATAGCTTCCATGCAAAAGTACAAAAGACTGCATTCGCTCCTTTTTATGTTACCTGATGCTCCCAATCCTTATTCAACTTATGTGGTAGTTATATAATGAAACGTATTATAAATAAAAAATAACGTCTATAGTTTATAAAACTACAAACAAAAACAAACAAACAAACAAGGATTAATTTCTTATGATTGGATAAGATAACCATAATAGACAGGTAAATAAACATTACGATTAAACACCGTGCCTCTTGTAACTTCGGTCTTGAAGATAAATAATCTTTTTTTTATTTTGTTCTGTCATTTAAATTCAAATTAAGTGTGAAAGTCGTGGTTTACTTTCACCAACAAAGATACAATGTCTTTGAAAGCTAGCAACTCTCTACTTCAAACTTTAAAATATCAAACAAATACATTAAAATTAGTTCCATTGAATGACCAACCATACAGTGAACTTGGAAAAGTAAAAAGATAAGACAAGTGTTAAAACTTTTAAAAAGAAATGCTTATATTTAATGAACATCATGTACATATATTGATTAAAATTGAATAACAATGCTTGACATTTTCTGAATTGCAATTAGTTGTCGTAGAATGAATATTTTAGTGAGGAAATTGTAGCTTTATGTAATTTTCACATGCACATTGAGTCCGCCATATCATCTAGAAATTAATTTTTTGCTCTTCCGGCCCTAAAAAAACTGAACTACTGCTACTAACCTTCTATTCCATATAATCTGCCTTAAGTGTTGGTTGCAAAGGAAGAGGTGACCAGATAAATATCGACAAGTAATATAATATTGATAAATTTCAACACTAACTTATACTACTGCATGACGGGGCTAAGGGGACAGCATTACGCCAGACTCGTAGGTGTCAGTATAATGGACCGGCCGGGTTCAGTCCCTGGGCACCTCATAAGTGCCCCAGTGCTAGAATGATAAAAATGTCGCTGCACAGTATCGGCAAAAATGCCGGCTAATCCTATCCCATCCCTCACTAATTCATGAAAAGGAAATATATATATATTTCCTTTTCATGCAGTAAAAGTCAGTTTAGTATAGTATAGTATAAGGTGAATAGAAAATGTAAAATCTCACTTTTAAATAGAATGTCTCCGGCAATAGGTTTACTCAATATATTATTCGTACTTACATGCAGTATAAGTATAAAACCCTACCTGAAATCAATTGTGAAACTAATCAATATACCATCTCATCCATTTAATTATATGGAAGATTTTCCGTTAAAACGACATTTTCCCCTATTTGTCCTAATTGGCACAGAACGCTACACTGTTCTTGATTGAATGAATCTAATAGATGTATATATATTTTACATTTAGTCTTCTAAGCAAACTAATTGTGTTCTGTCTTTTTAAAAGTTGTAACAGCAAAATTCCAGATGAAGATATTCTGCCACATGATAAATGAGATTATTTATTAAGATATGTTACGCATTCATTTCGGAGACATCATATTAAAACTTAAATCACACACATGAAATATAATAAATTAATAATTATGATGTATGCATTAATAGCTAATCTATGGTTTAATACTATCATTCTACATCTGGCCATAAGTGACAGTTCACAAAACATCCTCGACATTATTGTCTCTACTATTATAATCTCAACATTTACAAAATTATATACATGTACCTTTATTGTTGATAGTGTATTTTATTTCACACCTAGCCTTTGTATTTATTGCACCTTGTACAGGTTTTAGATTGGCATGTTGTTTGCTAAAGGAACGTTAATAACTTGTTAATAATTCATATATGAATAAAAAATCTGACCCTGAGTAAAAGGTTTACTTTATTTTGGCAACAATCTCCTTATGTTATAAAATAACCCCGTAGATGGGGACACTAATGCAAAGGGCTTAAACATTAATTTACATCCTTTCGGCTACAGTTTTTTTTCGCGAAAAGAACCGAGTATGCCGAAGTTTCAATTACATAAAAACATGCCAATATGTAATAGGCAGAAACAAAAATTCGTTTGTTTGTCTAGATTTTTTTCCTAGAAAAGAACCGAGAATGAGGAAGTAGACGGTGCAGTTTACATGTACAATTCTAAAAAGAAGCCAATATGTAACTGGCAATATCAGGAAGATGCCGGGTAAACAGTACATATACAATAGGTTGTATCAGACAAGTGCTGGAGCGAGGTAGCACAGAGTCCGTTTCATGCAATTGTATTCTACTTTTCTACTAACATTTCCACTTTCTATAAGCACATGCTGTCTGCGGCGCCGTGGGTATCTCGCATTCGTCTACATTGTCATTATTGGATAATCTATGTATAAATGACGCGGAACCCTTGTATATATGACTTGTCACGTCTGTAAAGTCTATCATCGGCTATCTTTCCGCGGCAGCATGGGCAGTTTTTTTTTAACTATGATAACTTACTGCTTGTTATTTCCTTTATTCATAAATAAAACATCTTTTATTCAGACTCAGAATGTATCATTTTTTTTTATAATTAACACCAGCTGCTGATTTCTTGTGACCATGAATTGTCATACACGTATGTCTGTCATACTATTACTACCAATCGGAACTCCTCGAGTAATTCCGTACTCGGGACAATCATCCTTCGGATGTATCTGGTGCAATGATACTTAATGAAATCACGATCGTTTTGTTCGCCGGAAGTCGGAAGAATATGTCTAAAATGTAGTTCGCACAAAACATAAACAATGCCGTTGTTTGACAGCTGTGTGTTGGTTGCGCTGGGTAAATTAAACTTGGATGATTTAAATTTGAAGCAGCCACAAACCGAAGTTATACATGTATCGTATTATAGTGAGCTGTCATCCGAGCTGTCATCTTTGTTTTGACATCTGTCACAAAAGAAGTCCCATTTGAGGAAATGACCGAGGTGATCCGACTACCTACATACATCCGACTCCCCGCAGTGATTACTTCCCTTGACAGTACATTATATCACTGCCACCAGCAAGTTTTTTCGCCCAAATACAGGCGGATAGTTTTTTTTTTAATTTTTATTTTTTCTGGACTTATCACCTCAAAATGTAGTATCTTTCCTTTAAAAATGTTAATTTATCATACTGAAAAAAAAAGTAACTTAAAATATGAAAAAATATGAAATCATGAAAGTCAAATTTTAAAGTTTATGGAGGCCGCCATGTTTACTTCACGTGATACTCTATCGTCACGTGATCCTTGCTGGGGGCAGAGATGAGGAGATTGATCCGAAAGATGATTTATCCGAGGTGTTCCGATTGCATTTCTACGAGACATGTAGACAGGTGACAGTCGGGTTTCCAGCAATACCAGCCTGGTTTGCATGTTTTATTTCGTATGAATGGCGCATACTCTTTTAATTTTAATTTCATAGAACCAAGTGGTTAGATTTAAGTATAAGCAAAATTTGTGCACTGTCCAATGTATAAAAATATAAGTGTTATCTCATTTTAAACATGTGGACACTATTGATAAAACATTGTATTAATAATTGTAAATGCAATATAAAAAGTTTTTGCATGTTTTGCACTCCTTTTTGCAAATGATTTGATTTGGTAATTGTAAAAGAATAAGTAATGAATATTACTTGCGTTTGTGTGGAGTAACATTTATAGATATTGCACGGTGCTTATTTTCCTATACAATCAAGATTTCAGATGACTTATGCTTGTCTTCTTTATACCTCTCTATATTGCATAAAAATATTAATTTCACTTAATTTTATATTTCTGTACACTCTTGCATAGTTTTAGGATAATGCAGCGGCCTCTGTCTGGAAAATATTATATAAAAATCAATAACAGGAAATCTATTGTTGTAAGACAGGAAAAGAATGTAATTTCAAAACTACATTCATGGATTGTTATTGAGCCCGTGTGATTGAACGATTACTATTCCACACTTTGCGATAACGAGATTCATTTAGTTTCTAATGTTCTTTATTTGTTATAAGGATATTTACGTTTGTTTTCATCATCAAAATATTGACATTTCTTTAGAATCCAATTTTAATATATGACTATGCTGTTGATTTTGGACAATAGATCATAGACGGTTTGAACACGTGCAGCAAACACTTCATGATTGATCGTAATTAAAATACAACGCCTTAGCCGACTTACATGGGTGCAAGTAGAAAATTTTGAAAAACCTGAACTTTTGGCTGAGGGCCGCAAGGGCCCCCGGTGGTTCCAGGGCAACGCCCTATGTATGATAATTCGTCTGAAGGCGCTTATTTCATTGGACCGTTATAATAAGACAGCGAATCAAATTTGCTCTTACAATCAACACATTTATCGCACCAACCGCATTTTAGAACGCGCTTTTTCATTGGGTTGCTATTACAAGAAAGCCAATCTTTATGTTTGTGAAGGTCAGATAGCCGTATTTGTTATTTTCGGCACAGGCCGGTCTAGTCCGGCAAGCTCATTAACGAATCGTTACTTTCGTGACATTTAAGTGTCAGTTGTCCGAAGTTGCATCGTACATCACACGGTACAGTCCGTGAAAAGGTCGCAAACAAGCACATGCAAATGAATTCTTAAAATAGACAATGAGATTGTTTACGTGGTTGAAATCGAAACGAACTTAATTTCAGAGCAGGAGTAGGTCTATACCCGGCTACCCCACCTCTGAAAATATCAACGGATTTGCACGATTTGGGAAAATGGCCCTTGGCGTCCTGGAAAAACCGGAAGTTCCGGCATATGCCGGAAAACTTGCACCCATGGACTTATTATTTTGCCAAATGACGTAATGTAATTTTTTTATTTGAACTTAAAAGTACTTTCTGAGTGCTGAAAAGTAAATAAAAAAATGTAAAATGTTATAACACGTTCTATACCACATCTATAAAATGCACAACATAAGATAAAGGCTTTCATATTTTTCTGTCATTTTGCCAATTTAAAAACTGGACTATGTAACAGCACATTCTATAATCCCTGGGAAATTTCTTTTTTCTCAAGGCATTCGGTATGCAATTGAAATAATGGAAATATTTGAAAACAACAACAACACAACAAATCAACACCTCAATTTTCATCCTCTAATATGCATCAAAATTTATCAAGGAAGCCAGCGTAAACCAGCGTTTTTAAGATGTTCTTTAATCACAGCGCATTCCTGATGTTTAATGTTGCAAACATTTTCTAGTAATTTTTTATTTATTATTTTTTATATTTCCAATTTTAATCTCTTGTTTTTAAATGTCTGTATATTTTTATAAAGCACATGCTTCAGAGTGTGTTCTGCGCCGCGTTTGAGGAGCGGCTTGTTTTCAAAGTGCACGTCTCTTTGTTGTTTTTTATATAAAATAAAAGTGCCACTAAACCTTAATTTAAATTTGAATAGCAAATTCAGTGGTATTATAGTAGCAGAGATGGATATCATTTGTCCGGGTCGTGCAGATATAATTTTGGCTCGCCATATGCTCGACAAAAAGTAAATTAGTCAATGTGTTTGCTGCTTGGCTGCTTGGCTGCTTGGCTATCTTTTCATATATTTGGATCTGTAAGATACTCTTTAGATAATAAAGCACACACGGTAGTTACCGTTAAACCGTAGCTCACAAGTGCAAATAATGTTATTACCTTTGAATAGCAGAGCGTCGAAACCTTTACAATATGCAAAGTATCCAGTTGTATTCCTATTGTAAATTCTTTATTAATACAGATATACATTCTATCTATAATCTTATTTGTCAAAGACTATTCAAAACATAAAAAGGAAAATCATTTTACTAGTTCAACAAGGACAATACATAACTATAGAATGCAATTTTATTGAAGCCTCTTAACATATTTAAGACATTTAAAAATGTTGCTAGCAAATTTTTTACCTTATATTTTATTAAGTTTTGTTCGCCATACGATCAGCAGTTCCCCCAGAAGCAATTGTCAATTTCACCAATGTTAATATTCACAATGCAAATGTTAGTTTAAAGATTAATTTAAGTATGCAGGATGTATTAAATGCAAGGAACAGTTTGGCAAAATGAACAAAAACAACAACAACAACAACAACAACAACAACAACAAAACTTGACTGCTTCCCACGCACACTCTAGAAGTCAACAATTATCATGTGGTAACACTAAAAATTTATAATAATTTATTTGCAAGGATACTGACTACTGACTAAATGAGCACAGGAAGACACAATATGGTGGGAACTTGAACAATTGACGGTTCAGTCTTCTGAACGAGGGCTGACAAAACCAGATAATTTAGTCATTTCGGGTATATCTAGCGAGTAGCCACCACGTGGATTAAAATGTACTCTGGTTTTATTGCAGGCCCAGCTATTCGATAACTACATGTACCAGGTATTGAATTGACATCACAAGGGATAAGTCCACGACTCTTTCAATGCATGCATACATTGAACCATGTCATTTCATTAGATAAATATCACGACATACACCACACTGTGTTGCTTTGATACGTGTAACTGTGCCAGTTTGATTAAATTAAAGTGCACTATCAAACTTCTTGGAGTAGCAGCAGTCTTGTTACACTAAAATTGCAAAATTACAAATTTTCGAATTTCCCAAATGATTATACATTGAATAAATAAAGTTTAAAAGCGTATTATTTTAAAGACAACCCGTTTTAATATACTATTGAATTACGCCCGCTTTCTTTGTTCCACTAATATGTCAATGAAGTTATTAAACCGAAGATTTACTTTAATTTTACTTTAGCATATGAATATACTTGGAAATAACTATTTTTTAATTCGGTGCCGTATGACATATCAAGTGTCGGTGTGCCGTAAAACCCAAATACAAATACTATTTTTTAAACATATTTTTTATGGCATTGAAAATAAAGCAATCAACTGAAAGTATAAGTTTCCTTCATAAGTCCAACCATTTACACAACGGGTTTCCGGTGAAAATAATAGCCAAATTGATCAAAGAAAAATGAGACAAAGATGAGACTTTTAGAACATTCGAAGTCAAATTATATGATATTATGTTTTTCCACAAATAACTAAGTATTTGCCTCTTTAGACAAGCATGAAAAAACACGTGGATGGCCTTCATTTCCTTATTAATGTTTCGTGGTGTTTTTTAAGTTCATTTTCATGGCTCTATTCGGTCCTTACATTACCTGTTCATAAACATCATAATTGTTTGCATTACTTATTTCATTTGTAGTAAATTATAACGAAGTTCAATGCATTGGCTTGTAGATTCGTGACTTATTTGTTCTTTTACATCTGGCTTGCTTGTGAATACCTTTGTCATGTGCATTTTCAAATTTTGGTTAATGTTGTAATGTTTGCCGGACATGATGATATATTCTTAAATAGCTGCAGAAAACTCGCATACAATGTAACAAGTACGGACATGTAATGATGAACTTTTTTTAAAGAAGCAAGTTAAACAAAAAATGCTCAATTTATTTACTTACTGAACAGTTAAGGTTGGTGCAAGAACTTTTAACAGTTCCATCAATCATGGAAACGTCAGTTTAGTTTTATGTTAAAGGCAAATTGCGTGTCCTGTCTTAGCGAGAACTTTGACGTGTGGAGATATTTGTGCTGACCTGCGGTTCGCTTTTGGTTCTATCCAGATAGATCTCTCTTTTTTTAAATCATAATTTTCTGATCAGTCTATATCTGCACAATTTATACCAAAGAACTACATACTATTTTGGTCAAACAGTCGTCTGTCCTCCCTAAAATGCATCAATTTTTAATTTATTTTAATGTTTAGATCCAGATAAAAGTTCGTCTTATTATCGCACATCGAAGTAAGATTCTTAATAGCATTTCATACAAAAGAGTTACCATTGCAAGTAAGACTTAAAACGCAATCGCTATTCCAAGAATGTGATTTTTCAGGACCGAAAACTTGAGGACCCAGAACCGAACACGGTGGAGAAATGAATTGCTATTTTCATTGATATTTATGGTTGTAGAATGTTATATTTGCGTTGACACGTACATGTTAACCTACTTCTAAAACACTAATATCTTTTGGTAAGTGTACTTGACAATTGTCATAAAAAATATAATAAAGGTTATTGCTTTGATGTCATATTAGAACTTACGCATACAATATAACTATCTTTGCTTGATATGTTTGTATTAAAACTATAGCTTTTAAATACCATAATATCTAATTATTTTAAGAACGCATCCGACCATTCCAGACAAGATAAATAAAGGAAATATTAAACAACAAAACCTTTCAATACCTTAAACTTTTTTGTTGGTGCACATGGGTCGAGTGGTATAAATGTTCCATTATTTATATATTTTATTGTAAATTCTATTCCTCATCTCTTTGTTTGCTCCTGACATTAAGAGGGAAAGATATACAATGCTTGCTTCCTGAAGTTCTGAAAATACAATCGGTCATTGTCTTCCTCCAATAGTGTGTGCGCTATCTTCTCTTTTGCACTTTCAGTGCTGGTGATTATTATTTTTTTCTTTTAGCTGACCATAGGAAATCACAAGGGTTTGTTATTTATTGCAAGAGTTTCTACTCACATACAGTTTAACCAATATTACAAAGTGGATTTGGATCCCTTATATTTATGACTTATCACGCCTTTAATTCTATCATCTGACAATCGTGTGCCAAACCAGCAGACAGCTGAAATATTTCTCTAAATATTTACCCAGGGTTGTATTTATTTAGCCTGATAAAACAATAAATAAATGGTATATATCCGATTTTCATGAGCCCGGCGAACGACCTTACGCACGAAACACATTTATAAGTTAGTCCACTCCATCAAAAGCACACAAAATTTTAACTTGACAATTCGTCGTGTTTTCAGTATGGTAGAAGGATATGTAATGCAGGTACATATTGCATTTTTTATTTTATATTTGTTTATTCAGTGAAATATTTAAAACTACTCCAGTGCTTATTCTTAATAAAATACAATTTATATCCATTGTGCACTAATAATTCTACACATTTATTACTAAAATACCACTATCGTATAAAAGCACCGCGTGAAATTATGACAATGTTTACGTCGTTCTTCCTCTTTTTTTCCTTTAAAATACAGCTTCCACTAATTTATTTCTTTCTGTCGATAACGTATCCTTTGCATAATTAATAAAAGGTAAATTTATGTGATAGAAAGTGGATCATAAATTAGGTGTAAACGCGTGTTAAATCTTTATTTTAAATAAAAATATGTTTAACTTATAAAACATACAATGACTAACACAAGGATGTTGACTTATCATGAATGTGAAACTATTAGAGTTTTAACAGCTTTTTTTATGACTTCCTTTGGATATGACCGGCTTAAGTCACATGTTCTGGTAAATCACGTGATAATGTCAAGATTGCCAGTTCGTGTACTCATTTCTTGCATTTGTTTGGTTCATGCTATTCTCGGTTGGTGTCTTTGTGTAAGTATAATGTTGTTGCTTTATTAAAACCTTTATTATAATGTAGCTAGTCATGGTTTTATCGTTCTGGAGTTTTGCGTTCATAGTGATACTCGTAAGAATTAGACATGATGTGAATAGGTTCTTCAGTGGGAGACTAAATGATGGTCTGGTCAAGTTCGAACATTCTTCTCTGTAAAATGAACAAAAGTATAAATATGTAGTCAATTTTGAATTAATTTTAAAGGATTTTATTGAGATTGTGAGAAGTACTGATATACGTGAGTATTACTTTCTATATAGAGAACAAAGATATTATCGTACATATATTGCCAATTTGTAATGCACTTTAAATATTTTAATTTTGAAATAGTCTTTTTACGTATCTGGTTAAGCAAGGTGTATTTTTATTGCATTCAGTCTTGAAGGATTGACGAAGCACCGTCATTTTTATGAGTCTTAAGAATACAATTATTCAAGAATTATTTACATGTAAGAATGCAAGTTCGCATCTGAGGCCATTCCTCAACATTGATTTGATTGATAATTGTCAAAGTAACCATAACTGTTTACCTTTAAAATAGGAACTATTAAATTGATATACATAAAGCTTATATGCCAGACACTTTAAGTACATTTTGTAATCTTGTTTTGGCACAAACATGTATAATAATAGCATACTAGAAATCACAAACCAATTTTTGTCTCAACTGGCTGCTTTTATAAAAGATCCCCACTTAGCATACTAAAGAACAACAATCAATTGTTAAATTCAATCAAGTTTCGCTCTTGAAGCGTGTGTCAATCAAATTGTCGAGCAGGATCTGTCTGTAGCCTATCAAAAAATATCTGGAACCGATGTTTGTAATAGCAGTCATTTCAAAATGTAATTGCCGGAATTGCTAACTCTGATGATGTGGCAACAACACCACGAGGTCGAAGTCAAAGAAATACAGACCTTGGATAGGATAAAATGCCAGAATTGTGCACTTTTGTAGGTGTGCATGTGTGTGTGTGTGTGTGTGTGCGTGCGTGTGTGTGTGTGTGTGTGTGTGTGTGTGTGTGTGTGCGTGTGGCGCAATTGAGAGTGTGTTTGTTCTAAAAGTGCGATTTTTATTACCAAACACTTACTCACCAATACCACAAATATACCAACAGAGTACAGGCTTTGTATACATTACTTACTACAGACATTGACAATTATTGTTCATATTATTTATTTCGTTGATGCATGAAGAAGTGTGATAAATAAATTGGAAATTGTCATGTTTCCATTAGTTTATAATACTTGGAATATTTTCAGCCTGGTTTTTGATGCTCATATACATACAATTATTAGCGAAAATACCTAACATCATTAGCTTTAAAAGAGGGGTACCATTTATTTACTGATCATTATATATAAGTTTCGTATCGATGCACAAACTACAATTTGGAGGTAAAACGATATATATTTCCTGCAAAGTAATTATCATAGATGCCGCATACCTTTTTTTATATATCCTATCATAAACTATGTCTACAACGCAATGCCACTATTCCAAAGTCTTTTAAAATTAATTTGTCGCATACGTGCAATAAAACAAAAAACTAATTCCTGTATGTTTCAAGTTAGTATAGCTCACCTGTCGTGGGCCCAAATTAAAGCTTGCTAAGCATGATCTGATAAGCTTAAACAAATGGTGCATATTCAAACCCTGCCAACATCGTCTTGGAGCCATCTCTACAAGATCAACTATATTTGACCTAGATTTTTATGTCGCCCACAAAGAGAAAAATCCCCAATTAGATTAATAATAACGATTAATTGGCAGTAACATGAAAAACAATAGGAACCTTTGAATACAACAAGCTCGGCAAACATTTTCACTGGTACACTAACAAACGATGGCCTCACATACCGCTTGGTGAGCGGCTAGATGCAACTGTGTCACGTTTTATTAAATAAACTACAATTAGCATAAGAATTTTTTTTGGATGCTAAGCAGTGCTTTTTCACTAAAATCGCAAAGATTTTGAACTGTTTAACCAAATATATAAACGAATCTAATTTAAGTCCATGTTACCCTTAAGGCTTCTTCTCTGGTATGGCAATTATGATGCCTAAATAACAGGCAAATCATGCTATCATTTGAAGACAGAAGTTTAAAGCAGCAACGACATATTCCCCCAAGACTGCTTGATGTTAACTATATAATTGTTTTCAATTAACGAGGAAAAAACGAGGATGACTTTGTAAAATTTTATGATAATAATTCACTATCATATTGTACTGTAGATCGTAGATCTAGGAAGTTTCAAATTAGCTATAACGTATTATCTACTTTTATATGCTTGCTTTTGGTCTTCCATGAAACTGTGTTTTCATTTAATTAATTCTTTCACAGTTAAGGTCAACCATGTTTTCATAAATATGTACACTGAATACAAGAAAAGAATTATAATCTTTTTAGCAGGCTCTCCGAAGTATAGTTTGCATTACTAGGATAAAACAAAGTATTAGCGTTGAATAAGCAGTCTGTAAACTGTAATAAATCCTTTCAAAATATTTTATTTATGAACAACTAGTAATATGACAAAGATATGGAAATAATTTATAAGAACACATCTCTAACAATTACAAATGAGCATTAACAAGTATAACTGTAACCCTATTGTGATATTTATGCATCAACTCTCTATTAAGTCAATTGACACGATTATATTTGCCATATACTTGACAGCTTGCTATATAAATTATGATTAATGACCTGTCACTAAATACTTAACCGAATGCATCAACGTAACATTGTAAACTCTGATAATCTAATGTAGGCGCTCTGTTTGAGCTTTATCACACTAGTAAAACCGTCTCAGACTCTATCGATTTTTAAATCATATCTCGCTGACATATTCGATTTTCTATATAATGTGAGATTCTTGCAATATGCACAGCAACTCAAAATTCTATTCGTCTCAAAATAAAAAAAATGTTCGAAATACAATACACATTATATTGCAGTTGTTGCATGTTATTTTGACAAGTCTTTGGACACGTGGAATATTTTAAGTTTCGCTTTTAAAATACCGATGCGATATTACCTTATGGTGCTCCAAACATGCGACATTTGTTCTTTATTTGTTATTTATGTTTTTGTACATATCCAAACTTTTCAAAGAACATTTCCTTTTATATAACAAACATAAATAATAAGATAAATAAATTTTAAAAAATGACAGTTAAAGACTGGACGTCATGTTAAAACATCGAAAGCTAAAGGCGAACTTTCTTGCGCATGCCTTTCTAAATAGTCAACACCTACGATAAAATATTTGTTAATGAATTGGTATAATTTAAAGTGAATACCTAGTTGATTCCGATAATTGAGAAGTTTATCTGGGTTATTGAGAAAGCGTTTATCCTGGCAAACAACACTACACTTATGACTATTTATGACCCTCTTGCGCCGTGTTCATTAAATGTGGTTTTATGTATAATTAACGTGGTGCATTAGACTTAGTTATGATTTTTTCTAGCACAACATTATCCTCTCGCAATGGGTTATTTTCTGGTGTCCAATATAATTACAAGAACAACAGAATTGTACATTTGAAATGGTTCTAGACTGACAGTGGTTCTCTTGCCTTTTTTAAATGGCCAATGAAAGCCTATTATGGATATATATTAAAAAAAAACAACTAAGTGTGTATAATATATTATAAAGATATGTCAAATCTAATTTACATTGAAGCATTTATTATTTCTTTACAAACTAAATCTAAATAAAAGATCATTATTTTTATATCATTAAAAATCAATAAGTCATATACGAATGAAAATAAGGAGATGCAAGAAATTAGTCATATTATTAATTTATTCAGCAGACCAAGCTGCTAACTTGTAAGTTCCATTTACACAGTCATTTAGACAGGGATCTTTTTTTTACATATATCATCTTGATGTGGAATACAAGTATTTACTCTTGAATATTCGAAAACATGGTGGAAGTAATATTTATTGTATGCATAATATTGACACCAGAAACGTTATAAATTAACAAAAGCTTTAGAATTAAGTGTTTAAGTTCAAGAGTCAGCGAAGATTGCTTTATACATTGTAACTGATCTTTCTGGTGATTTTGATATATCCACTCTCTATTTGCCGAACTGTTTCAATACATCAAATATTCTCAAAGTGAAAGGATATAATTATTAATAACAATCTTTCTAACGTGCAGCTGGATTACTCGCTGTTACAACCACTTCTATTAATTCAAATAAACTCCGGGGTTCTATAATTGAATGTCTACCAATGCTAACACTTCATTGGACTTTTCAAGCCATGATCACCCTCACTGAGCAGCAGCGCCTTAATATATGTGGCACTTTGGTATGATACGTTTCATTTGATAACAGTTGAAAAATGATAAGTGTATATTTATTTGTTTAATTAAGTTCACTTAAATGTATATTTGTTTCAACCATCTTAGAGGAGTTTTAAAATTACATTTATAACGAACCAAATTTAGGGCATGAAAACGAACAGAATGAATATATATTTTTTTTCAATTGAATAAAAGAATCAGCACATAGCTTTTCTGAATAATGACTTTCTAAAGGCCCGGTCACACAACCTTTCGCGTCTGTATCGCGGGTAAAATCTCGCTATTTTTTTTTTGCCCGCGGTTGCCCGTGGTGGAAAATGTGCAAAATTGGCTTACCCGCGGTTTACCCGTGGTATGCCCGCGGAACAGACGCCGGCGACTGTTCCGCGTCCTTATCGCGGGTGAAGCGTGGCGGTACCGCGGCCTACCACGGGTATGATAAAGCAGCCGAACCGGGCTGTAGAAATTATAACCGCTCAAGACACAGTCCCGTGTTACACGCGGTACACACGCTAATGCACGTGATAACAACGCGGTACAGACGCGAAACAAACGTGCTATGACCGTGCTCCACCCGCGATTACCCGCTAAAATTTCGCGTCCTACCGCGTGTAACCACGTCTTAACCGCGGCTGTAGCACGTCCTAGCACGTTCGTTCCGCGTCTGTACCGCGTCTTCACCGCGTGTGTACCACGTGTACCGCCCGCGATTACCCGCGGTCTAAATTTTTGGGCAGCCCAAAACTTTTTCGCGCGGCCAACCGCGTGTGAATTTCTTACCGCGTGTAACGACGGGTAAAGTACGACTGTATCGTGCTTTATCGCGACCTCAAAGCGTCCAACAGCGTCTGCTTCACGGGCAGAAATTTTTGGCCGTGATTCGGCCGCGATACGCCCGTGTGACCGGGCCTAAAGGAATATTCGTTAATTTCGTTTTAAGCACAATTTGATTGTATTGTATATGAATATTTAGAAAAATGAAATCACGCTAACATATAGATAAAGTGGTAATTCAATAACTTTCTTTCTTGCAAGTCATGTATAAAGCAGTCTAAAGACAGTTGCAAACAGTGTAATCTTTCTGTTTAATGCATTAAACACAGCTGATATTTATCACATTTGTTTTCTTTTAAAGAAAGAAATGGAATAAATCACAGTCTCTTAGAATCATAATATTCATGTTGCTACCGTCCTCTCTTTCTCAGAAGCACTAAAAGCAACAGCAGCAGTTGCTACATAACTCCGTATACGCCTTTATATGTAACTTACTTTATGTGCACATTTTTGATGTTGATATAATACGTTTTCACAACCACATCATTTTCTAACTTCACAATCGATTTTGATGCCCCCATGTTAACTTGCCAAACCCACAAGGAACAAAGAGTTATTACAACGTCAGCACTGATATAATTTGAAATACTTTCCGCATGATACTTTTAATGATTTTAAGGAAATAGCGAACACTCAAAAACGATAACTGTAGATGATCATACAAGACACATAGGACGCAGGAATTAATGCACCATATTTTGTCATTTTTGGAAGTGCAGGCTGTAAACATAAACGGCTTATCCAATATGTGAAGGTGTAAATCACGCTGCGAATGGTTACACAAAAGAGCATTTACGTTGAGATTGGAAAACTATTTGAAACTTGGCGTGAACTGAAGTGTCAGAATAAGAATAGGGGTATGAGTTATGTAAAAATTAAAGGACTGGCCTTTGTTAGAAAAAAAAACATTTTCGGGTAATAGGCTGAAATACAATATAGAACATACATGTACAGCATAAAGATTGGCTGGTTTTCCGTGGGAAAAAGGTATCTTTGCTGTGTCTGTCGTTTTATATACGATCGAATCCTTAAACTAATCTGGACACATGTATATCCCAAAAACATTGTCACGGAATCCTTTAAATATCGTATTATTTTTTAAAGATAGATATGCAAAATTTTTAAAAGTGGTGACATATGAGTATTTTAACCATTTTCCAGTGTGATTAACTCAATGTGAACTACATTTTTTGTGTGAAATTTCTATAACGCATATTTATGGAAAATTACTTTATTTCTGTTCGATGTGTTGTGAAGCGTATTTATTATATTTCGGCACGTTATTCCTGACAAAAACATTACTACAAATAGGCTCAAGAAACCCCATGATACATTTTTTATTTCTTTATATCTAACATTCAAATGGGACTCCTGCAGCGAAAAACACTTTCACCAATGCGACGAATAAAGCCAGTTTTTTTATGAAATGTCAACCAACGATAACAGCGCAATGGTCGTTTAACACTATTAACAGACATGTTTGAAAGGCAACATATTTATATTATTAATGGTGTCTTATGCCAATAATGGATTAATAATTGTTATAGAAAATACCTGCCAGAAAATGTCTAAGCGTATACAGTCATAGATCATGCTTAGATTACTTTAACTCTACACTATTACATGAGCGATTTACATATTTTGCCAAAATTAATAGTTACGACAAGCAATTTAGTAAGAACACAGGGTAAGAAATTAAATATCAACATTTATAATGGTACGTCAATTTCAGATGTTAAGAGCAGAAAATATATGGCATAAGGACAACCAGCATCAGAATGAAAACAAACGTCGACACATTTCGTAAAAGTAAAACTCATTAATATATGTAAACAAACATATTCAAACGATTGTCATTAATAACACATTTTTCACTTCTTGATATCAGTATGGAAGGCATTCTGTCATTATTGACTGTCATTGTTTGTTATTATATGTACAGTTTATTTGTTAAAACAAACTGAAAATACAAACACGCTTTAAAATTCATAAATAAGAAGGTTATTTTAATTTTAACGAAAAAACAGATCATTACGTCAGTACCAAGCAAACGTCTGAGAAATCAACATGGATAACTTAGTAAACTATAATATTTGTGTTAACTAAATAAAATACATCTGGCTGTCATCACTGCTGTTTTCTTTCAACAATACATAAAATGAAAGATCCTGTCGTGACTACTTCTATGGATTATTCAGACACTCGTTCTTAATTAATATGATTTAAATGTTCATGTTGATTTAGACTTTAAAATCTCGCCATATAAATACCGCCATATAAATATCGCCAGCACGAAGCGTTATTACAAGGTCAACGCCATCATTGGTTAAATCTAAAGCACGTCTAACAGGATATTAAAGGACATTTTAGGGAAAAAGAAAACAGTTATCTTATCTGAAATAATTAGAATCTCCTTACCTCTGGTAAGAACATTTATTATCTCTGTAGACATCACAATAAAGACAAAAGGTGGATGTTAAATAAACAAGAAGCGCTTATATATAAGATTTCAACTCGAAAAGAATTCAGACTAAACAAATTATATTATTAACAAAATAAAATAAAATTACCGCATAACAATGGAAAGGTATCAAATGACAATTTATTATTAACTTTTTCACTAAAATACTTCCTGTTTTCAATGTGACGTCAACGCCAATGTGATCTGAGCCATACATAATCACCTTCAGCTTTGCCATGAACAATTCACTGCTGAGGACTTTTCACTATTGGCTTTAACTAGGATGTAAATCGAATCCCAAAACGATATTGGAATATTCGTAACGTGTATTCGAATCATATTCGAATATTCGGAACGAATTTATATCATAGTGGCACATAACATGGTAATTTTCCATTACATTCAATGCATTTATTCATTGTAAAATGTTTATATCTGGCCAGAATTTATATTGCAAGCCTTACTTAATGCAGAAGCGGCGGTAGATTTATGATTTTAGCATAGCATTTAATTTTAAAACGGCGATTTCTTCTTTTCGAAATACAAACGGCAATATTATCAATCCGCCATTATCCTGTTTATAGTGAAGGACCAGACGGGGTGTTTCTTTACTTGGTCAGCGGTAATTTGCAAGAAAATACTGTCAGTGAAGAATGCCATTAAATGCATAAACAATGTCATTGTAACTTAACGATTATTATTATTATTATTATTATTATTATTATTACTGTACAAGTGTACAGAAAATTAAGGGTCTTGATTGGTTGGTGGTCATATTGATGTTTAATTGTGATTGGCTGATATCGCTAAGGGCGTTAATCCGAAGCCATAATATGTCAATTAGAGACATTCAGTTACCAATACACAAGTGACAATTACGAACCTGCTCGCCATATGCCTATGGGTGAAAGGCGAAGGTAAACAAAACCATTTGATGTCGACAATTACTGTGATTGGCTAGTGTTAAGATTACCCGACTGTTGATAAATTGATGAAGAACCAATCAATATATATATAAAGAATGATTAAAATTGTAAGCTCATGAGTTTTAAGTGTGTTAAGTAAACCCATGACGAACAATTAAAAAGTATGTAGATTTACATTTTTGTTATTCGGAGAGAACGAAGCAAAAAACAGGGAACAGAAAATCGCGGTGACAAAAAATAACAGATGTCGCGGTATTGTATAGGAATAAACTAACAAGTATAAAGTAGAGTTACAAAAACAGAAAGTAATTGCAATTAAAGTTTGTTTGACAGTGATCTAGTTAGGCTTACCAAAAATAAAGAAGTTCTGGTGGACTGTTATCAATAAGTATAGCCTTATGTAATGTATTTATTACACACTATCCCGACCGAAGCTGGGTAGTTTCAGTGTAATGTAATTGCTGTAGCTAATTGCCGCAGCATTGAACTGACATGTGTGTTTATTGTACTTTGGCAACTGTTTATACAGCTGTATGGTGATGCGGGTGATGTGACTGGGTCTAAGTGGGAGAGGTGGCAGAGAAGGAGCTGTGCGCGGTAAGGTGATTTCATGCTGTTAACCAGATGGCAATTCGTTATCAGGAGACATGACCCACCTCCTCTTTCTTAGAGCGAGTGCGAGCACATATCGCTAGCGTCTTAAGTCGCTGGGAGACACTTCGATCATCTAAAGAAATGTCTTTTCAATTTTCCTTCGAACTTAACAAAAGTGAAATACAAATTATAAAATATTTGAATCCCAAAATCTCTATTCGAATAGCGACTTGATATTCGAATATTCGAATATTCGTTAACATCCCTAGTTTTAACAGAAAGCATGCATTACAAACTGGTAAAAGTTGACAGTCACATTTCATGCATTGGCGCCATGTGTCAGTCCAAAATAGCTAGTTTCAGGTTTGCTACAAAGTTCTTTTTACTACTAAAATAAGACAACTATGTATAAATCCCCTTTAAAATTGCTTAACTTTTTGACAATTATTAGCATAAAGCATTAATGCGCGACTTTATAACTTTAGAAAAAAATGCCATTAAATATAATTGTCGGTTATTATTTCTTGATGCAGTTGTGTTTTTATGCTACATTCTAGACATGATATTAAATGGAAGCCCGATTACTATAATACATTGAATTCACATCTATGCATGATAATCAACATTCAGTTAAAGTAGCCCTGAAGGACCCATAATGTTTATTTTCTACTGTATGACACTGTACAGGAAATGCAAAACAAATACTTTTTCTATCGTACATTATTTTGCATCGTGTTTATTATCGGTCTTTTCAATCTGGCTGTAAATGAAGGCATATGACGGCAATATAGAATTTTTTGTTAGTCTGAAGTGAAGAAGACGTGCAATGATTAATGAGCTGTCACTCTGTCTTTTATCAAAGTTACAGTGTATACTGCGAATAAAATAAACAATATTTCGCTTAAGTCTCTCTAGTGACGGAAATATTTTTTATTTTTTATTTTAGTTACATTCACAACATGTAAAGTACAGACATACAAGTTTTCAAACATCTAATTATCAAAATGCATACAAGTTCTATTATATTATCTACATATGTGTATACTATAAGTCTGAGAAATTTATAACACATTAATATTTTACCTTAAAAAGAATCAGAGTTTTACCCTTTTTGCCTTTATCTAACCAAAGGCCTTAGGTCTCAATATCAAAAGTTATTTGAGACAGTTTTTAGAAAATGTGTCCTTCTTTATATTCTTATTTAAAAAATGTAGCTATATAGTTCTATCTAAGATAAAATAATAATAAAAGTATATGATATCAAACCTGTAGAGTTATAATTGGAAATTGTTTGATTCTATCAGAGTGACAGTGTATAATGCGAATAATATAAACAATATTTCGCTTTAGTCTCGCTAGTAACGGAAATATGGTTTCAGTTTATTTCCACCAGTGAAATTGAGAATTTTAGAAACATCTGTTTGAAACCAAATTAATGCATGAAAAAGTAACAGGGGGAAGCATAGTGAAATAAAGCAATAAGGTGCGCTAAAGCATTTAGATTTATTGTGTAAGTTGTGTTTTTTCTAGAAATGAAATGCATATGCTGGAAAACTGTCGACAGTAAATATTCTTAATCCATAAACCGAACATCGTTTAATACTTATGAGAGTTTACCTGAGAAATACTTTGATAAATGCATTTATGGCCAAAATTTGCTGATATAACCCAACTGATTTATCCGATTGGCTCTCTGCCTCTCGCAAGGCTGCAGCTGCATATAGTATGTGTTAACTTATCATCCGCCCGAGCAGTCTCATTATCTTTCTTGTCATTTATATTCCCTTCTTTGTCAATCGTAAGTTGACATTAAATGGAGTTTTGTTAAAAGCGTTTTGTTTAGTTAAACTTGTACATACCTCTGACAGTTTTACCTGCAATTGCTGACACATCTCAATTAAATACCGAATTCCATCTTTAAAAAAACTATAACATATAATGATGTCTTTTTTGATACGACGACCAAGGTAATATAATATAAATAAAATATATTTTATTTTTTTCATTTTTTTTAAAATTTCAATTGTTGTTATTTTTCAAGCTTTCGACATAATGAGCTAAAATATCTAAAATATTAATACAAAATACTCTAAGCTGTTTCATATTTCAGCATTTTTTCTTAAACTTCCTCAAACCATAATCAACAAAATAAAATAAAATGCAAAATATTAATTTTATAAAATGAACACTAGAAGCCAATGATGAAAGTAATAACTGCATTATATGAATTGTGCTGCTGAGAAACCCTCTATATTGCGATAAGCACCTCGATTAATTCAAACAAACTCAATGACACATATTAGAATATGGGGTAATACTTTAACCACAATTGACATTTCAAGCCATCAGCGCCTCTTACCGTGCAGTTTTATTTCAGTACATAAACATCGTTGGTACGTTTAAGTCAATTCTAAAGTTTCCTTTAAGAGCCTAAGCAATCGAATTAATATAAAGAGAAATTATTCCTTCTTACACATAAACTCATTGCGTTAAGAGTAAATCCCGCTCCAAAATAATGTGAATCTGAACATTTTGCTCAATGACTTTAAAGCTTTTTTTCTAGGAAATTGGCATAATGTGAACCCTAGAAATAATCGTTAGTATTAGACCGTTTATATTTTGCGCAATTTTACTCGTTTGTGTCCTACTAACATGTTGAAAAAGTAAACATTACAGTTTACACAACCATGTCGCAAGTGCCCCTCCGATAAGTCAATAAATCTTTGTAAAATTTGTGTATGCACTTTTAAGATTTTCAATAGTTTAAACTACTTAGTTGTAAAAGTAGTTTCCAATGTTTTCCAGAAATCACATTACTGAACAAGTCTTTTATTGTCAAACGGACTTGTAAAGCATCATATTATAATGCAAAAAACCTAGTATTATCCTACAATAATGCAGCAATATATTCTAGCAATTTCAAGTTTTTTTTTTTTACCATGATCAACCTCTACATGCATTTTTATATAAAGATTTAAATACGATTAAAAAAGATTAAACTAAGATTTTTTTTACATTTTTTACTTTTAGTTAATGACATGATTTTTCCTTGAATTTAGAAAAAGAGAATATAAATCTGATAACTCATAAAATTCTGAAGTTATAGATAAATACCTAATTTTTAAAATGATAATTTGTCACGTTTCCTGAAAAATATGTATTTAGGATTCAATGACAAACGAATAGAATATTAGTTAATGTAATTTCTTTTGAAAATGAATAATTGGAATGATTAGTTACGTCAGACGTAATTGCTGATGTATAATTTGGTGTTGGAAAATTCATTAACATTTAATCATTGTGTGTATGAAGCAGTCGATAATATGTCATGCCATTCATTAGACAGCATTTAAAAAGGTTTCTTTCGTCAAAAGATAAATCATTTTCAATACGACTGACACAATTAGTGTAAAATAAAAGCATCTGGTATGTATATGAAACTTGTTCAAAATAAATCCAGTCTCAAATTAAAAGAACACATTAGAAAGGGTGTTTATCGCTAAATTTCTCACCCCCAGTTCAAATTGACAAATTTCATAACCAATTTTAATACAAAGTAAATAATTTAATAAAACGATGTTTTCCATATCTTTCTTTCGATAATTACCGAATGGCACAGCATCCAAATGTTAATAGATGTGTGGTTAAGTAAGGTCTAGCTTTCTAGACTAACTCTAACTTCTATTATTTGCAGTATTTTGGGAAATGGAAGAACACATTTTATTGCCAAAAGTATGTAACTGAAATGCTAGATGAATATCACACTTGTCCAAACATGATTTCGTTTTTTAGTATAGAACAATTCATTTTGTCTGTACGATTGGCGTGGAATGACAATGTTAGATGTTAGTAGGCCATATACATTCGCATTGTTTTGTCTGCGATGATGTTTTGAACACTGAAAGAAAACACGTATTTATTCAGAGCAGATAGCGTAGGCCATCTTTCTTGATGTTGTAACGGAAAGATACAGTTACTAAAATACTCAACACAGTTATCGTTTCTGTAGAAACACATGCACTCATTTACCTAAAGCATAAGCATGGTTTTTAAAAATGTTACATCAAAAAGGCCATCTTTCCTTTATGGATTAAAATGAGTTGTTGAATATATGATCTTGCTATACTTTACGTTGTACCGTTTATTACTGTAAGAATGTTTACATAAAGGCTCATCATTTGGACAAAACAACTAGTTCCGTATTATAAAATAACATGATACGTTTACATATATCAAATAGATATTTTGTCCGGAACATTTTATACTTTCCAACCACAATCAGTAACATATTAAAACCAATGTATCCTATCAACCAAACAGTCCTCATAACATTTAGCTCTACGAATAATATTACATGTATGATATGTGTGCAAAGAGTAAAGCTCATTTCTAAGAATTTTAATAAAATACACTTTAAATCCGTCAAACCACCCAGAGCTGTCAAAAGCAATTCTTTTGGATATGCCCTTAAAGACAACACCACGGGCAGACAGCAGGGCATGGGCACCTTGGTCAACAGGAATTCTACTTTGTATATAGGTGAAGTGTCACATAAATAATCTGGTGCTTTTTCTGCTGCATTTATATAGAATAGATAAACACCGAGAAATGCTGAAATGGAATATGTGGAAAATGACATAATATACAAAGTTTTAATCTTACCTACGCCAAGTATAAAGACAATTAATGCTAAATGCTAAATACATTGTGTGTAATAAAAAGACTGACTAGAAATGACAATTAAATAATAAATATAAATATAAAACATGGTGCATTTATTTATTTTTAAGCATCTCACATAATCTCTTGGAGATAAATTTAAGTTCGAATACTGATGCAGATGGAGTGAACATCAGAGTTCAAGATAAAAGCACGTGGTTATATCAAATGCTGCAATAATCTGTTTTTGTATACAAATTGAAACTCAACACTCTGCATCTTCCAAGCTGTCATTTTGTCAACAGCTGTGCTTTGTAAGTAAACTAAAAAGAGAGTTTTAATTGTATTAGACTTTAAAATCGTGGTGCATTATGAAGTGCTCAGTGACAGATCATTTATCACCGCACCGTACACAATGGCAATATGGCAAATGTCATAAGAAATGTCAGTCTGCTTCGTATTATGCGCCTGTATTCTCATAAATATCAAATTGTAGACGAGCGTTAAATAGTATTGGTAAGAGGAAATAGGTATTTCTCTTTTATTCCTTTTATAATATTTTTTTTTCAAACCCTTCAAAACCTTCTCAAAATATAAACCCCGATAAAAGAATCGACCCGTCTCATCTCTCCGGTATGTTGCCAGCCGCGCTTATATGAAAACATGACATGCTTATACGTCAGTAAAACGACACTATATTTGTTTAAGCATATTGTATTTCCAAATATTTTTCTTTACTATTCATTTATAGTTACAAAAAGCATAGGTAATCGGGTTGAGTAACAATCTTAACATTTAAATTAAACCACTAGTCTCCAATCACCGTGTACATACAATATACATGCACCGAGTTCAATTTACCTCTGTAAATGAGAGAGTCCTGATATTACGATAATAAAAGATTAATACAATTATACATTAATAAATCTTTTAAAAGAACAACATTTCGATAAAACAAAAAAATACAACACAAGATTTACAATACCATAAAATATAAAACATAATAACTTAAATTACATTGACATGCAAAATAAAAAAGACGATATTTTGTTTTTGAATGCATCGCGTGTATCTTCAGCTCTCAGGGCATTTGGCTCCAAAATATGACATCTCAATGATCTGTGTATTTAATTAATCTTGACACGATTATAAGTTTGGACATCATGGCAATGTGAAGCTTAATTATGTAGAATAGTGTAAAGAAAATATGGATTAATCATAGCTGATCTGGAAAAGAAATCGTATTTGAGGTTCGCTATCACTGCAGTATTTCTTTTGGCATTTTGAATGTCATTAGTACAAAAATATGACTAGGTCCTATAAGTTTTTCATATAATGGCATTTGAAATTGTCGTAACGAAATGTATACACATACAAGCTGAGTGTAGATGTGAAAGTTACGATCAATGGAACAGAATGCATCAGAATGTATATACCAGCAACACGTTTTATAATACCATATATTATATTAAACAAACTTAGTTACAAATAAGTACAATACTTATTTAACAAACAGAACAACAAATCATTCATCTCAAAGGAAGTCAAAGCTTAAAAATTAGTACAATATATATTTAACAAACAGAACAACAAATCATTCATCTTAAAGGAAGTCAAAGCTTAAAAAATTAGTACAATGTATATTTAACAAACAGAACAATAAATCATTCATCTCAAAGGAAGTCAAAGCTTAAAAATTAGTACAATGTATATTAAACAAACAGAACAATAAATCATTCATCTTAAAGGAAGTCAAAGCTTAAAAATTAGTACAATGTATATTTAACAAACAGAACAACAAATCATTCATCTTAAAGGAAGTCAAAGCTTAAAAATTAGTACAATGTATATTTAACAAACAGAACAATAAATCATTCATCTTAAAGGTAGTCAAAGCTTAAAAATTAGTACAATGTATATTAAACAAACAGAACATTAAATCATTCATCTTAAAGGAAGTCAAAGCTTAAAAATTAGTACAATGTATATTTAACAAACAGAACAACAAATAATTCATCTCAAAGGAAGTCAAAGCTTAAAAATTAGTACAATGTATATTTAACAAACAGAACAATAAATCATTCAGATCTCAAAGGAAGTCAAAGATCATCCAAGTTCTAATAACATAAGAATATGAAAGACAAAGTCCTATGAGCATTGCAACATATACAAAAAATTGAAAAGACACAGCACCAAGGTATTTACATGCACGCCAAATGTAAAAGTGAGAACAAATCTGTCATTTAACAAAAAGAGCAAACCCGACAGTTACCGCCTTGGAACGGTCAGTCGGCAATATGAACCGACTGGGGTACTTGAACCGGTTTTACAGAGCTCTAACCTCGCACTTCCTAATGGGTTTCTTGAATGCAAGCAATAAAAAGAAAACCGATCCATTTGAATAAGTGTCCAAGCGCTGACGTGCTGTTTGACAAGTTATGACGAAAGAAGTGACGTCATTGAAAAATAATGTCCACATAGTGTTAAGAAGAGAAATAAGTATTATTTCGATTAGAAAAGCTACACAAAGTTAATAGTAAATGAAATAAACTTTTTGAATGAAGAAAAAAATAACCAGAGAAGAGTAATTGGTTGTAGCATCCTGTTCATGCGGAGATGGAATTGAGGAACCAAAGTCCAATGTCCATCAAAGGAAATACAAGTATCAATCCTTATAGGATTAGTTTAATGACAACATAGATTACATGCACGGGGAGATTTTCTACGACCGCCACACGGCACTCGTAACATTGTTGTGATTATGAATAAGAATATGTAATAACATTGTTCACTTACTCAAAGTAAGTGCAAATTCCTTTTAAAATCCAAAATAATGTCCGAAGATGTCGATTTTATCACTATGAATCCAAAAATTAATTAGCCGTAATTCAAAGCATATCCCCGACTGCTGTTATTTTAAATCACTTGTTGTATTCGTGGCTGGTCATTTAAGTCTGGAAAGTCTAAACAGGTATCGTTAAATAAAAAAAAAAACACTTATAATAGCTAATATTCGAGAGTGTACCAATCACGTCACACATTAAAACATTTCAGAATTTACTTCGAGCTTCTGCATATCGATATCAGGCGACGAAAAAAATATTATCAATTGCTGACGTAGCAGGGACGTTGGCATTGTCGCGACCGTCCCAAATGTCATATATATCACGATGGAAGATATCTATGTAAAGGTGACAGAAAACTGAGACATTACACAAACAGATCAAGTTAGCGCTTTGGAACGGTCAGTCAACATTGGAACCGACCTGAGAAACTTTTACCAACTTCCCGAGTTCAAACCTCTTGCTGGTTGTTCACAAAGAAAAAAAGAGTAAAAGGAAACAGTTTAATTTGAAACAAAACAATCCAAGCAATGACGGATGCTTAGAGTTAAACAATGACATCATAAAACAAGAAAAGTAGTGATGTCAATGGAGATATGTTTAATTTGTATTCGGGTGGCGGTGTACTTTTAATTTAATGTACAATTGTTACTAGAAGATCAAAGAGAAATAACACATTTCGACGATTTTTTTTTACCTCAATTAAAAACATAAACATCAGAGAAAGATCGTTATATAATAGGTAAAATATTTAAGTCAGCCTTTTTCAAATTGATATCAGCAGACCAATTGTCTTTTGAGCCATGTAATGATTGGCATGATCTGTTTCTGTTGGGTTGTAGTGGTCTGTTTATGGTTAGTAGAAACTGAAGTTTCAAGGTCTAACGAACGTCAAAAAAATAAAGGTAACAATCCTGATATGATGAAATAAATGACAACAAAGCCTATATTCAATTAATCTATTACTTTGTCTAGAAGCTTAAATGCATGCGCATGTTTGTTTTAAATAGGGTGTTAAAAAGAGACAACGTTAAATCAAATGATTTTAGTGTGAACATTGAGAAACCGACTTCTTGTTATTGAGTTTAATCTACTGCAACTTGTTCATCACAATTTATGTCGGGGTAAATGAAAGATAGACACGACACACACGACAATTTCACAGTTGCATGCTCGGTGGCTATTGAACGGGACTCATGTCACTGGCACATATGTCATACTTTTGATTGTAACGGTTGACATGTCTTGAAAGCTTTGCATCGTTGTTTGCCTTCAAGTTTTACCAGAGATTTTTGCATCACTTATACTTAACAACAAAGCGGGAGTGCTAGCTACACATGCAACAATCCATTATACGCATTTACATGTATTTGTGTATACTCGTCAATACGTCGTCCATTTAAGGAATCATTCAACCATTTTTGTAATCACTTTTTTTTTAAAATTCTGATAATATATAAAAATGGATAAATGTGTGTTTGGGTGTTTTAGTGTATCTTTTTTCTCGTTCGCATAATCGTGTCTTAAGTACTCTTTTTTCAATGCAAGGGCAGTATAATCGACGATTTTGATTCATTTTCTTATATACTTACAGAAGTAGAATATTATGTTTAAAACTTTTATTTCTATTCAATCTTTTAGCCGGTTGAAAGTTCTACATCACAGTTTTGTCTCGAAGCACCCCAGAGAAAAAAAATGTTATATTCTTTCGTGATGAATTGGTACCAAACATCTGTCGGTCGAATATAAAACAGTTAATTATGATGCATAAACATAAATAGATTAACTGATTGAAAGTTATGTGGTTAGTGTAGCTTATCAATTCCCACTCATATCTATGGCAATATCAAGCAGCCTTAACCCATATTAAGTAACCTTGTTGTTTTGATGTTATGATTGCGCCTCCTTATACGACACAAAATGTCAAATGCAACCTTCAAAAATACATGAATGTTACTTATTGCTCTTTTTTTAAAAGATAATTTTGTGGTGCGGTTTTGTTGGCATAAATTTTAAGAAGAGAGAAAGGCTGGTTGATGCTTTGTTAGTTTAGTATCATAAACAGCGAGACGTAAAATAGCAAGGTAATAATTAACATTTATATTAATTAATGATCGTTAAATTAATTACTATATTTTCTTTGTTTTTATTAAACAAAACAGGAAACGCGTTTTAATTATTTTATACATATGCAATTTGTACGATTAGCGTTTATATTTGCCATGTGATACCATCTGACAGAAGTTCTCTGCAGTTAACTGCCTCATTCTATTATTCTGTTTTATTCTGTAGAAAATATACCAATAAGTAGAATAAGAAGTTAGCAATAACGCTAAAACATTTAAAAATAACACGCCATTACAAAGTTTGCGTAGATTATTTCACTCCGGGACAGTAAGGTTGTGCAAGACATTTGACTGACAAAGGCTTTTAGCGCGAGACTTATGTAATAAAAACTGATTGTTGTTTCGTTAAAGTCGATTAGCTGAATGGGCTTCACAAAACTGTCATCCGAAGCATTCTTCTAAATGCATTAACAAAATTAATAAAACAAAACAAAACAACAACAACAAACAACAACAGCAACAACAAAAACAAAACAGCACCAAACGTGTCTTTGTTATATGTGGAAAGTACAACAATCATAGACTGGTAAATAGTTATTATGATTTAATATACACAGTGTTTCATGTAACTTCGGTCTTAAAGACTAATAATCAATTTGTATCACGTCAGTCAAATTGAAATAAAGCTTTTTAAAGTCTTGCTTTAATTTTATCACTAAAGATACGTTCTTTGAAAGATAACCACTCCTCTGTAAACACTTTAAATGTTAATCTCGTGCATTAAAATAAAGTTTCAAACAATAACAAATCATAAAGTTAACTTGGACAATCAAAATAAAAAAAGTTAAATATATGAATCGAAGTTATTGTATATAAAAACATAACAGATACACATATTGCTTTAACATTTCAAAAGAATAAGAATATACGACAAAGTCCTATAAGCACTGCAAAATATACCAAACTCCGAAAAGGCAAAGAACAAAGGTATTTCACATGCAAGCCAAGCGAAAAGTAAGAACAAATTTGTGATGGGTCATTTAACGAAAAGAGCAAACCCGACAGTTACCGCCTGGGATCGGTCAGTCGGCGATATGGACCGACTGGGATGCTTAAACCGGTCTTACAGAGCTCTAACCTCGCACTCCCTGACGAGTTCCTCAAATGCAAGCAATGAAAAGACAAACGATCTATTTGAATATAAAATGTCCAAGCGCTGATATTTTCTATAAGTTATGACGAAAGTAGTGACGTCATTGAAAAAATAATGTCCACATAGTGTTAAGAAAAGAATATGGTATTATTTCGATTTGAAAAACTACATAAAAATGGTTGACTATAAAAGAAAATAACTTTCCGAATAATGAACAAACACGACCAGAGACGAATAAATGGCTGTAGATTCCTGTTCATGTGAAGATGAAATTGAAGAACCAAAGTCCAATGTCCATCAAAGGAAATACACGTAACAATCCTTATAGGCTGAATTAAATTGCTATTAGATGGAATTGTTTTCTTTACGTTTTAGCGTATATCAGCGGAGTTAAGTTAGAGGAGAAATTATTGATTTATTTATTTCCATACACATATAAATAATGATATGGATTCTATAAACATTATTACTGATCCACCGGCTCTAGATAACTTCTAATGGTGAGACGATAAACCAACCTTCAATAATTATTGCTCCAATCAGAGAATGAACAATGTGCTGTAACGATGACCCATTTTTTGTTGTCACACTGACAGGAGGTAATCTACAACGGGAAGTGACCAATCCACCCAATGCCACAAACGCTCCAATTAGAGATTGTACAATAAAATGTGCTGTGACGATGACCAACCTTATTAAGTAAACTAATTTAAGCATTCGAATGACATAGAAATATTATTTAAACCTATACCAAACTTAGAAAATATTACAAATAAATAGTTACAATATAGGCATAAAAAATTGTATATAAATAAAATTGTAGTCCTATTATTCTACACATGACCATAAGTTATAGTTCACAAAATGTCCTCGACATTTTATCTCTACAATTAAAATCTCAAATGAACAAAGTTAACTTTATGAATTGTATTAGATTTCCTTTCACAACTAGCATTTGTCTTTATTGCATTAAGTTCAGGATTTAAACATGTTTTTTTTTACCAAAAGGTGTTTTAGACCTGCTAATAATACTAATTGGAGTAAGAAATTTAATCCTACATTTCAGGTTGTCTTTCTTTTTTAAGTTCAAAAAACTCTTTATGATACTAGTTTAAAATGAGATTACGAACAACCTAAAATATGATAATAATAAAGCAACAGGCTTAAACTGGAAATCGCAGCTGTTTGGAAACAGAAAAGGACAAAGAATTCCAAAGATTATAGTGCAGCTTGCAGTTATAAAAATGCCAATATGTTACAGGCAATAACATGAATTTGCATATTTGTCCAGATATTTTGCCAGTTACAATTATAAAAATGATGTAGCCGACGACAATGAAGAAAGCAATGTAGCATAACAATTATACATGTATATATTGTTACTTTTGTTTCTGTGTGAATGACGCATGCACTTTTAATTTTAATTTCATAGAAGGCAAGTGGTTAGCTTTAAGAATGAGCAGAATTTGAATAATGACCAATGTATAAAAATACTAGTGTTTACATTTTAAACATATTTACACTCTTCAAAACACATTGTTTAAATAATTGATAATTGTAAACCTAATATCAAAAATTATTATAGACGATATGTGTTTTGCACTCATTTTTGCTACATTTTATTCATAATTTTATTCATAGCATATATCATATCTAGATACTGTAAAATATTTTTACGCGTTCAATAACACATATAGAAAATACTAAACACAGATTAGAGAATAATAATTACGGGCTTTCCTTGAAGACTAATCTGTCACTATTTTTCTGTCATTCAATCAACCTAAAAACAAACAAACAAACAACTCCTCAGTTTTAACCCGCTGATATGCATCACATTGCATTAAGGAAGCCAGCGAATACCAGCATTTTCAAGATGTTTTTTTTTTAATTAAAACGCGTCTCTGATGTTCCTTTAAATACAAACATTTTCGGATCATTTTCATTTTTTATTTTTATTTTTTCAATTTCAGCCTCCTGTTTTTAATAGTCTCGATATTTTTAAAATCCATTTGTTTTAGCGTGTGTAAAGGTCAAGTCTTAGAAGCGGCTACTTTTCAAATTGATTTTTTTTACAAACAATTAAAGTACAAATTAAACTTTATTTCGATTTGAACAGCGAAATTAATGATATAATTGGTAAATAGCAGATATGTACCTAATGAAGATATAATTTTTGCCCGTCATATGCTCGACAAAAGTATTATCCCCATTCGTTATATAAACTAAGGCAATCTTTGCTACTTGACTATTTTGGCATGTTATAACATGTGTTATAAAGCACACACGGTAGTTACCGTTTAACCGTTGCTCACAAGGATAATACTTCATATTCCTTTGAATAGCAGAGCGTCGACAACTAAATGGTTCTCTGCATAATATCCGAATGTATTCTTATTGTTCATTCTTAATTAGTGCAGAAACATATCCTATCTATAATCTTATGTCATGTTATTAGTTCAATATGATGTTTTTGTTTTTGAATGCATTGCAGCGACAAATTATGATTATTATAGCCACGTCCAGCTTTTTCGGTGGTGGAAGACCCTAGACAAATGTCTGGGTAGAACCACCGGCGCACCGCAAGTCAGATGGAAGACCTTCCCACATTAAGTCTATCGCCCCGAATGGGACTCGAACTCGGCGAGAGGCTTAGCATTCAGATCAGTAAGATCAGTAAGATAATTGCTGAAGACTCTTAATATTCTTTTTTTTTGTATCCATATGGGGATAGTGTATAGAACAAATCTATTTTCAAATACTTTTAAGAAAGCGAACACGAAAGAACATATGAACAAATGAATGTGAAATGGAACTATCAGAAAACTCTCATTGAACGCAAGTCTTAATCAAATTGCTTAGCTGAGTCTTCGTGTCTCTGAAAGACAAAATATGAAAGACGATGCTTGTATTGACAGACGATTTCAAAATGTAATTAACAAAGTTTTTACCTCTTATTTTATAACGTTTCGCTCTGCATAAGATCAGCAGTTCCCCCAAAAGCAACTTCCAATTTCAACAATGTTAATATTCACAATGTAATTGTTAGTTTTAAGCTTAACCGAAGTTAGAAGGAAGTTAAGCAAAAAGTGCAAAAATAACATTGACTGCTTCCCACACACGCTTTGAAAGTCATAAACATATCATAACACAGTTAATTTATAATTATACGTTCTTTGCCAAGATACTGACTATTGGAGGACAGGACGTTATAGTTTGTCTTGAATTCGGACAATAAACGACCCAGTCTTTAGAACAAGGGCTTACAATACCATATAATGCAATCATATTAGATAGATCAAGCAAGTATCTACCCCTGTGGTTTAAAAAAGCTAATTCTGGTTTTATTGTAGGCCAAGCAAGGACCACCGGCTATTGTAATGGCATCACTTTGGTTAAGTTCACGACTCTAGAAAAACATGCACACTTTGGAAACTTCAATGAGATGTCATTTTATTTAATAAGTATCACGACATACGCTGTATTGGCTCTATACATGTATTTATGCCAGTGTAGGTTTTGATTAAATTAAAGTGCGCTATGAAACAAGCTTGGAGAAACAGCATGCCTTTTACACTTAAACTACAAAGAGGTCAATGATTATGCAACAGATAAATGGAGTTTTAAATCATAAAACTTAAAATACTCTTTTAATTCTCTAATAAATAACGGATATTTGCCTTGTTCTACTCAGCTATGGATTTGGAAATAAAACTGAAGACTGGTAAAATGAGCTCATACAAATTATAGATAGTTTATTCAAACAATCCAGAAGGTCGTAGACCCATGAGGACAATAGATACATGGCAGAACAGTTACAACACAAACGTGAAACGATATAATACACAGTACATAATGTTAACAATAAAGTGATAAGATAAGTAAACAGTAATAATAAGTATGCTATATTTAGAACTAACCATGAGTCAGAATTGGTATTATTCGTCGTAATTCATAATCAAGCTTATCATCGCAAATAAGTAAAACTCTATTCCATATATCATTATGACTCTTGGCAAAATGGTAAGCCAACAAAGAAAAAAATGAATATAACTAATGTTTTATACAACTTGAGCATCCTTTTGATAATTGTTAACAAATAATAAAAACGCTATAAATACTGCTCATTAAAAGGAAATCCACAACACCAATACGAACTTCATTATTTGCTATATTATGCTTATATAAAAGTAAGAAAGAATTCCACGCTGGACAGCCATTTCCACATATATACAATTGTGTATATATAGTCTAGTATTGTATATTTATAAATATATCATCTACGCCATATGTGTTGAATGTAACTTATGAATTAGTTTCAAAACATTCCTAATGTTGTATATTTTGATGGCACAGAAGATAAATAATCAACATGGAGTATAAATATCAGTTTACTTAAAAGTCAATCAGTTTCTAAAAACCAATCACAATATTCTTTTAAACTTTGATTTGCTCAATTTTCATTATTTTTAAAATGAATTAAATTACTCTTTAGTTGGGTGTCCCTTTTAGTAAGATGGACTCCAACGACATTTAAGAGCATTGCATGTTCAAATAGTTTTACGATATTTTGCAATAGTTTCTGTTTTGGTGCATAAACATCAACCACTACATAAACAAATAACAAATAATGTTCTTACTATTCGTTCTTAGTCTTTGAATCTATTTATTCGTGGTGGTTAAAAACTCGCATCTTGGTGTGAAATTCAGAAATCTGTTGATACTTAAATGTTTATGACACACGCTAAATTATCGGTTTACAATACATAATTCAAAGAAAACTGCTCAAAATATCCAAATCGATCGAAGATAAAGTCATTGACACAAAGATGAGACTTAAAATGATATTGTATTTAAAGAAACTCAAGCATTTGCCTTTTCAGAAGAACCTATGCAACATGTGGATTGCGTACTTTCCCTTTGTCTTTTAAGGATTTTAGAGCATGGTTTAATTATGTACGTATTTATGGCTGAAATATGCATTTCTTGATTTTTGTCATTGCCTATATCATTCGTCGTAAATTGTTATGAAGGTTTATGTCATGGCTGGTAGATTCGTGACTGAATTCCGGAAAACCTGCATACAATGCAACACACACGAAATTAAGAACATAGTTACAAAAGCCATTAAAAGAAATAAGTGCCCATATACATATTTATTTAACAGTTAAGACCGGTTCCAGAGTTTTAACAGTGTCATTATGATCATTCTGAAATCATCAATTTTGTGTAATATTATGGCAAATGCGACTTTCGAATACATTGTTTACATTATTTACATATATTTGCCACCCGCGTGGATTCGAGTTCCGGTCGGGGTGAGAAGTTTCAATGGGGCGGTCTTCGTGCGGCGCGCCGTTGATTTTTCATATACCCTGTCTCATCTTTGTAACCACAGATCTCAATTATTTATTTCCTTTTGTCGTTAATGTATCGTTAAGATAATAAGATAATAAACTGTAAAATTATTCTTTATGGCATATTCTACAACATTTGACGTGCTAGAGTACAACACCACCATCAATTTTAATATCAATTTAAATCTGCATTATTTATACAAGAGAATTACAAACTCGATGCGACAATTTCTTTTCATAACAGCAGGTCAGACAGTCGTTTATCTTTCCTAAAATTTAACAATTACTAGTATAAAGTAATGTGTAGATCTAGGTAAAAATTCATCTCGTCACATATCGAAGTAAGATTCTTAATAGCATTTCGTATAAAAGAGCACCGCACATTGATTAATGCAGATCAAAATGACATGAACGTAAACGCATTCACATTTCCCAGAATAAGATTTTTCACGTAGGACCAAAACTTGGCGGCTCCAGAACATTACATGAGGTCGAATTGCATTTGCTATTTTTATTATTTATGAGTTTTGCACATGGTGGTTATCGTATTATGTAGATAATTTGTTGTTGTATTGGCATTTGCATGTTAATCTTCTTCTAAAATACCACTATCTTTGGCAAGTGCACTTGGCAGTGGTCATAGAAAATTATAATTACGGTCAATGGGTTTGTTTGTTGATGTATCGTCTGACTGTCATTTAGAACTATCGCGTACAACAAAACCATCTTCGCTCGGTAAAGTTATGTTAAAACCCTTTTATTAAAATCTTTTATACACCATATAGATACTTTAAGACCGTATCTGACCTTTCAGGAAAAGATTAATAAAGGAAAACATGCACAAAACTTTTGTTCCAATGTCTTTATTTTCACGTATTGGTACTGGTGTTGAGTGGTGTAACAGTTCCAATATTTCTGAAAAAAGAAATTGTTTAAAATATTTCAATTGCCCGTCTCTTATTTGCTCTCGACATAGAGAGTGTAAGATATACGATGATTGTTTTACTACTTCATGAAGTTTAGTAAATACAATTGGTCGTCGTCTTCCTTCAATAGTCTGTGCATTGCCTTCTTCGTTATTTTTTATGTATTTTTGTGTATTTTTTCCAGACCGAAGGAAATCATAAGGGCTTGCGTGCAGTTCCCGCTATGTTTTCAAGCGGATTTGGATCACTTATATGCATGAATTATCACGCCTGTACGCTTTATCATCTGTCAATCGTCTGCAAAACCAGCAGACGGCTGAAATATTTCTTGAAATATTAACCCAGGATTGCATTTAATTAACCTGAGAAAATAATAAATAAATAGAATATATAAGGTTTTTACAAATCAGTGGAACGATCTAATACACGAAAGATATATTCATCCAGTCAATCCACTCGATCAAAAAGCATGCCAGAATGTAACATGTCAATTAGTGGAAAAAGTTTTCACTGTGTTAAAGAATGGGTTATGCAGATATATATTGTAGTCCTAGTTTTAAGAATGTTTATTCAGAGTAATATTAAAAAAATCTAATCAAAAATTTATTTTCAAAGAAAAAACTATTTATCCATCATGGCCTTTTCTACACATGTATTACTAAAATACCTTTATCGCATAGCATATATATCGTTAACTTATCCTTTGCATAATACAAGGCCATGGGAAAGAAAGTGAAAAAAATATCAGCGCACGTTTAATAAAAAGTTATAGGTAAAACTCATGTTGACCGATAATGAATGTGAAACCATAAGTACTTTCACAGTTATTTAATACATTCTGAACGACCAATCTATTTTATTTCGTATAAATGGGACGATAGTGTCAAGGTTTCTATTTCGTGTATTACTTCCTTGCCGTGCTAAAATGAGATTTCGATTTATGTTTCTGTGTGTTTGTGTGTGTGCATATGTGTGTGTGCTTGTGAATGTGTGAGTGTTTAAGTATATTATTGTTGCTATTTTAAAACCTAAATAATGATGCAGCTAGTCATTTTTAATTCCGGGAATTTGCCGTCATAGTGATTAAAAATACCCGAACATATTGACGTTTTGTAATTAGCTTTTTTAATGGACGATTAAAGGGAAATCTGTTGAAGTTTGAACTTTCTTTTCTGTGTAAAGAACAAAAATATAATCCCTTTGTCAATTTTTAATTTTATTATTTTAAAGAATTTATGGAGAATGGGAGCAGGATGGATAATGTTGAGCATGATTATCTATATAATGAAGAAATATATTATCATAATGCCATTTTCGATGAAATAATTTCTAAGAATCTCCTTTTAAGTAACTGCTTGTGCAATCTAAAATTATATTTTGATTTTATCTTGAACGCTGGGCGAAGAATCATCTCTCATTTCTATGAGCCTTAAAATACAATTATAAGTTCGCATCTGAGTAAATTCCTTAACAATGATTTGAATGAAAATTGTCATGGTGACTGTAATTGTTTTGCCATGTGCTTCTTTGAAAAAAGGAACTGTAAAATAAATATACTGAAAAGTAATTTGACAAACTATTTAAAGTACATTTTGTAATCATGTTTTGTCATAATGGTATGTAATAACAGCGTACCAAAAATCACAAATCAATTTCTTGTCCACTTAGCTGCTTTGTAAAAGGTCGCCACTTAGCATATTAAATACCGTTACAAGGAACAACAATCAATTGTCAAATTTAATCAAGAAAAGCATCGCGCTGAAAGCGAGTGTCAATCAAATTGTCGAGTAGGAACTGTCTGTCCTGGAGCAAAACAATATCTGGAAACGATGTTTGTAATGGCAGGCCATTTTAAAACGTAATTACCGAAGTTGCTAACTCTCCGTTATTGATGACTTGCCCGATGGAGTAGAAACAACAAACAATACTGATCTTAGATCGGATAAAATACCAGAATTATATATCTGTGTGATAGTGTGTGTGTAAGCGCGCGAGGATAAGAGTTGGTTTGCTTGAAAGAGATACCTTTTATAACCAAACACTTGCCCATTTTACAAAAAAGTATATAATAGACAAATACAATATATAATAGACATGTACAAATAGAGTATTCAAACTCAGTCAATTTTGGCTTAGAGCAGTATGAACTGGATCATATCTATTTAACCTACGTTATGTTGTCGCCTTCATAGAGAAAAATCTAAATCTAAATTTAAATTAATACACTAAACAATAAAGGTTAAATGCCAGTAATAGAAAAAATAGAAGCCTTTGAATACAATCTTCCACCCAAACATGTCCATTCGTACACTTAAATACTGCATACAACATGTCGAGCAGCTGCATGCAATTGTGTCATAGTCGTGTTAGATTAAATAAACAACAATTAGTATTATGTCATTTGGTTGGATGCAGTTTCTTATTCACTCAAATTACAAAGAATGGGCGCTTTTTCATATAATAGGCAAATCCCCTTGAAGCTCACGTTACTCTTAAGACGACTTCGCTTTTATGACAGTTAAGAGGCCCAATTAACGGTCAAAGTAGGCTATTATTTGAGGACAGAAGTATAAAGCAACAACGACATAGACATATTTCCCTAGGATGACTTAATTTTTTAAATATGTAATTGTTAGCTTTAACTTTAACGTTGATGTTGTAAAATATGGCATTTTGTGATAATAGCTGACCGACATATTTAGTGCATATGCTAGATCTTAGCAGTTTTTGCGAACGTTAACCTTTTTCTTCATTCTCTCAGATATGCATGCTTGTGGATTGCTACGAAACAATTTTTGTATTGAATTATTTCATTCATATTTAACGTAAACCAGCAGTGTTTTAAAAGAATGTGATTTGCATTTAAGAACCCCCTCTCTGGGAGTGCAAGGCTTTATCTCTGTAAAACCAGTTTAAGTATCCCAGTTGGCCCATTTGCCGACTGACCGTTCCAAGGCGGTTACTGTTGGTAGTGTTTTATTTTGTACTACATCCTGTCATAGTTTTGTTGTAACTTTAAAACTGACTAGCATGTTAATGCTTTTGTCCTGTGCCGTTTCAAACTTTAATATATGCTGCAATTGTCATAGGACGGTGTCATATTTTCTTATTCATTAATATCTGTCACTTTTATTTATACATAATTTCAATTACCATTGATCGGAACCAAGTACTCTGGATACAAGAAAAGGAACCATATCTTACGTTCAGTAAGTTTTCTAAAACTGTTATAAGTCCACATATATCATTTAAACAAGAGTATATTTATGGCAATGATTTTGAATTAATATATACAAATGAAAGTCCAAAAATGAAAAGTTTTCATTTACAAATATACTCAAAACCTGGAAGTGCTATTTAAACATCGACTCTCTATTAAATCGACTGAAACTTCTGAGAATATTTGCCACTTGACAGCTCGCTATCGAAACTTTGATTAATGATCTGTCACTAGAAACCTAACGGAATGCATCGACGTAACATTGTAAACATCTTATAATCTAATGAAGATTCTCTTGTTGAGCTGTCTGACACTAGTAAAACATTTTCAATGCTATCGATTTATAAGTTATATTTGGCTGGAACTCGATCTTCTTTAAAGTTTAAAAAATTGCAATAGCTATAACAACTAAAATTCTATTTCCTTACACTTTTAAAATGTTCGAATTATCTTATATATCATCTTGCAAATGTGGTCTGTTATTTTGCCAAGTTTCGACATGTCTGCGACATTACTGTATGTTGCTTCAAACAAGCGACGTTTGTTATTTATTTGTTATACATGTACTTGTACATGGCCAAATGATATCTGCAAAAGTTTTTCGCGCATTTGTTTGAAATATACTAAATCTTTATTATAAATTTATTATGTTTCGGTATAAGACCTAATAAAACACCTTCTTTTAAATAAAAAAACACTAAAATACATAGGAAAACAAATTAAAAAATCTAATGACTGATGACTACAGACTGGACCGCATATTACAACATCGAAGCAAAAGACAAAACTTACTATGCATATCTTTCTGAATGTCCATCGCCACAGATAAAATATTTTTGACGGACCTATATAAAAAACAACAGTGAATACATGACTGGTGTCGAGAATCGAGAAGTTTATCTGACTAAGTGAGAAAGCGATCTATAGCTATTTTTGATTTTGTTGCGTCGTGTTGTTTGAAAATGATTTTTATGTATAGTTGAGCATTAGTCTTGGCTACTCCTATAACAACAACATCTTTTGGCAATGGTTTATTCTCTCTGGTGTCGAAATAAAATTAAAAGGACAAATAACTTCATTTGACAGGGTTATAGACGGACAATAGAACGTTTTCTCTTTAAAAATGACAATGAAGGTATATTGTGGATATATCAAAAGTAAAACCAAACGATAAATAACTGTCGATACTTAATTGCATATTATACTATAAAAGAAATGTCAAATCTAATTTATCTTTAATGATGATTTATTTACCAATTAGATCTCTCGATTTTTGAAATAACAGTAAATAAAAAATAAGAGAAACTTAGATATGATGAAATAAAAATATATGTTCTCAGAGTACTTTTAATAATATTAGTTTAATATAATTTCACCTGGAATTAAACAAATATTAACACTTGATGTTATCTCTATGATGTGATAATTAATCTTTTGAACGTATGTTGAAGATATTGTAGATCCAAACCGTTGAAATGTTTATTACAAACATTTACCTAAGAGCATCACAATATGTCATATATAGATTAAAATCAGAGATGAAAGATACTAATCAAATTAATTTATTCGTGTCAAGATATTGTTTGAAAATACAAAGGAATATCAGTCTGCAGACATATAACTTCGGTTTACAAAGTTATTTAGACTCGGGTCTTTTGGACGTATATCGTGTTGATGTGACATACAAGTTGTTTCTCGTGAAAAGTCCAGAATAATAAAATAATATCTATCGTGCGCATACAATCTATCTCAATACCTATAGAAATGCAGAAAAGCCTTTGAGTTGACGTTTAAAGTTCAAGATCACCGAAGGTTGTACTTATAAAATGTTATTGAGGCTCTGAATATTTTGAAATCATGGTATATCCACTCGTGATTGCCGACCGATTTCAATACATCAAATATTCTCGAAGCCAAAGGATATAATTATTAATAACAATCTTTTCAACGTGCAGTTGGATTACTCGCTGTAACAACCACTTCCATTAAGTCGAATAAACTCCAGGGTTCTTTAATGGAATGTCAACCAATGTTTACACCTCATTGGACGCCTCACGCCATATTCACTCTAGCTGAGCAGAAGCGCTTTTATATACGTGGCACTTTTGGAGTGGTATAATTCATTTGGTAACACAGTTAACTTGGCATATGTAATATCAAAAGTCGGAAATCCATTACGTTAAATAGAAACAGTATACTCAAATTCAAATATGTTAATTTATTTATTGAGTTTATCGAAAGATTTGAGTACCTAAATTATGTGTTATTTCAATCATCTAAGTGTTTATTTTCCATTTATATGAGTGGTCACAAATCGACAATATTTTTATGAATAGTTAAAAGATAATATATATATATTTGGATAATGACCTTCTTTGGAATAGTTGTTAAATTTCATTTTCCAGGCGCAATTCTTTTCTATTGTAGAGAAATATATATATAAAATGAAATCACACTATCACCGCAATGTCATAACAAGAGGCAGAGCATGGCTAGGGATGAATACTAACACTGCAATCTTTCTGTTATAATGTATTAAATACTGCTGATATTATCAAACCTGTTATCTCTGTTATCTGTGAAAGAAAGGAATGGAATAATAAACCGTGCCTCGGAATCATACTATGTGTCTTGCTATCAACTTCTTCTTCTAAGTTGATTTAATACATTCTCACAACCTCATCATCATCTAATTCACAATCGAATTTGATGCCGCCATATAAACTTGTCGAACACAATCACCAGGAAGATAGAGTTATTACAACGTCAACACTGATATAATTTGAAATATTTTCCGTGGGATTTTATAAATTATTTTAAGGAAATTGCTTAGACATAAAAAAACGATAACTGTATGAAAGTTTTTGTGTGTGCCACGTATCTAAGTCTATTGTAGTTTGTCAAACAGAACTTATACTAAATTAGAACTTCTAATTGCTGTACCACCTTTGGACCACATTACATAAACTCTTACAAAAGGATAACCAATGAATTATTATATAAGCAAGCGTTTCAAAACGTTAGTGCAGTCCGTTTACATAAACGGCCTTATCCTGTCTGTATATGTGTAAATCAAGTTGTGAATGGTTGGCCCACAGTACACAAATGAGCATGTGTGTTTAGTTTGTAAAAGTGTCTGTGAGAACTTAAAGTAGGCGTGAACTAAAATTATTTTTTCTAATAGTAACTTGAAGGATGCTCAGCATAAATATTGGTTGGCTATCCTAGATAACAACTTTTGCTGTGTCAGGTATTCTATTTATGATTGAATCCTTAAACAAATCTGAACATAAGTGTCACCAAACAAAATGAAATCGGTTATACATGTTATTCTGACTTAATATAAACTTGAATCTCCCGACAAATTCATAAAAACAAACAGAAGTTTTATGAAAACTTATGATTTTATAAAATCCAACGATAACAACGTTGATCGTTTTACACCATGACCAGACTTCTTTGCATGGCAACACACACACACACACGCACACACACACACACACACACACACACACACACACACACACACACACACACACACACACACACACACACACACACACACACACACACACACGCACACGCACACACGCGCACACACACACACACAAACACACACACACACACACACACCACACACGCACACACACACACACACACACACCACACACGCACACACACACACACACACACACACACCACACACACCACACACGCACGCGCGCACATACACATACATTGTATGCGTGTTTGTGTGATTCGGAGTTCAGAATTCATATTTACAACGGGCAGTTTAATAATGACGAATCCAGGCATTGATATGTAAATATCAATATTCATAATGGTTTATCAATTTCAGAAGTTAGAACATATTTGTCATAAGAACAACCCGTATCTGAATTTCAATGAAAACGTGTACATAGCTGCATTTGCCTAAAACAGTAAACATTGAAACAGTATTATAAAAAGCGTCCTGACATAAATACATGTACAAAGCAATTGTACACATTTATTCTCACTTTTTCTATAACATAGACTAGGATTGTACAATTTTTCAAAACATAGTCATGCATGTTAAAATGTAGGATAGCAAGGCTGATTTAAGCCATCATTGGTTTGTGACTTTTCTGGGACAGATGGGATGACAGAAAGGAGCGGAAATGTTAAGACAAGATATTAATGTAGATACTTTCACAGATACCTGGAATCTAATTCAAGAAAACAAATTCATTTATAGAACAATATTTAACTTTAATTTCGTGCTAGTAAAACTCATATTGTATTCAAATAAAATTATTCAAATGACAAGTAATTAATATTACTTTTTCAATTTTTGACATCATCATGGGAAGTCTTCTAACAGTATCTACAGAGACTTAACAATTTGTATCGATTGCATATAGATCTATGATGAAAACAAAGTGAAAATAACAACACACTTATAAATTTTTTAAAAACCTTATTTAAACACATCGTTTCGCAAGTACCTAGCCGAAAATGTGGAAAATCGAAACTGATGACTTATAATATTTTTGTAAATTGCTTAAAATACAACTGGCTAACATCACTGTTGTTTTCTTTTAACTAATATATAAATTGAAAGATCCAAGATCCAGTCGTGGCTTGAAAACATATTTTGAGTGTTGCTTCGAGGGATAATTCCAGACTTGCTTCTATTTGATATGTTTACACGTTCATATTTTTACTATTTAATCTAGATACCGACAGATAAATTCACCAAACCTGCTCGTAAAACATGAAGAGATTTCACGTCAACACCAACATTGGTTAAACAGGAAATTACCGGAGGTTTTATGGAAATAGAAAACATTTTAATTTTCGAAAATAAAAGAAATCTTTTTAACTCCAGTTAGAACAATTATTTTCTCTATTGGCAGAGTAAAGACGATAGAAGGCTGTCAAATAAGTCAGTAGATCTCGTTAATAAATTTCATATTAAACATTCAGCTAAAATGATTTCAAAGACATTAAGAACTATTGTGATAAATATTCTCTCATGGAAATGAAATAAGGTACCAAAATACTACGCGCCAGCGAGGACATATGATTTAATTCATTACTGAAATATCGCCAAAATACTCCCTGCTTACAATGCGAAGTGAACGACAATGTAATCAGTGCCTTACTAAATTATCCCCCATCTTTGTCATGAAAAATGCACTGCTGACCTGTTTGCACTGCTGGCTTTAACACTCAGCCAAGCATTAAACATAGGGAGGCATAGATAATCACATTTCATAAATTGACGCTATCTGTCAGCAACAAAGTTTTTGTCAATGACGTCACACGTGAAGTAGTCGTGAATGTTGCAAAGAATCCGTCTCTCGCCATCCCCAATATATGACCGCATATTACTCGATTCTGCTGTTTTAACTCTTAAAATAATTGCAATAACTGCAGAACAATGTATAATGTCCCCTTAAAATTAGATAACTTAAACATGAACGTTTCTAGATTTAATGCATTAATAAATGACTTAATATTATAAGTAAATTAAGTTGCCTAAAGTATAATTATCTGCCATTTATTTTTCGACTGGTAGGTGACGCATTGCTTATGGTTTGGAAACACGCAATAAATATTTACTGTTGGCAATATTTTACCCTAAGCAACAAATGCCAAAAGCCGAATCAAGTACATTCTTATGGATTTAACAAATTGAAATACAAATTCCAATGTTTACACAGCTAGACACAATGTTAACATAATACTTACTTAATGACACGTAGTTTTTATCTATTGCACTGTTAGCTGCAGCAAGTCGTATTTATTTCACTTAGTTGCATCTTTGCGTCATTGGCAGTTGTTTTGGCTTCAGTTATTTTCTTGCTAATGTAATCGTGCTTTTGTTTATTACAACCTTGACATGATATGTAAATGATGTTCGTTGACTATAACACATTTGAAAAATATCCGTAAGAAAAGATAAGGAAAACTAGGCGTTATAAACAAGATTCAATAATATAAGCCTTAAAATATTCATTATGTTTATTTTCTAATGTATAAAAACGTACGGGTAATGCAAAACGAATACTTCCTCTTAGCAAATGTCGTACATTATTTTGCATCTTGTTCATTATCGGTCTTTTCAATCTTGCTGCAAATGAATGCATATAAAGGCAATATGGAAGTTTTTGTCATTCTGCAGTGAAGTAGAATTGCGATGATTAATGAGCTGTCACTCTGCCTTTTATGGAATGCATCAAAGTGACAGTGTATAATGTGAGTAACATAAACAATAGTTTGCTTTAGTCTAGCTAGTGACGGAAATAAGGTTTCAATTTATTTTCAACAATTATATTGAGAAATTTATAAACAATTGTTTGAAATCAAATTAATAAATCAAAAAAGTGTCTGTGACATATTCTTTAATTTAAAATCCATGATACATGTGAAATACAAAACGTGTAAAAGGCAATAAAGTGACATTAAGTATTTAGCTATAATTTTGAAAATTCACTTGACTTTTTTTTGTTTTTCTTTAATAGAGAATAAAAAGATTTTAATAAATGTATGTTCAATTTGTAATAAAAGATTTAAGACTGAACCAGTCTACACATAAACCTATCATGCAAATTCTGCAAATGATTGTAAATGATTTGTTAAGACGTAATATGGTATATGCATTCAGAAAACGATTTATCATACGGGATAAATTGTAATTTTGGGCAAATCTCGATTTAATAGCAAATCACAACATTTAATAAAAGACTACGACATATAAACATGTTATTACGACTACCAAGGTAAAATACATGATATATATTTTATATTCTTATTTACTTTGCTCAAATCTCCTTTGTTATTTTTCCTTTTTTTCTTAGGCTTCGGACATCTTTTGATACTATTATTTTTAAACAAGGGTAATTTTGTAGTTAATGTTGGACCCCAGTCTAATTTAACGGAAAATTAATTATTGATATGTCAAGTGTAGATAAATAATTGACTTAAAAATCATAAAAAATAGTCACAATTGTTTAAGTTGAAAAATTCAATAAATTCAGAACATTTCTTTTGTTAGAGTACAAATATATAAAAACTGCAAAAGTTCTAGGTTTAATTTAAGATAACGCGGCAACTATTTATAAATGCACAATACGGTTACTAATATATGATATAATAAGTATATATGACAAGGTCCTATGAGCATTGCAACATATACCAGACCCCGAAAAGGCACAGGACAAAGGTATTCACATGTAAGCCAAATGTATAAGTAAGAACAAATCTGTGTTGAGTCATTAAAAAAAAAAGGGCAATCCCAACAGTTACCGCATTGGAAGGGTCAGTCGGCAAAAAGGACCAACTGGGGTGCTTAAACCGGTTTCACAGAGCTTTAAACTCGCACTTCCTGATGGGCTTCTCATATTCAAGCAATGAAAGAAATACATCTATCCTATAAAAAAATCCAAGCGCAGACGTTTCCTTGATATGTTATGACAAAAGTAGTGACGTCATAAAAACTAATGTCCCCATAGAATTAACAAGAGAGATAGGCCTGTACGTTAACGACTACAAAAGTATTAGTAACCATATTTGTTTAAATAGGCAATCCTAACGGTAAACATAACATTAACCCTTATAACGGCAAACTATTTTTAATATAAAGTTTACTTTTTATTTCCTAGTTTTAAATATTTATGAATTAGGAAAAACGACAACGTCTTATGAGCATTGCAACATATACCAACATTGAAAAGGCACATGAAAAATGTATTCACATGTCACATGTCACCAAATATCAAAATAAGAACAAATATGTGATGAGTCATTAAACAAAAAGACCAAACCCTTGGACCGCTCAGTGGCAATAGAGACCCACCGGGGTGCTTAAACCCGGTTTACATAGCTCTACCATCTCACTTGCTGATGGTTTATCAAATGAAAGCAATAAACAGAAAAATTGTTCAAATTCTGACGTTTTCTTAGATAAGTTATGACGGCGTTTAAGAATGTAGCGACGTAATTGAAAAAATGTCCACATGGTAATTAGAAGAGAGAGAGAGAGGTATTAGAAAAACTATACAAAATTGTTAATGGTAAGTCAAATGAAAAAAATAAAGAAAAATAAAGGACCAGAGTATGTAAATGGATGTAGCATCCTGTTCTTGTGTAGTCGGAAATGAGGAACCAAAGTACAATTTATGCCTAAGAAAATTACACGTAGCAACCCTAACAGGATGAATTAAATAACAAGATAAATTACATGTACGAGGAGATTTTTACAGCCGCCACAATCATGCATGAATAAAGAAATATGACAAAGTACTATGAGCTAAGTTTACTTGTCATTTATACTTTGAATTAAGTTAGAATGAATATTTAACCAAAATAATAAACCGGAAATTTTTAGAAATTTATCCTTGTGCTTATGCTAATTATTAGCTGTTTAATTTGATGTGTGGTCCAAAAGGTTAAAATATTATATTTGACAGAAAACATCATTTGTTTGAATACAATAATCCTTAATCCCAGGGCATTGCATTATGTAAAAGCTTATGTTCAGTTGCGGTTTCGGTAAAAGAAATGCAAAACATCTAAATCCTAAATAAATCTTGTTTAAGGTTTAAAATATTAATAAAAAGTTTATTGATTTTTTACATTTCAGTTCATGTTTATTCCGCAATGAACTTTGCACAGAACTTTGTCATATTTTCTTATTTAACACCGAAGATATTTTTCTGAAAACTTCGCGCGCAATAACAAACTAAATAAAAGACTTAATTCATAAAATGAACACTGGAGGCCAAATAATAAAATTATTCACTGCACTCTATCAAACGTATAATTGGGAAACCCTCTCATCTGCGATAAGCATATCTATTCATATAAACTCTCAATGTCACATAATGGAATATGGTGTAATACTTTAACCACAATGTGACATTTTATGCCATCAACTTTGCTGACCGTGCAGCTTCACTTCATAGTTCGTAAAAGCCTATGATATGTTTTAATAAATTCTAAAGATTCCTTTAAACAGACTAAGCGAAAGAATAAATCCAAGCAGAAAATATTCTTCATAACACATACACTTCGTACATCAAATCAAATTCAACGCCAAAATATATAGAATCTGAAACCCTTGCTGTACAGTGTAACAGTAAAGCTATTTTCTAGGAAATTTGCACAAATTTAACACTACCAAATAAATAATCGTAAGTTTTAAACAAATTTATATTTTACGCATTCCTTACAACTCTTTTTGTTTTCCTAAAAACATGTTCGTAAAAATAAAAGCTACCGCTTCAAAAAGCCATGTCCCAAGTGCACCACCCATCAGACGATAAAATCTTCTTTTATTTCTTTATCCTACAGTAAATAACACGAAGATCTATTTTAGACATTGCAAGTTTATCAGAAAGATTAACCTTTAGATGCATTATTGATAAAAATTCTAAACCGAGATTAAAATAAGAAGCTGTTGAAGGAATTTTCCTTTTTTTCTGGTTTTATTGACATGCATATCTTGATTTCAAAAAAGAATATCACTTTATCAACTAATACATATACATAAAATGTTAATTAACTTATTAGAACAGAACATTGCTTATTTTATTTTGTGTTAGATGCATACTTAATTTTAAGACATCAATGAAAAATAAATAATTTATTATTTATATATATTACTTCTTTAAAAAAAGGAATAATTAGTTGACGACATCAGGATTAGGTGCTGATATAAACTTGGGTTTTGGAAAATTCATTTACCTTAAAATCCTTTCGAGTATGAAACATAATGTGTTACGACATTCATTAGACATCATCTGTTAAGGTTCAAATTTATTAAAGTATTTTTTAAAGTTGGTTTAATCAGTTCCAACATGATTAACAAACTTTGAATGTAAAATAAAAACATAATAAAAACAACAACACAAAATGATGTAAATGAAAAGGCGTAAGAAATAATTTTATCAGTTTTCTTTTGTAATTAACGAATAGTACATCACCAAAACGATAGTAGGTGTTGTTGGTGAAATAAACGTTGGTTTCAAATAACTAATAATTATAACTTTGACTATTTGCAATATCTTGGGAATGGAAAACAACATTTTATTATCTAAAAAACTCGATTGAAAACACTTGAATTGCCAAACGAACATCACACTTTAATTTACTTCGATTTTCTTGTATAGAATAATTCATTCCTACTTTGCGTTCGGCGTGGAATGACAATGTGAGATTATAAAAGGTTGTAGTAAAGTAATTCGATGATTTATGGGCTTAGTCAGTGTCTTTTAGAATGCACAAACATGTCAAAAGAAAGTAAAGATAAGCTAGAACTTTATTGTTAAAGAGTTAAATAATTTTTTACAGTTTGGTCGCCCATGTTGTTTTGAACAATGAAAGAAAATCACGCTCTTATTCAGAACAGTTATAGTAGGACATTGTTCTTGATGTTCTGACGAAAAGATAGAGTTATCAATACACTAAATACAGTTATAGAAAAAAAAATGAAGTCATTTTCCTAAAGGATAAGCATATTGTCTAGAAACGCTACGACAAAACGGCCAAACAACATTTTTTCACTCATGGATATACACGAGTATGCGAATAAAAGATCTCGCTTTACCTAGCACTGTACCGTCTATTACTGTATGAGACTAATAATTTGCAGTTAATTTTGCAATGAATTTTGACTAGTTTCATATGATGAAATAACATAACACGCTTACAGACGAAATATATATCTTTGATCAGAAAAGCCAACAAATTAAGTTCTACATTTTTATACAGAAAGAATTATATTCAAACTATACATATTTTATTAGAATGCGAGTACCTTATTACATTGACTTCTGTAAATATTATAACATGCATGAATTTTCTGTGCATAGTGTATAGAATTTAAACAGGAATACACTCTTAAACAACCCAGTAATGACAAAAGCTATTTTGTCCTAATATGGTCAGGACAGCGCCACCGGCAGACATCAGAGCACCTACTCATTGGTCAATAAGAATCCTTTTTGGCATTTCAAGTAAGGGTTACACACAGAGTTGAGTTTTTCTACAGCATTAATATGGGATAGATACACACTTTTGGCAAGCTTAATTAAGAAATTCAGGAAAAATGACAGCATATACTAACTTTCAGGCTCACAAAGGCCAATCATAAAGGCAAATCATCTTAAATGATAAAAAATAGGATTCATGTGTTTAAAAGCTGAATAAAAATGAAAATACACTTAATGGAGTTCATTTATTTATTTGAATAATTATCTTCATTGATGTGTTGGGGCTAAGTTAAAATACGGATCCCGATGCTTTCAATGAAACAGTTACAAAATAATAATGCAGACTTATCAAAATTTATACTCAATTTAAAATATAGTGGTCATGTGAAGCCTTTTCCAAAGTATATGTAAAAGATATAATATCAAAAACATCAAGAAAACGTCATATATTTTTTTTGCTACAAGCAAATGTCGAAACACAACTAAATCAATCAAATGTACCAAACTGAGATAGAGCATGGTTTGTTTTCTTGAGATAAAATTTAAAAGCTAACTAAACATAATATATGTTTAATACCTTATATTAAAGGGTCTCTCCAGTAAAAATGTCGGCTTTTCCTCTTTGTTCAATATAGCTTTCCAGTTACGTGTTATTTATGAGTAATTGATTTTTTTTATTACTTCCCGGATGTTTTGCCAAAAAAAGAACAATAAATATCGTAAATGTGGTTCACCACTTCATTGCTGATTTCTGAGAAATTTCATACTTAATAAATATGATGCATTCAAGAATTAAATACATGAAAAATTAAAAATAGCACATTGAAACGACGTTTTTATTTGCCATCGTTCAAAATACTATATTTTTGCTATTCTTTTTTGTACGAAACAAAGCGTAATACTTTATACCAATGGATGTCAATTCATCTTTGACGTTACACATGTACGTTTTCATTTTAATAAAGAGGATCGTTACGGTGTCAGAAAATGTATAAGTTTGTTTGTTTCCTTGTAATTACATTATAACATGTATGTGCATTTATATATGTTTTACTATTGTATATTTGTTAAGCTTTGTTGAGTTGACCAAAACACTTTTCTTACAGATTGCTATCGTACATGATTGTTTTCATTATATCTGTTTTTAACTCCCGATGCAGGTGCTTACTGTTAGTTGTTTCACTTTGACGGGATATTTTTATTTACACTGTTTGTTTGATAGACAAACCTTCAGGATGCAGGTTTAAGCACCCCAGTTGGCCCTTTTGCCGACTGACCGTTCCAAAGCGGTAACAGATGATTTTTCTTTTTGTGTGTTATGTCTCGTCTCTGTGTTTTTGTCACATTTACCTTGTTTGCCTTGTCTACAGGGAGATAAAATTTAAATATCTGTGGAAATTTTGAAATAGGACCTTTTCTTATTTACCTATTCAAAAAATACATCGGCATACTTCAAAAATGGTCACGTCATTTCATTGGAAGATTCTACAAGTAATTTTGTTTTAGACATATCCTTAAAACAAAAACACCATTTCGATGTCGTTCTAAACATAAATGAAATCGCTAATGTAACGGAAACATATTGAGTACAGTAATAAATCTTTATTTCGAAACATCCTTAATGTGTCATTGTGGTCATGTAGTTAGACTACCAGACGTTATATAGCAGTTTAATGGTTTTGTGTCTCACTTAGAGATGAAGATATAAAGTGTACAAGTTTGAGGGTGCATGGAACTTTTTAAGCATTGTGCTCTAATGATGCGCCGGAAAAAAAGACAAATGGACACTCGGTCTAGACAGAAAGAAATATTTCATAGCCTACACTAGCATAAAAGTTAATAATTAAATATAATCATCAATTGTTTTGTCATAACAAGATATAATATGTGTTGAAAAAAATAAAAATTAAAAGTGAGCAGCGTTTTTTAATGAGAACTTCATAAACACTGATGCATCGAAAACGAGGCAATGATATCTTACGCTGTCTCTTAATGATGTCCTTTTGGAAAGTAATGTCTTCAGATAGACATTGTTTGCCTTTTCTACTAAGGTTCAAGTTCTCTCCCGCATTTATATCGAGGTTCATGTTGTAGTTGAATATTCTTTGACAATGGTGCGTTTTAGTCCTGCCGCTATGTCGGTAAAATACAGATTGATGGGTGAAATATTAAAGGCTCCGATTCCGTTCTAAAATTAAGCATGTATATACAGAGCACAAATGCGGATTTTTTGAAGACAGGCGCTACTCTACCGACATTGTTTTTATTAACTTACACTTTATGCCAATGGAAAAAAGTATGTCAACAATGCATATCATTTCATTTTCTATGTTTTACTGCTAAAACATCTAAAATGTATGGCGTTTTCTTCCTGAACCGAAAACTTTTTTTTCATTTCAAAAGACATATACCTTCTATTTTCTTGATACGACATCAGTTTATCCAGAATTCAATTTCCCGTGAGACAACAATTTATCATAATTAAACGAAGATAGGTTGTGCAGGTTGAATAGAACAAGATACACTGAGCTGTTTTCTTTTAATAAGCTATTCATTTATCTTCTCTCAATGCAAACTGTCGTGGAAATTTTGACGTATCTCTATTTATATCATTTATTTTTGCATTTATTGTCTAAAAGTGCCACGTTTTGTACGAGATATAAATCAGACTATTGACTTCTGCTGAATAATTCAATCTATGTCAAGGTTTCTCCATAAACAATCTTTCACATTTTTTAGCAATTGGAATGATGTATAAATATAAAAAAAGTAGATGAAACTGTGATCTTCAAAACAGACACTCAAGTTTTAATTTTTGTCCCTCGATATATGTTTTTATTTAACCTGACAGTATGACATCTTTTGAAATAGCATTGAACAATCTGAAAACAACAATGAACCTTTACCCCATGTGACAATCCTTTCCATATTTCACGAGCTTGTACATTATTTAATTTTATGTAACAAACAGTCAAGGTTAATAATTTCAATCAAATCACCATCATTTGGGGTTTGAATATTGTCAAGTTCAATAACGCCAAAGAATGCTTTAATGCCAGCATTTCCTCATTAAAATTCCCATTGAAATACTTAAGAAAAACATGACACAATATTATTCTAGCCACACACTGCAATTCAGACATCCGCAAATCTATATTCGTAAACGTTCCTTTAAAAAGAAAGAACCTGTCTGTCCTTATTTATAAGAAATAACTTCCTGGGTACAACGTGTAAAAAGGACATCTCGCCGTTCAGAAAATAGCATTCGTGAAATAGAAATGTCCGAGCACAGTAATATATAATGATATTCAGCAAAATATCATTTAAAAAGCTAAGCGTGTATCGATCAAAAATTTCATCCGATTTAAAAGTCCCGCAAAAGTATATACGTTTGGACAATTTTAATGCTAATGAATAAATATATTTAACGATACCCATATTTCGTTAGAATAAAATGATTATCGACGTGTTGATATGTAAACAAGCAAACCCATTAAATCTTCCAAATTTATTATATCTTTAATAAAACAAAAACAAAACATGTACATAAGCATTTATATTTGTTTAATATTTTCAATATATTATCCATTTTTCAATATTTCATTATTTAAATCTAAGATTAAGTAGTAGTTCCACATTATTATATTAATTACATTTTTATAAACAAAATGCCTACATGATCTTATATAATCATGAGTCAACGTAGACTTTAAAAGATAAAATAAATTTATCTTTGAAATGCCATTTAATTCACAGGTCGTTATGGTCCATAGCATTTTATATGGTATGAGGAGCATATGAAGCAGCAACAACTGGGTTAACTCATTGGTACCATGACCAGGATATAGACTCTTTACGTAATTGCTTAGAATTATGTTTTCACAACAGATTTTAAATTTGACGATTTTTGTCCTCTAACATATGTACGTATTTATAATTATCAAGCAGCAAAGTGGTCTTATTGAGTATCTTGAGATCTTTTGCAGGGATCTGCCTGATCCAGATCCACACTTTTTGGACAGTTGACAATGGCGTGCCTAACATACTTATATTCGCGTCTTGTGTACATAAGTAAATGCAAATATTGAAAATGACATATTTAAAGAACAACATTTCACCCGTTGTTTCACATTGGATTTCAGCCGCCCCATTAGGTGTTTGTCGGTGTTTGTCGGTGTATTTGAGTAGTTTTCAAGAAAGAAAACACAGTATGAATTTCTTTAAAGCAATAAAACAATTGCACGTAGCATTTTAAATTGTCAATACATGTAAAATGTCTAAAATACATACGAAAATTAATTTGATTAATTGATCGATAACTTTACTCTTAGAAACCAATTGGTCTGATTATTATTATCATTTGCTATCCTTTGCTATCATTGATAAAAATCATTCGAGAATTCCAGATCCTTTCGCAATTCTTTTTTCCTAAAAAGAGTGATAAAAAAGAATCTGGCAGACAATGGTATTGACAAAGTTCACATTAATATTTCAAAATACTCTAGGCGGCAGGCATGCTGGCTACCTACAACAGGATTGCCATTGGACAACTGAACTAACATGATACTTTTATGTATTAAATAAACATTTTCAAAGCCAAGCATCACATGACGTATAAACCTATTTTTTTCCAGTGTCAATGACAGGGACACAATTAAAACACGTTTGTAAACTTGTAAAACCGTCTGTCATCCAACCGCTTTTAAATGTAGACAATCAAAATGAAAAAAGAAAATTTTATCGCTGAATAAGCTTTAGTCTAGTAACATCTGTATTTCACAAGGGGTTTCGTGATTATGCGCATGCGCATCCGACCTTAAATATATTTCCAAAGTAGATGTACATCTATTCGAGAAAGTAAGTGAGTGAGAGTGAAAAAGAAAGAACGTGTGGGTGTGTGTCAGAGAGAGAGAGTATATTTGAAGAATATATGGACGTATCATTTACCAAAGGACACTGAGTATCATTATCCACTATTCATGTTTCAATCAATAAGATACATTTGTATATTAAGGACACATTTGATTGACATATATGATGACAAAATATTTCATCTATGACTGGTGAATGTACTGCCTATAGGAAAGTCAGGGGCTATATGAAATGGTAACTGTCACATACTGGCTGTGTTTTCAGTTTCAGAAGCACATTCATTCTCGTTTTAAATTGCATATTATTCTCAACGCCTAAACGCAAAGTGTCGATATAAGGGCATGCTCAACAGTGTCCAAGATCCGTTAAACGCAAGCTATCTTTTTTCATTAGATAAAGGTATGTTACTTTTAAAATGTTATTAAAACAGTATATATACGGATTTCGATCTAAACAATGAAAGATTAAAATCGCTTTATGTGGAATGTCGTTTATCTTTTTCTCATAAAGAAAGAATTAATTTCGTTTGTTTGTGTATATCGCGATCAAAAAAGTATTTCGTTTTCGCATAGTTTAAAGTTCGAAAATATAAGCTGTAAATGGATGTACAATAATAAACACGAGACAAAAGTAATACTTTCACAACAGTCCAAGACCCAGATTAAACGTTTGATAGTTCTAAGCAACTAATAATTTGCATTTCCAGAGCATAACAACATGAGACATTGAATTGTAATTTACATTTTGCATCGTCGTTGTCCTACAATTTGTATTATTGGGGGTGTATTTATTTTAATCTACTTCTAAACATAACTTACTTTTTGGCAACTGTGCTTGGCACTAGCCAGAGTCAAATATTACAAAGGTCAATGCATATATTTGTTAAATTGGGGCTAAATTGTAATAATAGAACAACATCATATAATATTACAATCCCAACATGATGTAACTGTATTCACAATTGCCCTTTGTTGTTTCACCAAAATATTGAAAGTTATATTTGTTAACGTCCTTCTTTTCAAGGAAAGAAGAATAAAGAAAAGATAAAGGGAATACAAACAAAACCTAACCTTATTTCTATTTCCAAGAACGTATACTGTTAGAATCGGCAATAATTGTTTGTCATATGAAATCACTATAAAACTTATTCTTCTTTTAAAGCAACAATCGGCATTCTTTTCTTATTAACATTTTTATACCAATTGTATGCAAGGTATATTCTCGTAGCTGTTATTATCTGACACTTTTCCACGAAACAAAAAAAAAATATGCAAATAAATAGTAAATGCTTTTATCAATCACGAACATTAATAAACTGTAAATTGGCACATACATTTATTTAAATAAGATGCTTATTCTAGTACGTTGCTTGTGGAGTAAGCACCTCTGTAATGTCTTTAACTAGTCTTCAGCTCATTGTCTGTTGAAATTCTGAAAACATAAATTTACTTAAAACACTATCTGATAGTAGAATATAAACATAGATTTTCTATCCAACATTCTGACCACACTGAGGATATTGTCACTTGACAGTTTGTCGCAGACTTACTAAAGAAGTGATGCTAGTCAAATAACGTTTTAGACAGTTTTGTCTTGCTGGAACTCCATCATGGTGTAGCTTAGGCTAATATGTTCTAAAAACCTAATTCATGTTAACTAAACAATTCTTAACTGCTCACATTGTTGATGACATCTTTCCAAAGTCATAATTGACATGTATTACGGCACGCGAAATACTTAAAATGATTTTTTTAGTATACTAATATGGCATCACTGAGTCACAAGTGCTTGTCATTTTCTGAGTGTCAACTGATTCAAGTGAAAAGTGCAATTGCTTTTTGTATCTTAATGCAGCATCTGCATAGTCAGGTTCGTACATAAAATCATATGAAAAAGTAAGGACATTTGTCTTTAAACACGTACGAGGCAAACAGAACACAACAATTAGTGGTGGGATATAATTCTGATTATTCATTGAAATTTATGTTTTCATCTTTTGATCGAACGTACGGTAAACGCGCCACAACCGCAAAATTCCTACGGTCGACACCATTCATTCTTGTAGCGTGTACGACAGCTGTACTATCGTCGGAGAGCAGCGGTTGTGGGTAAAACATTAATATGATATTGAGTTTACTATTCTCATGTGTTCCTGTTGCTGCAAGTACTTAACTCACCATGATATATTTTCTATATGTAAAGGCAGTATTTGCCGGGGACATAAACTGTAGTTCAGAAGCTTAATACATATAAAAGCTTTCGAATTAAAGTTTTACTTTAAAATAACTAAAGCTTGCATTTACACATTGCAAGTGATCCTCAGCAGATTTAAAGAGCTATTTATTCCACGCCGACCGATTTCAGTACATCAAATATTCTCGAAGTCAAATAAAACCCTAATTCATCTTATATTTTACTTGCAACTTGATTAATCAATGCTGCAAACACTTCCATTAATTGGAATGAACTCCGGTGTTCTTTAGATTGTCAGCCAATGTTAACACTCTATATTGGTCGTTTCATACCATTAACACTTTCGTCGAGCTACTACGCTGCAGGACAAGTGGCACTTTGTTATGGTATAATTCTTTTGGAAACACAATTATCTAGGGACTTTGAACATACAAGGTACACTCTATTACATTGAATAAAAGTGGACGCTTGCCTGCAAATAAAACGATATAATATAACTACACACACACACACACACACACCCACACACCCACACACCCACACACACCCACACACACCCACACCCACCCACACACCCACCCACACACCCACCCACCCACACCCCCCACCCACACCCACACACACACACACACACACACACATTTATATATTATTTATATACATTTATATTTTATTTATATATATATATGTGTGTGTGTACATACATATACATACGTACATATATATAAATATACATATACATACTAACCTTCTTCATGTTCAGATGTTCAGTTAAAATGCGCTGAACAGTCCCAAAACTAAATCCAGTAACGGTACAGATATCCCGAATGGTGACGCGCCTATCCCTGTCAACGACGTCTTTTACAGAGCTTACAAACGTTGAATCAATAGAGGATTTTCGGCCCCTACCTCCATCGTCTTCTAGAGAAACACGACCCTCCCGGAACCGCCTGTGCCATTCAAATACTTGTGTACGTGAAACACTTTTGCCCGCTGATGTCTCCTGGATCATTTCGTAGGTCTTAGTAGGCGAATATCCAAGTTCACAACAAAACCTTATTACGGCGCGCGTTTCTGTTGCATAAAATGACGACATTGTAGAAAATACGAAGTTACGTAGAAATGAAGTTGTTTTTCAGACGTTGCTTCAAAGACGTCAAAATTTTACAAATAATGCTGAATGATGTCATCGACGTCATAGTACAATTAGCGCCAAATTAACGTGTTGAAAACTAACAATTTTTAAACCAAATCAATGCTATAGACGAAAGTTGTGACACCGTCCACGCATTAGCGTTGATGGGTTACTATAGCAACGCATTGATCGTTAAAGAAAATATACGTTATTTAAATCGTTTTGATTTGTTATTGCAATATGAATAAGCTACAACTAGTGAAAATCTCATTATAAAATATTCATAATTATTCAAACTACAAACATAATCCGGTTAATTCTGGATCACCCCTCGTACATATATATGTATATATATATATATATATATGTGTGTGTGTGTGTGTGTGTGTGTGTGTGTGTGTGTGTGTGTGTGTTTGTGTTCACACTTCTCAGAATTAAATTATACGATTTCAGTCAGTCTTTCCACGATTATTTTATACATTTTCAAAGGTTATTTACCACATTCAATTTGATGCCGTATTAATAGCTCGTCAAGCAAAATAACAACAAAAGACGAGTTATGTCAAAATTTAAGAAACCTGTATCATTTTTTATATGCTATTATGTGTACGATTTGGATTTAATACTATTTTCATACACTATCCAATATAGATATATTACCGAACAGATGATCTTGTTTTTACATTACAACGAGTAAGATAATTTAAAACTCGTATCCTGTTTGGATGCAAGACGCAGAAAGTCTAAAACGCTTAATGTTGGCATTTGCCAAAGTACAGTTTTATGATAGTTAATCAAAGAACATAAAACATAGTGATTGGATGGCAGTCCATAACGTGTATCTGTCATTGCTGTATCGCAATCTCAATCGATCGTTTAATATTTAAATTAACTCACACTTAAGCATGATAAGTGATGATTGAAATAGTGGTCAAAATAAAAATTTGTATTAGGATTCACACAATATTTACTACTCTATTGATAGGTTCTATAGTGAACATCAACAAAGAATACAATTACATTAATTCATTTCTCATTTCAAGTTTATTATTTCCGCACCACATTAACGACACAATGTCATCATTATATTATGTTTCGAAGATAATTGATAATTTTATTCACTACCTTATGTCTAACATGCAGATGGGATACTTGCAGTGGCAAAAACTTCAACAAAAGACTTACTCTCGCCGGTCTTTAATGGAATATCAACCACTTTCAACTCCTTAAATGGTCGCTTTTTGCTAGATCATACTTTTGAGTTAAGAGGATTCTTTCACATGTCACACACATTTGTAAGAGCCAATTGGAAATAATTTTATGTAATAATAATTAATGCGGTTTAATGCTAGATGATGCTGTTGCCTGAAAATATTTATGCATTTCCAATCAACACATATGATTTATTAGTATGGCTGAAACTTTCAACCAGACAAATGTTTTTATACATATTAGTCAAAACTAGGACAGATTTTCCTGATGAACAATTAAGAAAGACAAAGAGCAAGCATTTCAATTTCAACATTTACAATGTTACGCCAGATTTCGTATTTCAACTGAAAATAAATGTCATTTTCATAAAAGGGACTGTGTTTAGGAATTTAAATTTGATGGCATGTGTAGTTAGTTTTATGGGAGAGCTAATTTTTTGTCATATAAATACATCGTTCTATGTTTAAACCGTGAAACTGCCAATTGGTTTATTTTTTACAGCTGCAATAGGGAGTACAAAATTCATAAAACATATTACAGTTTCTGCAAATTGAAGTGCATTTATAATAAAGAATATAATGTGAACATACTTAAATACGAATAATATATTACCTTTAAGTTTATACAAATTGAGGTCACATGCTTATTAGAGGAAACATAACTAGAAACACCTAACTGCATTGTATACTTTACTTTTAGTTAAATAGACAAAAGAAACATATAACTGAACAGTACATTCAACCAGGAACGTAAGTATGACAACAACTACAGTACTAAGCTTTTAATAAGTGTAACACTTGTAAAATGCACATTGATTAACATTTATACGGATTGCAAGCGTAATAAAAGTTTAGTGGTACTTGTATCTTTTGTATCCTTTCCTTTCCATAACCTTCTAAAATCCACACTTGGCTAAATCTTCTAGTTATTGAAATCATGATTGCGTATATTACTTTTTGGATCTATACGTTAACCGGTTTTATTCCATGAATAAATAGACTTGTTCTGATTTTCGAATAAAAGAGAAGTTGAAGAAAATCCGCACTTTGCGTAAATCTTCTAGTCATTGAAATCATGATTGCGTATATTATTTTCTAGATCAATACGTTAATCGGTTTTATTCCATGAATAAATAAATGATTTTCGAATGAAAGAGAAGTTGAAGAATTTGTTTCGAACCAAACTAAGGTTAGGAAAAAAAAGGTAGAGTATTTAAGTGTCTGTATGTGTTCATTGTATCTGTTTAACTCCCGATGCAGGTGCTAACTGTTAGTCGTTCACTTTAGCGGGATATTTTTATTTCCACTTTTTGTTTGATAGGAAAACCTTCAGGAAGTGCGAAGTTGGAGCGCTCCACAAACATGGTTAAAGCACCCCAGTCGGCCCGTTTGCCGACTGACCGTTCCAAGGCTGTAACTGATGGTTTTTCTTTTCGTGTGTTATGTCTCGTCTCTGTGTTTTTGTCACATTTATATTTACAATGTTTGCCTTTGTCTACAGTTAGATAAAATTTAAGTATCTTTGGAAATTTTGAAAGGACCTTTTCTTATTTACCTTCTCATTGTCTTTGCATATGCAGAGTCGTTAGATGTGATAGTATATTACATGGTATTATTTCTATATATTTATCAATTGTATTTGACAATATTCTTGAATAAACACTTGTGAAATTAAGCAAACAGCAGCGTGAGTGTTCGTACTTTTAACTTAATATTGGACATCACTATGTGAATCAATCTAGGGATAAAATACGAAAATAAAAGGAGAATATTTGACAGAAAACATTCAGTTTGCAAGTAAACCTTATTACCTGATAAAAAAAAATAAAAAGTAGATGAAAACTGTGAAACATATTGCAAATAAATGTGATTCAATTTAGAGTTAGATGTCTATATCTTATAAGCAATTATCATCGAATTTGCTGGAAGCCTAGCCCAAAAGCCATTTTCGAAAAAACAAATGATACCAGTAGCACCTTAAGACAAATGCATCTTCGACACATACCGTTTTAGACGTGAAAAAATAATTTCAGGTTGGTAAAACATGTGCAAATATAGATTTAAAGAATTGAACAACAGTAAAATAAATGGAAAATAGACGTTGCATTCCTTAAGAACAAAATAGTCATTGCAGCACAGGAATAGTAAGTTGGAATTGTAGGACTATTATTGAGGAAATCATTAAACTGTAAATATGATATCTATATTCAAACTATTCTCGAATAGAATATTCTAGAATATAGAAGATATAGAAGATAGTTATGTGGTTCTGCTAACACCAAAAATGATTCATATAAAAAGAGCATGAGAAGCCAAATGATAATATTATTTATTGTAATCTATTAAACGTGCAGATGAGAAACATGCAATCTGCAATGAACAAATCCATTGATACAAGAATGCTTAAGATTTGTGATAGAATATATGGCCATTTCACTCAATAAATGACATTGTCGACATCAGTATCCATTTGGTGATAAAATACTATTTGCTAAAAAACAACAGCAAAAAAAAAACCCGGGTCATCCGTATGAAACCAGTGCAAGAACGTTAACATAATTCTAATCGTTTGTGATAAGTTACCATTAACTCTGTATCACATGTTTTACATAAGTCAATTAAAAGAACCATTCGTGTCAAACTGACGCATAGTCAATATAACATAAACATGGAAACCATCAAGGTCTTAATGCATTAATTAAGCTTTATTGACTAGGAGTTTAAAGTGAACACTGCTGTTTTTTTAATGTTTATTCTCGACTTCGAAACTTAAACGAACTAAAAAATATTCACAAGGTGTTGATAAGTATGTTTTAGTGACAATAAAAATCAAAATGTCAACTTTATTTTTTTTAAGAAGACAAAATCGATAAATAAAACATGTCAAGGTCCCGTGAGTAGTGTAACACATATTAAAAATTCGAAAAGACACAGGAGAAAATGTATTCACATGCCAGCCAAATGTATAAGGTACAACAAAACTGTGACACTACATTATATAAAATATAGCAAACCCAACACTTATTGGAACGGTCAGTCAGCAATGGGGACGACTGGCGTGGGTAAACCGGTTCTACAGAGCTCTAACCTCGCATTTCCCATGCAGTAAAAAACGTATCTTTTTAATATAAAACTGATAAATGATAACGTACTCTTAGAGCTACGTTATGACGTCATTAAACAGTAGAGACGTATTTAAAATGCTTTCAACTTTGTTTTTAGGTAAATGGTAGACCAACTCAAAATTCTTGATTGTTAAATAAATAAGTATTTGAATCACGGACAAAATGGCATGAGAAGAATTGCATATGGCTGTAGCATACTGTTCATATATAGCTCGAATTGAATTACCAAATACAAAAAACAATCCTGATAGTGAAGTGAGTGCAAAATTAAACAGAAATACTTAAGTAGATGAATGCGATTTCAAACGGAAATCAGGTTTAAATTAACAATTAAAAAAGATCGATATTTAGTAAACGATTGTAACATAAATATGTACCCTCGGAATTATTCAGAAAATACCATATATTAGACAGCATGTTAGACCAATTAGAAAGTAGCTGTCAATGTAATAAAAATTGCTTAAGGCTATGGTGGTGAAAAAGTAACATTATTGTTAAGTATTTTGCATTGATTTGGGAAATCGGAAACAACAACAACATTTATTATTTTTATTGTCTAAGGTTCTCGAGATAAAATATTGTAATTGCTAATCGAATATCACTGTTGTCAAATTCCCGACATTTGTATCGCTTTTATTATCACACATTTCATTCCGACCGTACGTTTGCATGTTATGATCATATGGCAGCTAGCCAGTAGTAAAGTAGTTCGATGAGTAATGAGATGTATTTCAAGGAATGCATTAACATGTCAGTAAAAATTAGAATATTATGAAGTTATATCGCGTTATAGTGTTTTACTAATTATGCTGCAGAATGTTTGATCGACTAAAGATTTATGTGGAATGTCGAATTGCCTTGGATGGAAAATGCAAAGCATTTTGCAGAATTTATTACATTATGATCATTTTGTGCTTCTACTATTAGTTATTATACACAGAGATTTTATCAAATTTATTCCTATTTAGAGCGAGTTGCCATTTTCGCATACGAATATATATCTAGCTTAGGTTTTAGAAAATAATTGGCTACACAAGGAACATCTTACAAATACCACATCTATCATGCATAAGTTATGTTTTACAAAATTTGTCTCCCATCGTAAAAAATCTTCCCGTGCATGTAATCTATGTTGTCATTAAATTCATCCTATAAGGAGTGTTATGTGTATTTCCTTTGATGGACATTTGACTTTGGTTCCTCAATTCCACCTTCAGATATGCAGGATGCTACAACCATTTATTCTTCTCTGGTCATGTTTTTTCTTGATTCAAAAAATTAATATCACTTATAATCAACCATTTTTGTTTAGTTTTTCTAATCGAAATAATACCATTTCTTTAGAAAAAACTGTGGACATTATTTTTCACAGTCACTAATTTCGTCAAAACTTATTAAAAACATCAGCGCTTGAACACTTCGTATTCAAATAGATCAGTTTTCTTTTCATTGCTTGCATTTGAGAAACCCATCAGGAAGTGCGAGGTTAGAGCTCAATAAAACCGGTTTAAGCACCCCAGTCGGCCCATATTTCCGACTGGCAGTTCCAAGGCGGTAACTGTCGGGTTTGCTCTTTTTTTATAATCATACAAAATGTGTTCTTACTTTGCACTTGTCTTGCACGTGAAATACCTTTGTCCTGTGCCTTTTCAGAGTTTGATAGATGTTGCAATGCTCATAGGACTTTGTCTTTAATTCTTATTGTTGAAGAGTTTAAACCATTTCGCTGTTAATACAAAGAAAAATCATAGTTAAGGCGTAATCGAAATGATTAAAATTAAAGAATTACTTCAACTCTTCAAGAACGAGTTGGAAAATTCTGAAACATCACAAAAACTGTTTATCACATCGCGGCAAAAACAGAGGACAACTGATCCCGAATAATGTAGTATTCCAAGATAAATCATAGAACGACTCCATCGGCCAAGTAGATACTCCAGTAGAAGATGTTGAAGATAGTGAAGATGACTGGGAACACTACTCTACAGATCTCGTCAATCTTACTAACACTGTTCAGGCCAAGAACATTGCCATATACACAGTTGTGGCGATTGCGTGTTCCAAAGAAACACTTCCAGCACGTATAGAGAGCTGACTCCTTGTATCGTTTAGATTTCGCAGTATTTGTTGGTTTAGCATTTGATGATTTGTGTCCGTTTTCATCTCTTATAAGTTTGTTATTGCCGTTCTGAAAAGGTTACAGTAACTTATTATTGTAAAGTATAAATGTTTTCTCTTAAGGAAGTTTGAGATATAGAAACTCTTTAGAGAGATACAATAAATTTGTTGAACTTTGAAGGAAATAAATAAATTTAATTATAGATTTGGGGAAAAACATAACATATGCGACTAGCTGTATGGTATATGCAGTTATGCGATACACTGCAATATTAGAAAACTTTATTAAATCATTTTAACTATTTGAACTAGTAAAATACATCTATACTATGTGAAAACTTTGTAATTTGGTTCATTACATGATTTTTTAAAAAAACTTACTTGGTTTACTAGCATATCTTCCAGTTCCATATCATCAGCAATATACTGAGCTAAACTGGGTCCTTCTCCACAACCAAATTTGGTAAAGTAGTGAACTGCAGCAAACTGTATTATTGTGGCTAGAACAAACACAAAGCAGAAGGCCACGTATATATCCAGGGCAGTAGAGTAGGAAACACGCGGTAGGTCGTTCCTGTTGTCGAGGCCAATAAACGTCATCGTCAAAACAGTCATCGTTCCTGTAGAAAATATAATGGCAATTTTAACTTAAAAACCTTTCTTATAACTGTCACGACGGAATGAAAATTTTAGATTTATGGATTAACATGATATATATTCAATTGAAATAATATGACACATTTATTATTTTAGAACAGATCCATATATGTTGTTAATTAAGTAAAATCTTATTTTCATAAAGATGATAAGGGAAATTTTAAAAATATGCCCCCATTGTATTAAATACCCATTAATACAATGTCTACTTTTGTAAATATGTGTACCGTTTGGTGTAGATGGTGTTAATACCCCCCTATAAAGTAGGAATGTACATTTAAGCAGTAATATACTGAGAACTGACCGAGAGCAATTCTATCGGATGTGGCTTCCCTGTTGATCCAGAAAGACACCCATGACAGAACGACCAGCAGACAGCAGGGAACGTACACATTGATCAAGAAGAACCCCATGTGACGTCGCAGGTAGAAGTGAACAGATAGAATCGAATGCTTTGCTAGAAGTAACATAGAATAGAAATACAAAAGTAAATACCTATATCTAGAAAAGGGAGAAAGGACAACATACCATACGAATGTTTATATAGTATGCATATAAATATTATATAAAGTCCATATATAGTCTAAATTATAATTAAATTAGATTAATTTCTCAAATAATTTATTCAAAATAAGTTTTGCACTACTTTGGAAAAAAAAGTTTAATAAAGGCGACGATAAGATAAATTATAACAGACTGGTAAATATGGTTGTTTAGAATCTGATGAAAAGTATTTAAATAAAAATACATGGCCTACTTAAATTTGTTTCTTAACATTAGTTATTGTATTTTTTGTAGACTTGTTAAATTTAAAAATGACTTCATCATGTTGTTAAATGAAAAAAATATTTAGTAACAACAAACAAGAAATAAGCATGATTTCTTTTAAATGTGTGTACATTACCTCCTCTAAACAGTTCGGTTTTGTTATAGCACGGTGTTTGTAATAAATCAAACTGAGACAGTGTCATTCCCTCTGATATCTCCACCGACTTATCAAGCCCAAACCGCCATTCATACATTACATCGTCAACGGAATACGCAACTGTGAAATATAATTAGACATAAAATCAATACAAAATATTAATTGACTGTACTAAATACTGCATGGTATTGTTTCTACGTAAGGTGTCAAAATGTGTTGTTTAATTAATCGAATGATTGATTTTAAAACAAATGCGAAACAACCACTTATGGTTAATACTACGTTGGCTTTTGAGGATAATTTATAATAAACATATAACTAACCATATATATTTGCAAGGTGTGGTAAATTAGATATTGTTTTTTTGTTGTTGGTGCCTTTATGATATTTTCATGCGTGTATACCTTAATATCTCCGATTAAAGCTTCTGTTAATTTTGCTATAAAACTAGTTTCACAATACTACACAATTGTGTCCCATCTGTTAATTCCTAAAAGATCACGTAATGTCTTTGGCAAATGATGCCAATTATATTGTTTAGCCGTATCCATAGCAATGTAAACGACATTGCAATAACATCCGATACTTTATTGCAACGGTTATTAAGTACAGTACTTAATTCTCATCTCGGAATAGCCTTAATGTGTCATAATGTTCGTACAGCCAGACCATTAGACATTATATGGCAGCCAAATGTGTGCCTTACTTACAGCTGCCGACATAAAGCGGACAAGTTTGAGAGTCCAGTGGATACTTTTCCAAATGCATTCGGCAGTGTGCTTTTATTGTCAGTCTGAAACAGACAAATGGACACCCGTGTTTGGAATGAAGGAAATATTGCCTACACATTCATGAAAGTCAATTAATCCACTAAATGAATCGGTATTCCTTTATAATAAGTGTCGTATAATACAATATAGTGTCAACAACTTAATTTTAATCAATTACTCTTCTTGGTGCGAACTTAATGAATATTGATCATAAACGAAGCTATATTCTCTTTGGAATATCTTTTATTTAATGATATCCTCTTAAATAATAAATATCTCGACATTGTGTGTTTTTTGCTTAACATCATTTTAGACATTATAACAAAGTTCTATCACTATTCTTATTTAAGCCTCGTGAATATCAATATTGCTTTTAAAACGAAATTTACTCATTTAGTCGGTAACTAGATCATGGTTTGAAGCCTTTATAACAAAATTATGTTTCTTCAATTAAATAAACCATGTACGTACAGTACACAACTTGCAATTTCATTTCTTGCAAGCAGACGCTACCGACACTTTATTTGTAACTTAATAATCAACTGTTCGCACCTACGGAGATGCAACGACATTACATTTCAATTTCATTTTCACTGCTCTACTGATAAAACGCCTTAAAAGCGTTTTTCCACTAAACAGAAGACATTTTTAATTCAGCAGTCATGAAGTTGTTCTTATCTGGATACGACATCAGTTTATCTAGAAACCCATTTCCCGTGAGACGACTGTTTATTATCCTTAAAACAAGATAAGTTGTGCATATTGAAAGAAACAAGATACACTGAGCTGTGTCTTTGTGAAACGTTTATCATTTATCATTTCTTCCAGCATGCTATTGAGAAAAGTTTTGAATTGACATCATTTATATCATTAATTTCGGATATGCTGTATGAAAGTGTCATTTACTAAAACATTTATTCGATGTCAGGGCGTCTCATAAACTATATTTCCCAAACCAGTCCAGTTTAAATGACTTAGTATATACATCGACAATATCAAACATTGGTCCACCCATTTTTTTTATATCAACGCTATTGCTCGCAAATATTAAAAAAGAATGTTAATGCTTAATTAGTATTGGCCTCCGAAATATGATTTAACTTATACTGATGAAAGAAACTCTTTTGAAAATGTATTTAAATAACTATAATTGCGTGCAGTTGTTTAATATAACTCATTAGCTTATTTAATTTCTTGTACCTTAGTTGAGCTCCAATCAATCAGTTCAGACAATTGCCTTACATCATAAAGAAACATTGTACTTTTGTATTTAAGATCATACTTTATTCCAAGTCTAGTCGCTCTTTAAATACAATCTAATGGTGCCTCATGGATATTCCGGGGGAGATTGTACACAATAACAGCCACTCGACACATTAAATACAGCCAACAACATTCGGAATAATGGAATAACGATATAAAGGAAAAAAATAAACCTACCTCTGACTATAAAGAACCGTTCCGTCCTTGTTAATACGAAAAAACTTATTTGGCATAGGTACCATGTGTACATAGGACTTTCCTCCATTCAGAAAGATAGTATCTGGGTACCACAGGCGCTCAAGAACCTTAATGTTAAGTGATATGTTCGGCATAGAAACATTCAGAGCTAAGCGTTTGTCAATCCAGAGCTGGCGGAAGTAGCAATCCATGGAATAGTCCTGCAAAGTGCAAGTATGAGTAATTTGTTAGCAATCTAAATTAAGCATTCTAACGTATATAAGATTAAGTATAAGGATACTAAGTGCAAACACGTCCGAAAACGTTTGATGTAAAACTATGCGCTTTATCAGATCTCTTCAATTATTTAAGATCTTTAACTATACAATTCGAAAGTTTTAATATTTAAATTGAATGTTTGTGCCTTGTATAGCGCATTTTCATCTTCATCAATATATGTTGCAAGTCTCTGATGACATTGCCAAGTTTTGTATTGCTGATAATTTTATGTAATAAATATACTAACTTGGTGCCACTATATAATCAAATAAGTTAATAATATTTTAATTTTAAATTTTAGAATATATAAGATATAACAAAACAGAAACATGTGGCATAAGTATATATTTGTCATACCATGCTTCTTTCATTGACAGGTCCCATCGACCGTACCAGGATGTCCGTTTTTATGACAAGAGGAGCTTCTGAAATGACCACTTTTCCCTTTCATTTGTGCCATGACCAGGATGCAGATTTTCATCGAACACGACATTTAATTTTGGATGATTGATTTGTCAGTTAGCGTTGTTTGAAGTTTAATTTAATCAATTGGTAAATGATAGCTTAACTATTTTATTCTGCTATGACTTCTTATTTACGATAAAACAAAGTGTACAAAGTAACTGAGAATGAACAATAACAAATACAGATACTACTCTTCATGGATAAACTACTTTCTCGTTTACGAAAATAAATGAGGATCAGCTGCGACAAGAATGGTAAAAGCATTCTTAAATATATATATTCCCCGTTTTCCTGTTCAATAAACTTGGTTTTAGATTGCATGCATGTAAACTACTTAAGATGTTTTAATATATATACGCACATTAACTGACATACCTCCAAAGCCTGGTCTTAACCTTCTATCGTAACCCTGCAGAAGACTGTCCAGTTTGAGGGTCATGTTTCCATAGTCTCCGGAGATAACAGGTAAAGCTAACAAACTGAAACAATGTATTTGTTAACAACCTATATAGATTTACATGTAAGTTCTCATGGAGAACACTATCTTTTAAAAACAATCAGCAAATAATATAGATCTTAATTGAGATCTTAAGACCCAGCACCAGCGGCAGTTTAAACTGGTTCATATTTTTGTGCACAATTTCATTAGCAAACTACAATATAAACTGATCATCGTGAAAGGAAATTTGAAAAAGCCACACGAGCATTGCAAACCTTTAACTAATTTCATAGTGGTTTTTAATTGTTATGTATGGTATTCATGTAAAAAAAACTCTGTTTCAAACACAAAGAACTACATCTTTCATGAACTATTTATATAGCATAAATCATTAATCACTAATATTTTCTTGCAACAAGCATTTTTCCATCCGATATAAATAAATAAATAAATAAATAAATAAATAAATAAGCAACTACGCTTCAGGACAAGTGGCACTTTGTTATGGTATAATACTTTTGGAAACACATTTGTCTAGGGACTGGGAATATACAAGGTACAATCTAATAAATATATGATAAATAATCGTTATTACTGCAATTTAATTTACGTTTTCTCGTTAAAACATTAAGACACCCCTACACCCCCCCCCCCTACACACCATATATATATAAAAACATATAGAGAATGTAGTTCTATGTATTTCAAACAGATTTTTTTCCATTTGATAATAATCAAGCAAAATCAGTTTCTGTTTATAGCAAGAAAATAGCATAATGACTTTTCCAGGGCAACCGGTCGGCCCGATTATTGTTATCCGAACCAATCCTATGCTATCACCATCACATACAAACACATTTTCTACACGTTTTGATCCATCTTAAAAGGGAAAATAGAATCTGGCTGACTTTGATATGAAAATGATCCATATGAATATATATTTCAAATGTTCTGTAAGAAAGCTGAGAATTCTTAAAAAGGATATCCACTGGAAACACGATATTTCCATTTCTTAACTACACTTATGATGGAAAGCAAAACATCACATGACGGATAAGACCGATTTATTTGATTGATGTTTTTAGTATCTGGGATAATGGGGCCACCATTAAAAATGGCGGGCTAGTAAATGGAACAATCATCAATCAACCGCATATGACAGACGATAGAATAACTGTAAATAGAATTTTAATCGCTGAAAGCGTATCTAATATTTAAAAATAAAAAGCTGAAATTTATTTCTTTTAAGAAACTTTCTTGAGTAAATTCTTTACCTTAACATTAACATTGGGATTTTCAGTTTTTGTAAGGCTTGCATAAACAATAATAACAACATCATTAACAACAACAACAATGACAGCAACTTCGACAACGAAAACAGACAAAAACAGCGGTAAATTTATTTAGTTGCTTATTTTGTCAATAAAACTGAGGTAATGCTACGTTTTCTCGTTTCATATGAATATGTGTGAATTATCAAATTGAAGATTAATGGTACTATCTTCATAATCCTTACTGCATGGATTTTGTTTCCACCAAGAAAACTTTCATTTCATTACAAAAATCACACACAAAACAACATTTCTTTTCATTTAGTAGCAGATAATTATTCAATTTGAGTAGGAATAAGTTAAATTTTCACGTTTAGCCTGATTACACGTTTTAAAGTCATTATCCTGTCAAAATTCGATTTTAAACAAGTAATATGTAGGAAATAGGAATCCTTTTAACAATTATAACTGGAATTATTGTAAAGGTGCTTTTTACTTTGCAAGGCAAGTAATTTACAACAGAAGGACGTACACCAACTCCAAGACCAAAACTTGTTGATGCAGGGTCATATAATTAATCGAGAACAAGTTGTGCTTTATAAGTTTCGCAAAAGTGATTTATTTTAATAAATAACCTCAGTAACTTTATACTCGTATTTGTACAAAATAAAACGGAATTTTCTTACTACATTTCCGAAAATAAATGAGACAGCTAATTTACCTTGTTGTAAACTAACAACAACAAAACAAACACTCTAAAATCCGAAAAAAAAACATATCTTAAATAGCCACTAGTACCTGCAAACTGCGATTATATTCATTGTCAATCCAGTCATGGTAATCCAGTGTCTAACAGCGTAATGAAAGTTCCCAATGGAATGTAGACAGGCTGTAACACTTGTTGCTCTATCCCTGTAATACAATATAGTATCCCACATCCAATGAATCCATCGGAAATGTTGCAGCTATCGGTCTGGAAACGACCTGTTCCTTCTCCAAGAAAGTGGTATCAAAGAACTCTACTAACACGATTATCACTTTGACATTGCAATACGTCTGCACTTGAAAATTCTTATAAGGTTGTTCTACTGTTATATGTCAAATGCAAAGACGACGTTTAAAACTAAGAGCGTAAATCTAAAAAAAATCCACTGAAATCGTATTTTGTGCTGGATGTTCAACTCAATTTTATTCAGTCAATGATATTATCGAACGTTGATTTAAAGTATTGCACTCAACTAAATTTTAGTGTCGCATAATAAAAATTCATTGCTCCATTTCGATGTTAATAGGTTTTCCTATTGGAGTCAGGTATTTTATAAGTTAAAACTGTTTTGTTAAATATAACTCCAACGTAATTGCATTTAAAAATCAACACCGTTCTCTCCGATTATCATCTGCAACATCATCACTGCATGTTGTTAGTGTTTTTTTTTTAAATGTGTATATCCTGTCTATTATGGGAACATTTTACATTATTTCATTGTGAACAATGTAACTATAAGCTTAAAGGTCTTTGTAATTCAATGTTCACTGCATCTGAAAGTAAACCTTCTAGTACATGTAGTGCGAGGATGAACATCGTTGTAAGCACCCCAGTCGACCATTTTGCTAAATGACCGTCTCAAGACGGTAACTGTTCTTTCTCAATTCTAAGGTAATGTCTAGTATCAGTGTTTTTGTCATCTTTATATTTAACTTGTAAATTTGTGCCTATGTCTGGAGCAGATTAAAACTTTAATACAACTTCATACAACTGTTACATATTTCCCAATCATACTTCGCTGTAGACGAGTTGTAATTATAGGTTTTCTAGAAGGCACTTTCGTCATTTTCAATGTTTTTTTCACGAGTGCCGATTTTTAACACAACATTTAGGACTGTTCGTCATTTCAGCTTGTTTTCAAAACGCATTTTATCTCAGACGGCAGACTTTTGTCACCGTTTGCGCAGGAAAACTAACAATCACTTTCTCATGTTGAAACGAGATCACAAGTGCATGGCGCCACATAACTTTTTATAACCTTCCGAATTTTTAACAATTTTGCTAGAGTGCTACTTGTAAGCCGACCTCTTGCTACCTCAAGATAAATAATAGAAATAAAATTACACATTATTTGATTCTTTTTCATCAGAAACGGGTACAATGCATCTTGTTAATGCTAATATAAATCACATAATTATGTAAAGGTTTACTTACCAGTTATACGAATTAACCTTAAAGATTGAGCAACAATATTCGATATATATTTATCATTTTTAACAATTTTCTCCATGATTAAAAATAATTTACAATTCTAATGTGTGTTACAAAAGCTAAAGTGAATATACTATAACATTTTCTTAAAAGTCACAGGAGACTATTTGCTAGCAGGATTTATTATCAGTGATACATGTTTTCCGACCTGTTATCTGAACGAGTTCAAATTATGTAAATAATTCACCGCTCAATTCGCGTGGTTAGTCTACAGCTCTCTAATAAGCAGATATTATTACAACGTTCATAACCATAACAATACTATGTTGTGCGTATAACAACACACAGTGGTTACAGAAAACTTGCAAATATGCAAATACACAGCTACATGTAAAACAGTGCACATCGTAAAAGGACAGCATCAGTAAAAGCAACTGATTTGAATTCGTTCACTTTACCTAGGTTTTATTTTTTGCGACAAGAGATGTAATATCTTAGTCCTTGCTCTGACAATTTCAATATTTAATGGTCGGGCAATACGCGTATAGCATTGAAAATATATCGTTAATACCACAAAACATTAAAATATAACATTCGTCATTGTAATTAATTTATATTGTTATTTTCAACGTAACATTTACTATAAAGCGTTGTGCAGTAGGTTATATTGTAGTATACAATTTAAACAGAGAAAACAAATATCGACATAAAAAAAGCAATTCATCCTAATACAAGAACACAGCCTATTTAAACATCATGCTCGTAATAGCGAGCATTCCTGAAAATGACACATATTGTATATATAGTATTGGCGACAATTTGACTAGCCATGCAAATTTTGTTCCCGTTCTTTAACAATTATATATACACGATGAATCACAAACAGCAGCAGGGTCTTCAGTCATATAAATCCAATGTTAATGTTAATGTTAATGTGGATAAGTCAGACAATATAAACTCCATTTATTAAAATATTTGTTTAACTTAAAATGACATAGAAAATAGCCATCTTCTGTCAAAAACGAGCAATTCTCTCTTAACAAATAAAGGTTATCAGGAGAGCTTTCTAAAATATAATATATTAAAAGATAATAGAGAGAAATAATAGATAAAAATAAATAAACACATAAACAAACAAACAGGATGCATCTTTTGAAATCCCCATTGTTAAAATAGAAATTAAAACTTGCTTGGTTTTGCAGGCAACGTGCAGAGTATATTTTATCTAAATGTTAGTGTCTCGTCTGTTCGTGACATTTCTGAGATACAAAGGAGATCGCATGCTATGGTATTGTTATGTAAATAACAAAATGCTGCAAAAGCGTGTTGTCAAGCCTTAAAAAATACACTTCTTGGTTAAACAATAAAACTGCCTTAAATGTGTATACGTTGAAGATGGACTACGGTTTCTGAGTGGTAAAAGGTGACATTAACATGCATTTCTTGTGTTCAAGAAACGTTTTGATTGCTCATTGCTGTTCCTAATTAGGTATTTCCCTGTCTGAGAAAGTGAACATAGTATACGACGAAAATTATAAAATAAGATTCTTACAGGCGTACGTTATTTGGCTTTTTTCGTTGACCGGCCTAAGGAATCTAATATTCACCAATTGTAGGGCAGAAATTGTTTGTTTTAAAAGTGCCAAGCGAATGAAGGGAAACCCTAATTGCAACCTACAAAATATAAAGATTAAAAGCTTCAGGATAGGTAGAGACGGGAAGAAACAATATGCAAACACATTTATGAGCCACCAAAATCATTGGATATATTATTTTGGTCGTTTAAGTGGATATTGTTGAAAATACATTTTCCTTTCCTAATTCACGGTGCCGAGCACTGGTCTGAACCTTCTCTATTTCAATATATTCTATGAGCTTCATATATCCAAAATATTTTATTTGATCACTTATTACAGTACACACTCTCCATCTTATACCTTATAGAAGATTGACGATACACTTAATACTTTCATGTTTATCCCAACATACTAATAGTCAGGGCCATTTCATTTTAGAGTGGCTATTTGTCGGTTGGTTATAGTGGCTGAGGCCATTACGTAATTTCTATCGTTGACCTGTATTTCCTTGTGTCAATACCCCTTTTCCCTAAATTATTTTCTGTCGCTCATAGGATTTAATACAACAAATGGTTACTTATAAATTACATTTCTTGTTCAATTAATTGCACAAATCGACTGCATAAAGGCAGCATGACAGACATGACAATACCGTATTACGTATTTTGAATGTATACTTTCACCAAAAAAGCAAAATTTTAGAAAACAGGAATTGATTTAATCGTTAGGTTATAAGAAAAAACTTGACAGTTGCAAGTTTCCTTGAACCGTATTACAGAAATTCTAATTCACTTTCCAATATAATCCAATATAACCTAAATTACGTTTTATTCTTCATTGCAAATGAATGATGTTTTCCATGGTACTTTCATATATCAAAATGTTTGTTATGTTATTTTAACTGATTCAATATGTATATTTTTATAAATTACTTTCGTTATTGAACCACTTTCATCTAGGCATAAACGATATAAAAATGCTCTATTAACTACAATAAATACTCTCTCTCTCTCTTTCTCTCTCTGTGGTTGTGTGTGTGTGTGTGTGTGTGTGTGTGTGTGTGTGTGCGTGTGTGTGTGTGTTTAATTTGCTATAAAGATTATAGGCAACGGATGAACACACATTTACCCGATACTACTTCTTTTAAAATTAGGAATTGTCTATAAACACTTAAAAAGAATGGACAAAAAGAAAGTGATATCCGTTACAATTTAGATCGCTCTATTCATCTTTTTGATTAGATGCTTGCCTTACTATTTCCGCACATGTGTCACTGTCTCCTTTTATTGCCAAGGAAATAAGATTTCAGCATCAAATATAAGTGCGCTGCGGTACCAGCAAGTGGAGTAAATGACTAAACGTCAAACAATCATTAATATAAACATTTACATTCCATGTAATATTGTTTAGGAGAATGAATGTAACCAGATTATTTTACAGCTGTCCGTAATGAACAAAACACTAACACTACACTCATTGTTTGTCATGTCTCGTATCCAGTCAGATCGATTCTGTTAAGTCACAGTATTAATTACACTATTCATCGTCTTGATTAAACAAGTGCCTTGTTCGTTCAGCCAGACGAATAAGATTTCTACTCCTACTTTAAATGAAATACATAATGAGTAAATGTCTTAACAAGAAACAAACCTTCCGAGAAATAAACAACAACAATTAGACATGTATTATTATTTCGAAAGTCGGAACATTACATACTCTTTTCCGTCTGTCAAACCTATTCCTTTTTTCAATATTTCCCTTGGCTCTTTTATTAGTCTGTATATCTATATAGATTAGTAGTCGAGCAATATGCCAAATTAAGCCGATGTTTGTCGAAGTTAGTTTAAATATGCTTAAGTTTGTGTGCGTATAGCTGAATAGATATGCGTCCTTGTCGAACTTCCAAACATAATGGTCTGGAATATGGCGTTGTGAGTCGTCTTAATATGGTAGTTATAGAGCAATTATGCTTAGTAAGCTCACGAAGTATACACTACACGATTGTCAAGGTAATAACAAAATTACACAGTATTTATAAACAAGACAGACAGTCAACACATTTCGAACAAAACACATTTAAACAGTATGCGAATAGCTCAGAGTATTGCTGAGTATTGCTGAAATACATTAAAAAGTATACTGTCTTTACGACATACTGGGCGGTTATGTTAGTTTTATTCTCGAATGTTTACACTGACATGCACATGTTAAAACACCATTTTCAGAAACATAAGCCAGGCGTTAACGTCAAATACCGGTTAATGTGTAGGTAATAATACAGTACGAACATAAGCGTTTAGTATTGTTAGTAAAAAGTCTTCAACATAACACTAGCTGTCTGACATACACTTTTATTGTTTGTTTACGTTATGTATAAAATATTTCCCTGTCACTTAGAGAGATAGACTAGTAAAATAAAAAAAACAAACACTGAAAAAGCAAACAAAACCAATGTTAACGTTGGTATGCTAATGGCAATCTCTTTCGAAACACAGCTTCTCAATATATTCGTCAATTGTTTACATCTGCAAAAGCTTTCTACAATTTTATAAATGTTTAAGATTAGCATTATGAAATAAATGTATATACAAAATAGCTTATTTTATGTCACCACTTCTTACGATTAAGTCTTATACTGTGAACTCCTACTCCTATTCTATAATCCGGACTATTGCAAAATGTAAGTTAACATCTATACATATAAGACACGAGCACATCTAAGAAAAAGCAACTGAATATATAAAGTGCGAACACGAACATTTTGAAACGTGAACGTTTCGTTCAACAACAGACGTTACTATATCTCTTGAAAATTTTAAACTCTCTAAAGTAATTATATCAATGAAACTCAACACAGTTGGCCTTTTCACAATATCACTGGCGGTTTCGGAGAAGCCATTTAAATTGCCAGATGAGTATATTTGTTGATCTCCTTGCTCAATTTACTATTAAAGATTTTTATTCCCTCGTGTCAGAATCCTCATTCGTCAACATGATTGTCATTCGGTCAACGGATTAAACGCTTACTGCGAATCTCATATTTCCTTTCTTTGCTCAATTTGACTGCAATTAAATTTCATTATTGTTATCAAAATCGATATTTTAGGCACGTTTAAACATATGGAAGTGTTGGGGAACATTATTTCTCTTTTTTATTTTAAAAAATACTAATTTTACACCTTGTCTAAAATCACAGTACAGAGACAAGTGCATCGAATTATTTAACTATAACTTGAAACAGTTGTGTTTATGTTAAAATATATAAAAAGTATATAAGAAAAACCTGCAAAGGGCTAGTTCCTGTGTCAAGTTTTAAATGTTGTGAACATAACAAATTGTCCAGATGAAAAATAATTGCTTACAAGAAATCGACCAGTATGTTCTCTTTAAATGACAGAACGTGTAGCGTCGTGTTTACTGTTAAAATATAACAACCAGACAAATCAACGAGGTCTTGATCAGGTCTTGATCAGTAGCATGTACCATCCATGAACACTAGTGCATTTTGAAGTGTTGGTGTGATTTAGTGTAAACCGATTGTCTCCTTTGAATAATCAGAAAAATTGCTGGGAAAATAAATATTAATAGTGAGACATCCTTACAAGAATCTTTGGACGTGAGACAAATCACAGGTAAATAAAGTCGTTTAACATAACTAAAATGAACATATAGATTGATTTCTATAGATTATATGTTGGTGATTTTTTTCAAATCATTAACTTGTATTTAGCTTCATTCGTATTGTAAATAAAGGGAGCCTTTTATGTCATAAAAACGTAAATATGTAGTCACGTTTACGTCAGACAATGAATGAGTCCTTACATGAGATGTGTGTACGATTTTTCAAGGCAGACCATACAGATTACCATTCATGTACATACAACTGATTAGCAGTTTCGCAATCGATTGAGCAAAGCAAGACATATGCACATTCATTCAATAATGTTTCCGTCAGAGACCGAAAAAATGATTTTTTCATGAAGGTTAACAATAACTGTTAACATTTGTCGGGTGCCCACAGACCGTAATGTGTTATGGCTATTTTTTATTATAACAAATTGCTCTCCAGAAACCATCATTACTAGAGGGTAAATGTTTTTGTTAAAGTCATATAATGTTTGGTGCAAGAGTTCTGTTTATTCAATATTAATTAAAACTTTATTAAATCATTGATTAAAAATGATTTGAAATTTTGCTAGTCATGGAGGATAATACTAGATCAGCCTCTATTTAAATAATACAAAGACATTGAAAACAACATTCCTGGACTAAAAGAAAACGATCATATCTTTAACAACAATTTTTCAATATTTATGCTCATTTTCACATATATAAGCGAAAGCATAATTCATAAATTCATATAACTGTTATGCAAGGAACAAAGGCCGTATAAAACAGAATTATACATACGGTTAATTAGTTTCCTATTATTAACAGATTTTCTATCTAAACCGAGTATGATTTGTCCACTTTATTTATAAATACCACATCACAGTAAGCTTCAGTAATCTTGTTTTTTTTTAAAAGATAAATAATATTTTATGTTTGACCATTCAATGTAAAGAATTTTCCGTAAAATCAAACTAGTAGAGGATTTAATAATTCAGTGTGGGTACACTGTTTACACTTTAATAACTTTTTTATTTGTAGCACAAATAGATTATGAGGTGGCAACACTTAATTAAGTACAAAATGTATGGTGGATGATAATGTTTATGTACCACAAGTCAAAAGTAGACCAGAAAAATATTTTACTCACAATGTTAATGGTAAAATCAGTATTTTGATGAAGCGAAAGAGTCGGAACTGGTAGAACGATGTATGCGCACTTGTTATTTTAGAGATACAATTTGACGGTATTATTTATGCCAGTATATGCCAGTGTGATATGTGATATGGGTTATTTGGACAAATTTCGTATTGTTGAATACCTTGTTTCCTTGACCTAAAGTCCTTTCGCCTTTATATTAGAGGGGGTTATATTCTTGTTCTTACAGGAGCTACCAAGCGTATAGAATATAATATATATATAATCTATAATATCAGTATATCTTATATATATATATATATATACTATTTTATATATATATATAATATAATATATATATATATATATATTATATATATATATATATATATATATATATATAGCTTATATATATATATATATATATATATATATAGTATATATATATTATCTATAATATCTATATATATATAATATATATATATATATACTATTATATATATATCTATATTTATATATTTATATTATAATCATTTACATGATGGATGAAAACTTGCGAGTCTATCCGAACTGTCATTGAGACCATTTTAAACGTACTATTCCACAGTAACATTTACCCGTGTTAAATTTCTACTTTCTCTGAACGACTCGTTAATGATAAATTTCTACTAACAAATGACTATTACCCAATCGAAAATTTAAAAAAGCGTATTTTATGGCCCAATAAATAATTCTTCATATATAATCAATTTGCAAACTGTTGTCATATTACTTTTAAGAACTGGACACCTTGACTTTCAACCCGATTTTGCTGTATTTTTGTCACGTTTAAAACAAACATACTTTGATTTGTCACAAAGCTAGCGACGGCTTCTAGTGTTTATACATAAAGCATGAAAACCTACTTAATTTATTCCTTTCTGTCTGTAAGTTGATTTGTTTGCTTAACGTCATTGGTGGTCTATAACACTCTTAGAAATATTCCACTAAGTAAAAACGTCAATTTTAATGTTGATAGAAACAAAATATTTATAGCTTATCTATAAATTACATGTACATGAACTATGAAATGATTGTTCACGTTAAGTTATTCAATGAACCGCCTTCCTTTAGAATCAAACACAATTAAATTATTGAGTTCAATCGATTAACAACATTAAGAATGAGACTATAAGGATAAGATGCAGCCGTTTACACGATGTATTATTATAATGAAAACCTGTTATGACCACTTTTAAAATGCAGAGTGAAATAAATACATGTAATGGGTTTACAAGAACAAATGCAATGTGTATAAAGGCCTTAATTTAATCGTAAACGAAACCAGTCACTATTTCCTTTTGTCACTCAACTTGTCGCATCGATTTAGCTAGTTACTCTTTAGAGCGCACTATTAACCTCCATGATTGGATGATTGCCTGACTTGTTGTTTACACGTGTCGTTTGTTATTGTGGGGATATATATCCTTGGCTCACGCTCTAGTAAATCATAGAGTTTGTCAGGATTATGCGACTGACTTTTTCTACGCAAATGGTAAACGCCATGCTATAGTCGGTAAAGTGAAATAAATACCGTCTCGGATTAAATAAAAGTTTATTGATGGTGCGATAAACAAACAAATAGACCAAATAAACAAATGAAAAAGCATCTTTACCACCAAGAACAAAATAAATAAGGATAATCCACCATTATATATTTTCGCGTCACTAAGTTTTGTGTGTCATAAGTTAACAGATAAACGTATAAGATAATTTAAATATTAAATTTAAAATCTCATTTTTTTCCAATTCAGTTTTAAAATTCATCACTGTAAACATTTTCATGAAGAAATGGTACAGTTTTTTTAGAGAAACATAAATGTTTTGCACTATTAAATTGAGATATGTTATAGAAAACACTTTTTTTAAATTAGGCATTTTTAGAGAGAAATAAATAAAAAGTAAGAAGTTAGAAATAGATTCAGTACTAAATTTGCTATCCCCGTAAATATTAAGAAGGACATTCTGCCAAGACCGTAAATGACTCATTTTGTTCACCGGAATACTCCCAATGTGATTAAAATCATATCCTGAAAACTGCTCCGCTATCACGATCTGACGACGAGTCAATAAAACCTTCCCAACCAATCAAATTGTCGCCTACAAAATCGCAAAGTAAATGATGAACCGAAGCATTCCGAACGTATCATTTTAATGGATACGCCCATTTACAAGGAAATGTAAACATGGACATTCCGCGCAAGCCTTATGTCACTGAAGACAGGTACGTTGTATGCAATCAAGATTTTGCTTCTGAAGTGGTTTTCATGAGCGAATTCCTAATTTTCTGAAACACTTTTCTACTGCATCATCAATAGCGGCCATTTTGCGACACATGCCGGAAGCGTTATGTATAACTCTCTCTCTCTCTGATTGGCTGTTATAAAAATAGTAATCGGGGAAAACCATTTTTGATTTAAGACGGTATTTGCGTTCCGTCACCAGAACATACACTTTTGTAAGATCTGATTTAATTGAGATTGGAACACTCCGTACCCGGGCTCATGTCGAAGGAAAACCTTGTCAGACATGAGACGATAATGACAGCGAGGGGAATCGAATCAAAATCAAAATTGGTATAGCGCAAGTCAAATGTTCAAGCGACAAAGAAAAAATTCGGAAGGCATCTGGATGAATATGTCCAAGAGAGCTGCCGTCCATATCTAGAATTTGCAGATGTTTTAGGTCATTCATGTCGTACTAATCTATAACATAAAATTGGTTATTTTTACTCATTGTTAATGTTCGTAGAATATTGAACTTATTTATTGCATATGGAATTTGGACAAGCATGTTGTTATGATTTACCATTCGTGTGTTGCCTGGAATTAATCTGTATGTTATATAGTTTGTTCTGTCGAAGTTTTAACGCTGTTAAAATAAGGGAAATGATTCATATAACACACTAGGCAATTTATATAAATCATTCCTATCTAAGTCAACCTCTGTTACATGTTATACAATTCATATAAATAATGATAACAAAATCAACAAACTTTTATGAAATACGTGAACATATTTTTTGCAAAGTGTTAATATAAGTGTTAGAATTTAGTTATATTTATATGGGTAAATTATATTTAAAACTTTCAAGCTGACCGCTCAAGGTTTGTTTTAGATGGACTGTACTGAACACAGCGAACCAAGTTCTCTATAGTACTTGTTATTGTGTTTTGCAGTTAATGTCGAACCAAAATAGTTTTAAAACTGATCGTGCAGTTAGATTTGTAATTAAATCCTAATAGGAAACCTTGTTATATTCTAGTGTTTGTTTTCTTCTAAAATAAAACCGTGTTATCGTAAACAATATTATTGATTTTAAACTATTATTTTGTGTACAAATAGCGTAAACAGTTAAAAGCAAGAAGTATATGGTTAAGCAGACTAACCAAAATAATAACGATTGTCGATTTTTAGGCCCTATTTCGATCCAAATGACCTGCTAAGCAATTGCTGCATGTTGACAAAGTCTGAACGTAGGTTATATTGAATCGTTAACACCAAGGGCGGATCAAGAAAATGTTGGTGCGTCGTGGTTGTGAACCCAGATCCATTTCTTTATCGCAGTAAACACTAGCTTAATATTCTTAAACTTACATGTATGCGTTTTCACAACTCTTCTCTTGCATGCATCCACAACCACCCCCTTGATCCATCTTTGGTAAACATTGACATTGTACTGGTCTAAATATAATTTGCATGTAATTATGGATGGCGCCATGTTGTTCTATAAACAAGTGAAGTGCGGCGCTTTCATGCTTTGCATTTCGGTTATTATTCAATTTTGGTGAGTATCAAAATGAAAATTAGACTGTATGTCTGTTTTATTTAATTTAAATTGCATTTGTTACGACAATGTACTATGATCAAGTTAAATATTATGCTGTTGTTTTCCTATTCGAACATTTTCATATGCGCCCCAAAGACAATTCATTACTGCATACAATTTTAAGACAGGAAAATTTGATGGCATTGTAAATCTTTTAATAATAACAAGATTTCGCTGTTCCTTGGTCGGCTTGTTGTTAGGCAAAAAATTCATTGTTGAACAGGGTCTCGATGGCGACCTTTGATGCTTTGCTTCAATGCTTCCTTGTTGTAAAATAAAACAAGCATGAACTAAGACTCTGTGTCGCAATCGGTAGAGCAATGGCTGCCATCCAAGATGTCCCGAGACCTACGAAAACAGCATTTTTATTTTTGGGTTTGTTTCAAGATTGTCGCCATTTTTTTTTTCCTGACAGTGTCGAAATTTTATCGACGAATTGGTTTATAATAACTTTCAAACTACAGACTTTTAAAACTGTAATGGTTAAGACAAGACAGCGTGCCTGCCAGTGGTATTCTAGCTTTTTTTTGTCTAGTTCGTCTAGGAATAAAACTTTTTTCTCTTCTGAATACTATGTGAACATTATTTTTCAATGACGCCACTGCTTTCGTCATAACTTATCAAAGAAAACGTCAGCGCGTGGACCTTTTTTATTTACATAGGTCGGGTTCTTTTAACTTCTTGCATTTGAGATACCATTTGGAAGTGTGAGGTCAGAGCTCTACAAGAATAAGAATATATGACAAAGTCCTATGAGCATTGCAACATATACCAAACTCCGAAAAGGCACAGAACAAAGGTATTTCACATGAAAGCCAAGCGAAAAGTAAGAACAAATATGTGATGAGTCATTTAACGAAAAGAGCAAACCCGACAGTTACCACCTTGGAACTGTCAGTCGGCAATATGGACCGACTGGGGTGCTTAAACCGGTTTTACAGAGCTCTAACCTCGCACTTCCTGGCGAGTTTCTCAAATGCAAGCAATGAAAAGAAAAACGATCTATTTGAGTACAAAATGTCCATGCGCTGATATTTTCTTTACGTTATGACGTAAGTAGTGACGTCATGGAAAAATAATGTCCACATAGTGTTTAGAAAAGAATATGGTATTATTTCGATTTGAAAAACTACCACAAAAAGGTTGACTATAACCGGTTTAAACACCCCAGTCGGTCCCTTTTGCCAACTGACCGTTCCAATGCGGTCACTGCTTGGTTTACTATTTTTGACTCATCACCGATGTGCTCTTACTTTTACATTTGGCCTGCACATGTCACTGTTAAATCACGGTTTAGATTTCACTATATATCTCCTTATACAGACTCTGTGCTAATTTCTTCTGCATATTTGTCGTTTGCTCGATTTATTGGCAGAAGAATTGAAGTTCTGGTTCGAACCAAAATGCATTGACGTATATTCAAGTAATTATCTTCACAGCGGATTTACATCCGCTAAAACATGTACGTATTTCATGAAAAGTGTTAAGGAAGAGAAGCTATATCAAGAATTTACATTTCAATTGTATTTCAATAAATAGTTTGTGTGAACTTAAGATTCGACAAGTAATTTTTTATGGATGTTTGTTCATTGATGTTTTAATCCCTCTGTTTATTATTTAATACGTATTCACGTGCAAGCCAAATGTAAAATACGTCATTTTCTGTGTCAGCTTGTAAACACAGGCCTAGAAGGAATAAAAACTTAGGGATATGTATACACAGGAAATACCTGTCAAATTAGGATTTAAGATAGTGTGCTTAAAGACTGTATACTTGCATTAGTTCGGAAATGAAAATAAATCCAGGGTTCCCTAGAAACTAAAATAGTTTGACTCTGTACCCAACCTATCCACGACTAAGAGTGTGATGGTTCGGCGATGCACCTTCTATAAAGTTTCATTAACATTGGCAACAAGTTATGTAAACTGTATTCTCGATTATTAATAATCGTAATTTATGAATGTAGGTTTTCCCATTCTTTAATAGGGGCGTATGAAAACATAATTTCCACACTCGAACGCTAATACCATTTTCAGAAAATGAAGTACATTTAGTTATATACATTAAACAATGCATTTGTCAATAAATCATAGATGGAATGATAAATAGAGAACTAGGTCGGTGTGGAATTTAGACAATGTTATCACACACACTGTCCCAGTCTAGTGTTCCAGTCATTTTCTTTATTCAAATCAATTCAGCATTTTCTACCTGGTCACTCTTCAATGTCCTTTATTTCCTGCTTTGCTTTGTTTAATCGGATTTATGATGGCTCAATGTAAAATGACTAAATGAATAATTAAGTTTGCATACTGATTCAACGTCAACGATCTATTTGTAAGCATAGTTAAGCGATTTATGCATCTTTTGCATAAATAAGCCCCCAAAATTATATGTATATATACATGTACTGAAGTCTTATAGCGTCCACTAAAAGGACCACATTGTACACGTTGTGATTATCAGACTCTAAAAATAATGAGAAATAACTACAAATAGATTTCAATCAGTTTCACTTCCATTAAACACTTTGTCTTACATATCATTCCTGAACGAAACATTACATTTTGATTCACGGGTTATGTAATTTTGTTCTTGTATGTTCTTACTGATATTCCTAAAACCTTTACTCTCATAACAGAAACCATCAATCAAATAATAAGTAAACTTTATACCACGTCTCAATATTTATGAGTTGATTTTATTTAGCATTTATTGCTTTTAAATTTAAAAAAAAAATATTGAAAATATTTATCAAATATAAAGTAAAAAAGATCAAACCAAACTGACGTCTGCAAAGTGCTGGCGTCCTCGAATTAGGAAAATTCCAGCTATTTATACTATCCCAGTGCGCCTGAAAATACTGTGTATGCACCAGGAAATGTTTTGCATGCACCAGAAAGAAATGTGCATGCACCAGAAAAAAATGGCGCAGAATAAAATGCACAAAAGTGTGCACAAACACATTGAACTGGATGAAATATGCTTGAACACTGAATTGAACACTGGTAAAATTACAATTAGCAAAACACATTTTCTTCCAGATAATCATGTTTTGTGGGTTCCTCACACTACACTGCAATCGCAGGGATATTGTTATACAGACCGCAGGGTAAACTTAACTGCATAAAGAAACTTGTAAGCCCTGTCAAGTTTTCTACTCTGCTCAGACAATAAACAAGGGGAAGTCTACATCAAATGTCTTTACAAAACAAGTGATTCCTGTGATGACAAAATTGCTACGCATATAATGGCATGGATCCCGAAGATATATGAACATTTACCGAGTTACAATGATGATGTAAACAACAAATCAAATGACATTCGAGGTGCACGCAAGATGAGGTGCAGTTTGTAGAACCGAATATAGATAACATATGTATATGACTGATTGTTCTGTCCTGTTAACAAAAGCAGCAATCAATATTTTTTGTGCTTATTGCTTATTATCATCTTCTAAGCTTAATTCCAAAAGCAAGCAACCATTTATTGTAAAACATCATTTGTTTTAATTTGTTATTGTTTGTTTTGATGGAGAACGACCCCTGACGAATGATTAGAAAAACCACCGGTTAAGCTCGGGTCAGATAGAGATATTGTTATTACACATTCTTGTGTGACCAAATGAGAAATATTTGATCATTGAATGTTTATCCTTACTAACTGATATTCGTTGGTCATTTCGCGGTTTTGCAGATAGTGTCTAAAGGAGTCATCAGTTTTGTTGATTGACTGTATTTGTTGAGACCATTACAGAGTTTCCATCGGCTGGTCCTATTTCATGTGTCAATATTCTTCATCCTTTAAATGATTACATGTCGCTCAACGGATTTAATACTAGTTATGAATCACATCGTGCTTCAGTCCTCAACTCATACTGTTTCCATTTGCATTGTATGATATAAATTACAATTGATATTTAAAATAATGAAAAAATCACAAATAAGGCAAAATGTAAGATCACAACAAACGACCATATTTCCTAAAAAGTTCTACTTCAAAACAGAAAGTTAGCCTAAATTCTTCAATTGTAACTTTAAAAAAATGAGTGCCCTTTGGTTGCCTGAGTGTGTGTATCAAGATATTTTTAAAATTTTAAAGGAATATGTGCGGAATATCTTCCAAATTCATAAGCATTTTATGATAAATCAAGCTATAAATTGTCTAAGGAATTTAATTATCAAAAGTGAGTGATATAAGTGCAAATAAATCTAAACAATTTACTTACTAACAAGATTAGTAATTGCCTATTAAATATGTTTGTAACTAAACAATTCCCTCTAAAGTCATGTCAATCTATTAGTTTTGCGCACATAAAACCGTTGATTGACCAAAGTAAAACAATGTCTTACACTAAACTGACCAGTGCAATCTGTTTATGTAATTCCAGCCTGAATTAGTATTTTAAGAAAGCTCAATAAACTTAAGAAACTATTTTAGAATGATCTTCTTGTGTCAATGTAAAAGAAGGCAAAGTGAATACATAGCATAAATAAATGAAAAATGTCTAAAAAGGGAAGTTGCAATCAAGTCCAAAAATGACGACCATTTAAATTTTCCCTAAATATTATGGCACTTAGATTTAAAATTTGAGTTTTAATAATTGTCTAAATGAAGTAATCTTTGCTGTCGATTCTAAGCATATTTATTCTAGTAACCAAGCATTTATAAAATCTCTGATTATGTATTTCTTTGTCAAATCAACTACCAATTTAACGGCTTAAAACGTTTAGAACAAGCTTAATCTTAGTTTGAGTACTTATTAAGAAAACCAACCAGGCTGCAAAAGGTGCAATGGATTGTTCGTTCCGTAGTGGTTTTGTTTTGAAATCAAATTGTGTGTCTCCAATCCTTACTCACATACAATGTTAGTATAACCAAGTGTTTTCTTTTGAAGAGGAACCGCTAAAGAGACTGTTGTATATCTTTGGATAAGAGACGATTGAACCATTTATGCATTTTGCATATTATTTATTCCCAATTTTGGCAAAGATAATAAAATACTGTTATCAATAAATTTCCCAATTGCCCAAAATCCATGGTGTTGCCATTTTTTTTTTTCAAATCGCTGATTTAAATTTATTAAATGTGCTCGATGAGACCAAATATGATTGAAAGTTCTTTTAAACGTTTACTTGCTATCAGATAAAGCAAATGTCAAAAAGATGTACACGTGTTAAAGTGTTATAGTTGATCACATTTTACCACAAAAACATTTTAAGCAGAAATGTAACAATAGGGGAGCAATTTCAGGTACATATTTTCAAATTATGATCAATACCGAGCTTTTGTCTTTACACCAATAATGTTTTCATGTTTTTCACATCTTCATGTACAAGATGTGTGGTTTATATCGTAATATTGCTTTTAAGATAGAATCAAAATGTTTAACCTTGAGAGATACTGCTATGGCTATTTACCGCTAAAATCATTTTCAAATACTGTTTATTTTAATTGAAAGATAAAAGTAAACACTATTAAAACACTATTAAAATAAGAAAAAAACATAAATAAAAAGAAATTACCAGTGCAACCAAAATGCATGTAAACCTCTCCAGTATGCCATCAAAGAAATCAGTAACATTTTCCTTAACCAAACAATTCAAGATCAATTAAGTAAGTTGCAATTCAGTTTACACTATTTATCTCCTCGTTTGAATGCTTACCTTCCCTTTCTGTTTATTTGTCACTTTCACGTTTTATACGAGACGAATTAAATTTCCGGCTTAAGTTTAAGTGCCTTGAAGAGTGAACAAGTAAACGGGAAGCTGTCATTCTGAGGAAATAATACATTTCCAATACATGTTAATTGTTTGGGAGAATGGGATAGTACCAGAAGGTGGATCGAGCATTTATTGTTGTGTAAATAAATACATTTGGCTAGAAAATGTATTTTAGTATTTTGTTCGTTTTCTTTCAAATTTTCAACAAACAAATCTCAATCATCTTTAATATTGTGTGTTTGATAATAGCCAATTAAATGATAAAGACATCCAATGAATATACTTTATGACAAAATTTTAATTAACATGTATGTTCATGTACATTTGTATTATTTTATTTCAATATAATAAGTTCAAAAATATTTAATAGCAAATGAATAAGTAAACGAGGAGATATGTTTGGTGCATGTTAATGTTAAAACCATGTCGTGAAAAACAGTCATTGATTTTTTTTGCATAGTAGCAGATTAGATACAGTTATATCCTATTTGTAAGATTACACTATTTATCTCTTTGATTGGGCTTTGGCCTTACTCATTCTATTGCGTTGCCACTTCCTCCTTGTATTGTCAAAATAAGACTTGTATGTCTAATGTAATGGCTTTGGGATCACGAGCGGTAGGTTTAGCCTGAGGTGCTGAGATGATACAATTGACGTATGTTTTTTTCAGATCCGTAGAAGGCTCCGTGCGGGATATTGCATGTATCTCGGCCTAAAAGATGATGCAAAGTCAGTGGAACATCCATTCTGAGTGTTCGCTCCCCATTTCGAACGTTTCGTCTAGACACTGGATGATATTCGTACGCGCCATTATTCGTTCATAAATCTGCACTTTATGTATATCTGAATTGCACAATATAATAAACTTCCAGTTAAAATTCCAGTTTAAAGTCATCAAAATTAATGTTAACATTTAAGCTTATAGTCTCCTTAGACATAATATTTGTTCTGTACCCGCACTTTTTCTTCCTATGCATGAATAACTGACTGCGAGTAGTCAAGGCCATGCAGAGTAAATTCATGTGTGCTTCTGAAATCCTGCAACCGACATCGCAAAAACAGGAAAGAAATATTGGACATTTAGACACAATGTATGCATTGGTCGAGTATCTTTTTAAATATATCGCATGCAAAGTGCATATTTTCTTTTTGAAGATTAAATAGTGGTTTTGGCATACTCGATTGTTTTTGCCTAAGCAATTGTTTTCGCATTTACATATCTTGCTAATGTAAGTGCACCAGCATTTAAGAGTAAAATACAAACGTGTTCTTCACTGTGAATTTCACCTAACATTTATTATCTGCTTTTGTTTGTTTCTAACTTTCCTCAGAATTGTTCCTTGATGTATAGCTGTAATGTTTGAATTTTTGTAACGTTATGTTTTTAATTCTTTAGGTCTTGTATAAGTTAATAGGTAAATAAGAAAAGGTCCTATCAGAATTTCCACAGATATTTAAATCTAGTCTACCTCTAGACAATGGAAAAAAGGGTAAATATAAATGTAAATGTGACAAAAACATTATATGCAAAATGTCAAACAATATACATATAAGTTTTTGCTCAATGTTAATAATCAGTCGCTTTTTTAATGAATAATTTCATCTTAAAAAAAGGTCCCCATAAGATGCTAAAACCTAAAGTACGATTATAGAATAAATTTCATATTTATTCAAAGATAGAGCAGTGACTAGTATAACTCATATAAGTAATACATCTTAGTTTCTTACCAATATGGCAGCGTATAAAGATCCAGTTGGAAATTTCAAAGTAAAGTGTAATTCTAAAGTCGCACAATTATTAAAAACAATTCCAAAAGGTTAATTTTTCCTAATACATTTATTCTCCTTGTATTCATTTATTGTGGACGATATAACAAAATCAGCGGAAAATTCGTGAAATGATAATTCAGTTGTGCATGTAGATTAAGACACCTTTTATTTAATATTGTTACTGTTAAGTGATTATTCTGCTTTAATATAAATATATAACTGTTTAATACATACAGCTACAAGACAGCAAAATACCTTTTCGCTGCTTTTTATACACCAAAATGTAAGTCGACAAAGTATCTTATGTCAGTAATGTTGCGTTCATCTTCTTTTCCTTGCATTTACAGACATATTGTTATATTCATAAAACTTCAGGAAGCTGCTAAGCCAAGATTATACCCCATCTCAGGCCGGTCGCGTTTTCTGCATATTGATCATTTCAAGGTGGTTACTGGTGGTTTTTCTAACATTTTCGGAGTTGTCAAATCTCACCTTTAGCCTACTTGCAAATGTTGCCTCAAAGTCAATCCGAATGAATATCAAGGCATTTATTTATAGAAATTCTAGATTACACTATTTACTTTATTGCCATATGAAATGCCATTCTGTCCTTAAATCACCAGAGTAAACTTATGGTTTTTAAACAGGGGAACATAGTTTTAGAGTCAGAAAGTTTATTATTACTTGTTCTTTTAATCCGTAACAATAATCTTTATACAATAATCAATCAGTAAAGTATTGTAAGTAAAGCTACTTTTAAGATATATCATGCTATGGTTTGTGTCAGTGTTTCTTGTCGTTTTTAACATTCAAATTGCTTGTTTGCATCTGAGTTTAATGCTTCTTCAGACTATAACATGTTTTACGACTCGCTAGCCCTTGTCACAACAATTTTGTACTTTAAGTTCAAAAGAATTTGCTTTCAGTTAAATAATTACGAACAAAAATATTGGGTCGTCCGCCGATTGTTGGCAAATATACTATCGTTCTTAATTGAGATGCGTACATTTTAAGCATGAAGACCCTAGGTCATTCTAACACCAACATCCGCTTTATGTCCACACCATGCGTATGGGAACATAGTCAGTATCTGCACCGTATATTTTAGGTTGTTTCATCAATAACACTTATCGGAAAATATTGTCGCCTCAAACTGATAGCGTACCATTGACAACTACATAAACGACGTACTTTTATTTTCTATCTTTGTAGATTTGTTCTTACAACTTGTGAACTCGATGTCGTAATACAACGAGGAAATGTTATACATACCATCTAAATTTTCAGTCACATATGACAATTCATAAAGTCGACGTAACTTTAAAAATACGATTTTTGTTAAAAAACCGAAGAAAATAGATGTTTAAACTTGTTTTATAAACGTTATTTACGAACCATGACAATTATAGAAGCTACTAAATGATTTGGCAAATGAGCAAACGATATTTCTCTCTTGTGTGTTGATAACAGTCAAAGGAAAACAACTAAGCAGACAGATTTCCAGAATATTAGAAACCTTTCTCATCCCCTGCGTTGAACAGAATGTAGAATATAAAGTGTCAAACTACATGTACTATTAAAGACTGATATATCGGCTGAGGAACCTGACTGATTGATAAAAAGAACAGCTAGTTATGCATTACTGTGACGTCACGCGTATAATCTTTGACTGTGGGCCAAATATTCCGCATATTTTTTTTTGTATGTTACATATTGAAAATATACTCATTGTATTAGAATAACCATTTGAAGGCCCTTTTCACATCAAAGCTATACAACGATGCTATGACGTAGGTGGCTTTGCGAATTAACAGTTCGTTGTCGTTGTCTTTAGATTGAGACAAAGTATCAGCTGTCTTACATTTGTTTGTTTATTGTTTATTGTGTTTATCGTCCCACCAACAGTATTTCAGTTATAGGGAGACGGTGTCCACTTGAAGCAGATATAGGGCTGCCTTCACTGTGTATAGCATGCCGTGAACATCTGGCATGATACCACACCCAGTCACATTATCCAGAAGTGGAACTACCCTTATATCTGCTTGATCGTTAGCAAGGGAGCTATACCACTACCATTTTTTACGACGGATCGAACCCGGGTCCCCCGTACCTGGAGCCGATGCTCTACCGATTGCGCTGCCAGGTCCTGTCACAATTGTTTGTATTTTGTATTTAGAGGAAATTAATGTTGGTGGATCGCATTTGTTTTAGGGAGATGTTAGAGGTCTAGATGGATTTTACGTATCAAATCTATATTGTGCGTACGCAATATTTGATAATTGTTTGAGTAATATCTTTTACAAATCTACAACAGTACGATAAGTTGTAAATTGTTAAATTTTTAAAATATTTTAAACGTTTTTGAAAACATATATGCAAATACGAGTTTCTACAACAGTATGTTCAGTTGTGAATTGTAAAATGTATTTATTAAATATTTTAAACGTTTTCGAATACGACAAGATTATCATTTCTTTAAACGAAGGCGCTATGTAATGTGTATTTAAATGCAATGAATGTTTTGACAATCCATATAATGTTCTTTGAAATTTTAAAGATTGTTTAGTTGTTTTCTGGAGCCAAAGCACCACTCTACTGAATCTTTCTTTTAACATGTGATATCCAAGTCGATAGTTTATCTGTACTGCTTATGTTGTTTATACCAAGACAATTGTCGACAAACTTTTAATGTTGACAATGGTAAAAAGTATGTTATCTTTTATCTTGCTCATGTTTCCTACAAAGGATAGTTTATCGATAAGACCTTTTAACTAGGTATGAAAAAGGCAAAGTTTAGCAGGCAATTCGATAAGGAAGTGAAAAAGTATAGAAAGAGTGAGGCAAGTTTCAAACCAAGAAAAGACATAGTGTATATGTTATATACATATATTATATAGTATAGATGGGACTTAATTATAAATGACTATTATTACAGGTCAAATAAAAAGAATATAAACATTATTAAGACACATTTAGTGTTTAGACAAACAACACAACAAAACAACATACATTAAACATATAAAATAATGCGCAAAAACATATATGCAAATACGATCTTTCAAAAACAAAAAAAACAGCAACACAAAATTCCAAGGTTGGATTTAAACAATAAAACTGTATACATTTATTTTCCTGGATGTTTCATGCAGCAGCGCTTGGAGGACATGACATGCATTACGTTTGCAAACTAAATCAGTGGAAATTTTGCAGCCTACATCTCTGTATGTTAATGTTATTCAGAATATAGCAGTAAACAGGTGTTGGTTGTACAAAAACAATAACAAACAAACAAAAAGCAAAAACAACAACAACAACACAACAACAACAACAACAAAAACAATAACAAAAAACAAAAACAAAACAAAAACATAAAAAAACAAAGAAAAAACACAAAAACCAACAAAAAAAACAACAACAGAAAACAACATTAAAAAACAAACAAAACAAAAAAACAAAACAATGCGAGCGTATTTATTGTTGTAATGATCAAATTTGAGTGATGCGATGTAAACAAAACCACCACAAAAAACCTTTTATCGTTCATTTATCTTATTAATATCAAAAAGTTGTTATTTTGACTACATGAGTAACTTTTTAACAATTTAGAATCCTCAGATTTCAAACATGCTACTGTTATTATATTTTAAGCAAACCCGAGCACGACACGCCTCCAACTAGTAAAGTATAATTTTAATTAAACAAATCATGAATTCATTTGTAACGAATATTTTTGCATTTAATATAACATGCCTTAGATGCATGTGTTCATTTGTTTTGAACCAATTGTTTTGCAGTGTTAACATTTGAATAAAAACATAGCTCATGCAAAGAAGTAAAATGGTGTTGGTTAGTCAATAAAACCCACATTTAATATTCACTCGCAACGTTTCAATATTAATGAATGTTTGCAGATAAAAAAACACATTAGATATAGCTCTTCATTAGCAGGCCCAGAAATTTTTTTCTTTTGCCATTTCAAGTTGTCGCTAATATCTTTATCGGCCTGAGAATCCATTAGAGCTGTCGAATTATTGCATTTGTTGGGACCGTCTGGGATATCATCGACGTGTTCATTTCCATGTGTCAGTAACCTCATTTCTCTAAATAATTGCCTGTCGATCAACGGATTAAATACTAGTTATGAATCATATCTCTTTAACGCTTCTTCACATTAACCATATTCCAAGACGCTAACTACGTTTCTCAAATCATATTAAGCGCTATCATTTGTTTGGTATATCACATTAAAACTAATCAATTGGTTTAGTTCTGTCTGGATACGAAATGTCTTCTTGTTAATTGCGAGATATTTTTGCAAGTTAATTGGGGAGGAAGAATCGCTATTTCACAAGTAAAATATACGAATCCGAGCATTACCTAAAATGATTTCCTCTATATATTATGTAAAGAAAATTAAAGTTCCAAGGGTTTAATTATTAAACAACATACTACGTTCGAGAAAAAAACTATCTGAACATTACTTAATTTGTGTAATGTGAAGCTGCTGAACATTTGCAGTTTCTGCATAGTACACTTTGGTTTTACAGTTAATTATAAAAAATCTGGAACTTTTATACACATGTTACATATGAAAGCTTATTAAATTGCGTTTTATTTTGTTTTAAACCATTCTATGGCCCCAGGAAGATAAGTTATGCATACTTTTTCTCGGAATTAATAGTAAACAGAGAACTTTCAAATCAAGACCATAACGTTTCAAATGTCTTTGTTACTTGCTCACTTATTGCTTAAATCTATTAACCTCCTCCACTACTTGCGTCACCTTTTATGCTTTGCATCAACGACTTTTCTTGTACATGCAGTTACTAGTAAAACGGTCTAACTTATGTACAATGTTAACACTGGAGAATACACATAACTACAGTGTATTGCACGAAGCTGAGGCGTGAATGCATTATGCAGTAAATTGCCGATGCAATAAAGGTGTTGTATCGCATCACATAGGAACTGTTTAGAGCAAATATGATATACTGTAACTGACATCAACTTTTTGGTGTTAACTTAAGCGTCAAAGGTTGCAGACGGTTACAACCCGGGAATCCTTCGTTGTACTGCATTGCTTGCAATTGACCCTTTTACAGTCAAGAACTTGCATTGCTTTTAAATTACACGATGACCGGACAGGTCGTTGAGACTATATGAAAACAGTGACCTAAAGCCATAATTGAACAGTTACTGTTGGAATTCTTGTCTCTTCATCTCTCCAGTCGTGCCCTATATAGGTGAGACAACTTGAGCAGTCTCCATACCCTTTACGTGAAATTGCACAGTAGGTATAACATCGGGATTTTAGTACCTTACTTACATATAATATGCCAGCTGCGGATAAATCCTCGGCTTTTCATGAACTGTTTTTCTAACTTGTTTCCTAAATTTCGATGTTTTCTTTCGTATTTTTTACATTTCAATTTTGACTCTTTTGGAACATGATGTCATGGCATTATATGCCATATTTAAATTGATCTTGTTATGTATCAGCGCTTGGGATGTTTTATTTGTTCTTATAATATATCAGCGCATGGGCTGTTTTATTTGTTCCTATAATATCTTATAATATATCAGCACCTGGGCTGTTTTATTTCGAACTGATCTCTCGTTTGGGGTTTTCGTTTTTACGTTGCCGAGGCTTTTATCTACTGTATGTACTGTACATATGTGTTTATTTTATTACTAGTTATTATGTATGTATATAATTCATTGTATCTGTTTTAACTCCCGATGCAGGCGCTTACTAGTTGTTTCACTTTGACAGGATGTTGTTATTTACACTGTTTGTTTGCTGGAAAAAACTTCAGGAAGTGCGAGGTTGGAGCGCTCCACAAACCAGGTTTAAGCACCCCAGTTGGTCCTTTTGCCGATTGACCGTTCCAAGGCGGTAACTGATGGTTTTTCTTTATGTGTGTTATGTCTCGTCTCTGTGTTTTGTCACATTTGCATTTACCCTGTTTGCCTTTGTCTACTGGTAGATAAAATTTAAATATCTGTGAAAATTTTGATAGGACCTTTTCTTATTTACCTATTATTACTCATCATTAGTAATGAATGTGACATCAGATCATTTTTAGATGAATCATTAACGTTTAAGGAACATAATAAACCTAAGTGTCGTACAACCATGATAAACTATTTACGAATTAAGAGTATTCGTAAGTACCTCACCAAAGCTGCAACAGAGACTCTAGTGTTATCATTAGTTATCTCCCATCTCGACTATTGTAATGTCATCTTATATGGTATTGCTGACGCTGATATACAAACATTACAAAGGACAAAAAATATGTGCGCAAAACTGGTTCTAAACTACAGAAAATTTGACAGTGCTAAAGATGCTTTGTTTCAGCTACATTGGCTCCCAATAAAGGCTAGAATAACTTTCAAACTGCTGACATATATGTATAACTGTACCTCTGGAAATGCCCCCAAAATATCTAAATGAGCTATTGTCTGAGAAGTCCGTAAGTCGACCAGGTCTAAGGTCCAATGTTCAGGAATCATGTATACAGTATCATGTGCCTTTTAACAAAAGGTGTTCTTTTTGTGATAGGAGTTTTATGACAGCTGGTCCAAGATTATGGAACAATTTAATAAATAACGTGAAAAAATATATTTCAGTAGACGCTTTTAAGAAGAATCTGAAAACACATTTTTCAGTCGATTATACGAATTTTTTTAAGGTATGTCTATGTTCTGCTTTCCAATATGGCATTCACATCATTGTTGTTACATGTACTAAGATATTTAAAGTGTTTTATTTTTTAGGCTGTTGTTCACTTGTATTGATTTTACGCTGTTATATAATTTGTATTTTACTATTTTAATAATGTAGTCATTTTCGTTTCTATTGTATTGTACAACTTCATTGTATATATAGATTGTATCTATATAGAAATAGGCGTTTTATCAAATAAATTACATTTACATTGACATTTTACATTTACAATCTTGACATTTTGGAGCCATTACTATATTATTTTTTTCATCTTAAGCCCCGTAAAAACTTCATGATGATCTTTTGAATGTTATATAAATTTTGACATTTATGTGTCATTACTATATTATTATATTATGTAAAGCACATTAACGATGGTCATATTTAGTTGGCATTGACATTTACTTTTATTGTTGCTGTCTTAAGAAGTAATTTTATTGTTGGCACTGCTAGTACTACTACTGCTTACACTACTACTACTACTACTACTACTACTACTACTACTACTACTACTACTACTACTACTACTACTACATATACTACTAATACTACTACTTGTACTACTTCATTTACTACTAATATTACTACTTATACTACTAATACTACTACTGATACTGACTACTTATACATCTACTACTACTACTACTACTACTACTACTTCTACTACTACTACTACTACTACTACTACTACTACTACTACTACTACCACTACTACTTCTACTACTACTACTACTACTACTACTACTACTACTACTACTACCTACTACTACTACTACAAGTAATACTACTACTACTACTAATAATAATAAAATTGATAATAATAATAATAATAATAATAATAATAATAATATTGATAATTATAACAATAAACTTGTTGTTCTGATGACAAGACATGTGGTGGTGGTGATGATGATTTTAATTATCATTCGGATAGTGGTAATAATAATGCAGAGTACATGTGATTGTTTTTATGATGCATGCCTCTTTATGTGAGTGAGGTAATTTCTGAAAAAAAAACAAAACAACAACAACGCCATGACTAGACGGTTGATACATTTAATAACAGCAACATAAATATACCACTCAGTGACTTATTAAAGAACTGTTTGAATACAGGTAAATATATTCCTTCAAAAGGTATTACTTGACATTTTTATAAATGTTTAATGACACAAAAGAATATACAGTAAAAATAACTTTTGACGTTAAACTGAAAATATTTCTTTGCATAATGCATAAAGAATTTTACAGACCCACTTTAGACAATTAATTAACTGGATAGGCTTGTAAGGATAGGTCAAAAATAGAAAAAAATACTGTTTACAACGAAAATAATTCAAACAAAATATTTCTAGCATTACTTCTATATTTATCATTATGAAATGGTTTTGCAAAAACAATATAATGTGAAATAAATTCATATGAAACTGTTATTATGCAGTGGGGTATTCAAGTAAAGGTACCTTATATAAATACATTTAAAATAATAGTATTGCTATCACAACCATTGTTAAGGAGGGGAAAATTATTTCTAAAGTTGACATGTTGGGAAATTGCTATTACATACGTCATAAATATTATGGAAACGTTTCGCACATTGTGTTAAATGTCTTTATCGTTCAGTATATCACATTTAATCATTACATCCTTTTTCAAAAGGCAACATGCATGCAAATAAAGTGGTCATTCACATTTATGTTAGTTTTATCGCTTCTATTAAATGCACACGCATCTGCAACAATCAGGAGATAGATGCTGATTAAAGGCAGACGATCAAAAATTTGCTGAATATTACTTTCTCTTTCATTCTTTCTATACTGCTTCTGGAATTTGTAACCTTAAAATGTAAAAAAAATCAATTAAGAATGAAAATATTCAGAAGAACTACATGTATTAACAGTGTTTTGATTGCTTTATGAACCCAGTTACATCGACCGTTGTAGAATTTCAGAACGATCTTAATTTAGTGTAGTTATAGAAGACGTTTTATGTCAATGGGCATTGTGGAAGGGAGTTTATTAAGTAGACTTTGATGGTTTCGCTGTTTGTACAGCTTCCAGTAATGTTGACACCATTGACATTCCAATGCCGAAGATGACCCATATTATTACAAGAACACTCTGTATCATTAAACATGTCAAAATAGACAGAAGTCAGCCGGGGGACAGTGGTGATAGCGATAGGAATGTTGTCTAAATTGGTATTGCGCAAGTCAAGTGTTTGCAACATTGAAGTCTGGTCTCGGAAGGCATCTTTGTCAATGTGTTCAAGAGGATTGTTGCTCATGTCTAGCCACGTTAGATGTTGAAGGTCAGCCATGGTATTATGATCAATGATGAAGATTTGGTTGTGGCTAATTGTTAACATTTGTAACATTCTTAACTTGTTAACTGCGTAAGGAATGCTAGTCAGCAAGTTGCCATCTAGAAACAGTTTCACTATTCTTGAGTTGACTGGTATTTCTTCATATGCTATATACCGTATCTTGTTCTGTCGAAGGTTTAACGTTGTCATTTGAGGAAAGGTGGTAAATAAACCACTAGAAACCGTGAAAAATTCATTTCCAGATACCTCTACATCCGTTACATGGGCTAAAGGCTCATGACATAAATGGTCAAACGAGAGTTTAGGATGAAGGGCTTGATTTTCTTTGAAAGAAAACGACATTAAGTTTTTCAGATTGCAAATTTCTCCAGGAATTTGGTTCAGATGCGTGTTACTTAAAGACAGGTCATTAATTGTGAAGCCGTTGAAGACGTCAATTGGTATCGACTGGAAAGGAATATGATCTATGGACAGTGCTTGGAGATGTCTAAGAAGGTAAAATTCCCAAGGCCAAACGGGCATATTTTCGAGACTGATGGATAAACTGTTCAGGCTGTCACGAAGGTCAGCAAAAACTCGACCATCTATTGTTGCTATTGGATTCCCATATAGTAAAAGTGTTTCTAGATGTGTTAAATGTCTAATGGCTAACGGTATTGAAGATAATTTGTTGTTACCAATATCTAAATGTTTCACTACAGTTTCGACTCCTGAGAAAGCTCCGTCAGATACTGTTGATATGGAATTGTTTTGCAATAACAGAAAAATCTTTGCACCATGGGTCATAGTAATATTTTGAAACGCGTGTGAGGGAATGCTAGCTAGTTTGTTTTGCTGAAACTTTAGATAAAAGTCGGCTGAGGAAGTTTGAAACGGCAAAATTCTCGGCAGGGTCGTTATGTCTTTTCCTTCACAATCGATGGCGTTACTGTAGCACATACACGGTGACGGGACAACACACTGTTCTCCGCCCAGGATAAATGTGTCAGCATGCTCGTAGAACATCGTCAACAGCAAGACACAGATAAACATCTGGAAAGATATAACTGTGTGAGAAAACGCGAAAAAATTGCATGTCTTTTTAAGATCACACATTTTCATGTATATATATTTTAATATTAATCGAGCTACCAACTCATAAGTTCTAAATGTTCAAATTTTCATACAACAAGGAAGCTTTGATTTTTTAAAAATGTTATTGTTGTTAATTAAGTGGAAAACCGTTGAACGTAATAACTTATTAAACCATAAATCAACGTGAGGCAATGTTTTTGGGGCTAAAAGCCATCCGTTCAGTAGTTAATTATGACATTGTAATGAACTGACCACCAGAGCGCCACCTGTGTGATGTTTGGCGAACTATCACTGATTACTGCTTAAACAATGAGATGATTCACTCAGAGACAGTGCACATTTTCATTGTTTTTACGTGTGTCGGGGCAACGTTGTCGGACCTTACTATTACTGTTCAGTAGAGGTGTAACACATATATGTGATGGAACATAACCAACAGTAACCGCGATTGCATTTAGACCTCGGCCGCAGGGCTTTTAAGATATTTTTTCGACAGTTAGGATATATAATAGTTTGCTTTCTGACAATGCAAACAAACGTATAACCCAATAAATTATAATCAGTACAATTAGATATAGTCGTTCATTAAAGCGTCCTCTTTAAAATGTGTTTTCAATAGGTGTGTTGAGTTGCTTTTTTCATTACTATGTAAGTGAAAATCGAAATAAAAATGCGCACAATTAATACATTTTGGTATAACAAATGAAAAAAAAATATTCTTGATTTTTACGTCAATCGTTTTCTGTTACTTTGGTTCACAAAAAGAAAATATTTACCACTAGGTTAACCTTTACAAAGTAAATAATGTATTTACAATGAAGTACATTTAAACTGTAATTTTTGAATTACTTGTATTCAAGTAATTACAATTACAAGGAGCGGAACAAAGGAATAATTGGTCTGTTGAAGGCTTGCCACCTCTGGGCAAGACGTGTCCTGAGATCTCACCCGGCTTCTGTTAACTGCCTAGGAATGCTAATGTAGCAGGAGTGTAAATGCCCATATTTTATACTCTGTTGTAACCGCTGAACAACGTTGAATTAAAAATATCAAAACTATCATTATTTAATCACTTTCTATGTCCTTTTAAGTCAGCTTAAGTCAATGTGTTATTTTTTTTTGTTCTAAGTAACAAGTTTTATTTACTCATTCCTTTAGTGAAGCTAAAGTCATCGAACATCTAGAAATTTGTTTTTTAAGGTAGAGCAAATGTAATGCTGCACCTCCAATTGAAGAGTATCAAAGTTAGGGTTAAAATGATTCAAAACTGCGGATTGAGGGTCCGAATCCCGGAATGGGCACGAATGGTTAACTTTTCTTTCTACTTTTTCACCTTTACAATAATTTCTGCACCACTCTACCAGATTAAGACGGCCTCAATATCTCAAGTGGTAGAGCGTCGGCTTGCGGATCGGGAGGTCGCGGGCTCAAATCCCGACCGGGTCAACCCAAAGACATTAAAGTTGGTAGTTGTGGCTTCCCTCCTAACGCTCGGGGCTAAGGGGACAGCATTATCAAGAGCTCGGTGACTTTTGCAATGAAGTGCAATAAGCAGAAACATCGAGAAAATCGGTCTTTTACGAGTTGGGTTTGTAAACAATAAATTATAATTTGGGATAGCTTTAGTCAAACCAATCAAGTAACATGTTTGGTTGGTTTGTCTAATGACATATATCTTTTCCAAATGATACTCGATCGTAAAACACTTCTCCTAAAAAGGATATAACATAATATTGGGAGTTTGCTTTTTTCTAAAAAGGAGACATTTTTAATACCGATTTTAGAAAACAAAAATATCCATAAATACAAAACTGGATGGAGAATTGTTTAAAAAAAAATTGACATACACGTCTATATTACAGTATACAACTCATACGTTGTGTTAATTGTCAAACTCTATATATTTTCTATTACACTTGCTCTACCTTAATTGAGAATGATCTAAGAGGCCTGTGTGTATTTTTACCCTTATGTCACTAGGTCGTTTTTCGTGCGTCTTACCTTTACATGCATTTTAGATACGTGTCGTTGTGGATAACGTCGTTCTGAAATGTATTGAAGTGCTCTGTTCAATGTTTATAAATTGTTTTAGTTATGTAGCTAATCAACAATAGTAAATAGAGTTCCGTACGGTATTTATATTTTGACGTATGTATGGTCTTAGCAAAAGATATAAACATGATTCTTTGTTGCCATTGTGACTCAACTTGTATCTTAAGATAATTTCTTTTAATAAGGCAGAACTCAATCTAGTATCGTACAAGACGCGTCGTTGGTCTTTTTTAAAAGTGATATTGGTACATGTAACTATCAAACATTAATGACGGTTAAATATTGTCTTGAAATTGTGTAGATTTTTCAAAAGTTTTTTTTTTAAATCCTTGGTTGGTATGCGTTTATTTCCTTATCTTATTTCCGAGAAAAGCTTTTACACATATTTTTACAGATTTAGAGCCCTTACCTTAGCCAATGTTTCTTCAACGTCTATCTCCGTGTATAGACCAACTTCAAGTGTAATAATAAACCATCCTTTTTTCTGTCCCACATTTAGACATGCAGAAAGGTCAGTGAATGACGAGTTTGCCTGATAAGCATGCATATGTCATCAGGTGTATGTTTTGTCTGAGAACGGCTCTGGCTGTGGACGATTTTCGTCAATGTAGCAAAACACTGATAAGAAAAGAATCCCCATATACTAGCGTACAAATTGTAAAGGAAAGTTTGCGTCTTATTTTGCTTTGATCCGTCCCTAGATTTTTAACTGACACGTCCTTTTGGCCAATTAGTTTGCTTTCTGCTTTATGGAGAGGTGAAACAGTTGTTAGAAAAAGATATTTCGTTGAACGTTCTTACGTTTCAAGACTAGCAAATTTTCTCGCCAATATTTATGCAAGTAATATATTATAGCAATCTAAATAGGGTGTTATTAGAAGTTGTGAAATATTTTATACCAACTTACTTTAATTTAATACCAATTTACCGCCGAGATGACCGTCATGGCTCGCCTATCGAAGCGTGTGTGGGATAACTGCACGCTGACCCTCAACACAAAGATAAATGTGTACCGAGCGTGCGTGCTGAGCACCCTTTTGTATGGCAGTGAGTCTTGGACCCTGTACATGCACCAAGAACGAAGACTGAACGCCTTCCACATACGCAACCTCAGACGACTCCAAGGCATCACCTGGCAGGATCGCATCTCCAACGCAGATGTTTTGGCCAAGGCAGACATGTCAAGCATGTTCACCACACTCTCCCAGAGGCGCCTACGCTGGCTCGGACATGTATGCAGGATGGACGATGGCCGCATCCTAAAGGACATCCTCTATGGCGAGCTCGCCACTGCAACACGGTCAATCGGACGACCAGCCCTGCGCTACAAGGATATCTGCAAGAGGGATCTGAAGTCATGCAACATCAACCCAGCAGATCTTGAAAGAGCAACCTCCGATCGCTCCAGCTGGCGTGCAAATGTCAAAACCGGCATCAAGCAGGCTGGCGAGAAGAGAGAGATCCAGCGTGAGGAAAGGAAGAGCCGCAAACAGCAGAGAACCCAGCATACCACTGCTGCCCCGATAGTAACTAACAAGGACCACACTTGCAGCAAGTGCGGCAGAAGCTGCAGCTCCCGAATTGGCTTATAATAAATACTCAGGTGCAGACTCCATTGTCTTTATAGACAGAAGAATGCCAACAACAACAACTGTTGTTTTTTCTTGTAGGATGGACAAAATGGGCACAGTTACTTGTTTGTTTGTTTTGGGTTCATCGTCCCACTAAAAGTATTTCAGTTATCTGGAGACGGTGTCCACTTGAAGAAGATATAGGGCTGCCTTCTCTGTGCATAAAATGCTGTAAACACCTGTCATGATATCACACCCAGTCACATTATCCTGTCAACGGGCGACCCAGTCGTGGAACTACTCTTACATTTGCTTGAGCTTTAGAAAGGGAGCTATGCCACAACCATTTTTAACGACTCTGGTATGTCGCGGCCCAGGATCGAACCCGCGGCCTCCCGTACCTGAGGCCGTCGCTCTACCGACAGCGCCACTAGGTCCGGTCATTTTATTGTAAAATTAATAGTTTTTTCCAATTATATAATAAATGCAAAAGGAAATAACTTGCGTGCAACAAAACAGGCGTTCAATTATATCTTTTATGCCAATTTAATTTAAAAAAATGGTTTAAATAGACTACATGTAGCTATTTCATGAAAATAAATGTTTTCATGACGATAACGTGAATGTTTTAGGATGATTTGATAATGCTTTCAGTTTCAACATATTGTATGATATAACAAAACAGACTACTGTCGGTATGTTGACATGTAGCTAGTGTTTTAACAAACAAATTTATTAAGCGAGCAGTCAAATAACGTTGAATAATTTTGAAATCCCAAGAAAAGAAGATGTTTCTGCTGAATGAATTGCATTAAAAAGTACACACACATAAAATACAGAAGTATGAGGGCAGGGTGTGTTTTAATGTGGACATTGCAACGGAACTTAAGATGGGACATTATTTCTTTCGAAAAAACTTGCACGCAAATTTATATAATACGTGTCTCAGTTTGTAAGCATTTTGTGATCTATTAATATGAAGTAAAGAATAGAACAGGCAGTTTTCTTCTTTTAGATAAACAGCATGCTCAATACTTGTTGTCTGACATATCAGCTCAAATCGTTCTCAACTACTGGCATGTAGATCGGTATATGTCTCTTAACCACCTTTGAGACCGAAAGTATCCCTTCGAACAAAACACACGAATTTATTACCGACGGAATGACAAATTTTGACAAAAATATCCACATTGATATAAATTAAGTAGTGCAATATTGTCATAGTTTTTTGTTTATTTTAAGACCAATCTTATAACCCACTTAACTTACATACGGTTTAACAAAAGCAACGACACTTTGGTGATTATTTGTCCGCCCTAGAGGAAGCGAGGATTCGTCACTAAGGTGGGCGTGTTTGCAGCCTCTTTGAGAAAGGGTCAATTCAGGGATACGACATGGTCATATTTAATCGTTGCTTTAGATCATGAAACTATCAATTAAGCTTCTATATTTATGCAATAAATATCTAAATATAACTTAAAAGAAGCTTTGGCGGTGCGCCGGTGGTTCTACCCACCAATTTGTTCAGGGGTCTTCCTCCACCAAAATATATAATGATCATAATTGGCCGCTGCGATGTATTTCAACAACAAAAGCAAAATAAACAAGAAGCTTTTGATTTGGCAAGATTTGTTTTTTCTTATTTATAAAATGCAGAACCGTAGTTGATTTTGATCTCATAATACAATGGTTGAAAAAGTGTGTGTTAATGATATTGTTAGTGGTGTTGTTGTGATGTTCACGAATATAATTTTACATGTACAAGTATCGCTTAGTCTTCAATATTTTAAGAACACTAACAACAACAACAAACAAACAGAATAGAAATAAATAGTACAGACCTAAAACAGTAACTGAATAAATTAAAATATATAAGATATCTACAGCTTCTCAGACGTTGGATCCTTACGTTGATTCCGGTTTATTCTGGCCAAAAATGTACATGTTACTCTGTCTACAAAAGTATGGGCCAAAATGTACATGTTACTCTGTCTACAAAAGTATGGGCCAAAAGGTACATGTTACTCTGTCTACAAAAGTATGGGCCAAAATGTACATGTTACTCTGTCTACAAAAGTATGGGCCAAAATGTACATGTTACTCTGTCTACAAAAGTATGGGCCAAAATGTACATGTTACTCTGTCTACAAAAGTATGGGCCAAAATGTACATGTTATTCTGTCTACAAAAGTATGGGACAAAATGTACATGTTACTCTGTCTACAAAAGTATGGGCCAAAATGTACATGTTACTCTGTCTACAAAAGTATGGGCCAAAATGTACATGTTACTCTGTCTACAAAAGTATGGGCCAAAATGTACATGTTATTCTGTCTACAAAAGTATGGGACAAAATGTACATGTTACTCTGTCTACAAAAGTATGGGCCAAAATGTACATGTTACTCTGTCTACAAAAGTATGGGCCAAAATGTACATGTTACTCTGTCTACAAAAGTATGGGCCAAAATGTACATGTTACTCTGTCTACAAAAGTATGGGCCAAAATGTACATGTTACTCTGTCTACAAAAGTATGGGCCAAAATGTACATGTTACTCTGTCTACAAAAGTATGGGACAAAATGCACATGTTACTCTGTCTACAAAAGTATGGGACAAAATGTACATGTTACTCTGTCTACAAAAGTATGGGCCAAAATGTACATGTTACTCTGTCTACAAAAGTATGGGCCAAAATGTACATGTTACTCTGTCTACAAAAGTATGGGACAAAATGCACATGTTACTCTGTCTACATAAGTATGGGACAAAATGTACATGTTACTCTGTCTACAAAAGTATGGGCCAAAATGTACATGTTACTCTGTCTACAAAAGTATGGGCCAAAATGTACATGTTACTCTGTCTACAAAAGTATGGGACAAAATGTACATGTTACTCTGTCTACAAAAGTATGGACCAAAATGTACATGTTACTCTGTCTACAAAAGAATGGGTCAAAATGTACATGTTACTCTGTCTACAAAAGTATGGGCCAAAATGTACATGTTACTCTGTCTACAAAAGTATGGGCCAAAATGTACATGTTACTCTGTCTACAAAAGTATGGGACAAAATGTACATGTTACTCTGTCTACAAAAGTATGGGCCAAATTGTACATGTTACTCTGTCTACAAAAGTATTGGCCAAATTGTACACGTTACTCTGTCTACAAAAGTATGGGACAAAATGTACATGTTACTCTGTCTACAAAAGTATGGGTCAAAATGTACATGTTACTCTGTCTACAAAAGTATGGGCCAAAATGTACATGTTACTCTGTCTACAAAATTATGGGCCAAAATGTACATGTTACTCTGTCTACAAAAGTATGGGCCAAAATGTACATGTTACTCTGTCTACAAAAGTATGGGCCAAAATGTACATGTTACTCTGTCTACAAAAGAATGGGCCAAAATGTACATGTTACTCTGTCTACATAAGTATGGGACAAAATGTACATGTTACTCTGTCTACAAAAGTATGGGCCAAAATGTACATGTTACTCTGTCTACAAAAGTATGGGCCAAAATGTACATGTTACTCTGTCTACATAAGTATGGGCCAAAAGGTACATGTTACTCTGTCTACAAAAGTATGGGCCAAAATGTACATGTTACTCTGTCTACAAAAGTATGGGACAAAATGTACATGTTACTCTGTCTACATAAGTATGGGCCAAAAGGTACATGTTACTCTGTCTACAAAAGTATGGACCAAAATGTACATGTTACTCTGTCTACAAAAGTATGGGCCAAAATGTACATGTTACTCTGTCTACAAAAGTATGGGCCAAAATGTACATGTTACTCTGTCTACAAAAGTATGGGCCAAAATGAACATGTTACTCTGTCTACAAAAGTATGGGCCAAAAGGTACATGTTACTCTGTCTACAAAAGTATGGGCCAAAATGTACATGTTACTCTGTCTACAAAAGTATGGGCCAAAATGTACATGTTACTCTGTCTACAAAAGTATGGGCCAAAATGTACATGTTACTCTGTCTACAAAATTATGGGCCAAAATGTACATGTTACTCTGTCTACAAAAGTATGGGACAAAATGTACATGTTACTCTGTCTACAAAAGTATGGGCCAAAATGTACATGTTACTCTGTCTACAAAAGTATGGGCCAAAATGTACATGTTACTCTGTCTACAAAAGTATGGGCCAAAATGTACATGTTACTCTGTCTACAAAAGTATGGGACAAAATGTACATGTTACTCTGTCTACAAAAGTATGGGCCAAAATGTACATGTTACTCTGTCTACAAAAGTATGGGACAAAATGCACATGTTACTCTGTCTACAAAAGTATGGGACAAAATGTACATGTTACTCTGTCTACAAAAGTATGGGCCAAAATGTACATGTTACTCTGTCTACAAAAGTATGGGACAAAATGTACATGTTACTCTGTCTACATAAGTATGGGACAAAATGTACATGTTACTCTGTCTACAAAAGTATGGGCCAAAATGTACATGTTACTCTGTCTACAAAAGTATGGGCCAAAATGTACATGTTACTCTGTCTACAAAAGTATGGGACAAAATGTACATGTTACTCTGTCTACAAAAGTATGGACCAAAATGTACATGTTACTCTGTCTACAAAAGTATGGGACAAAATGCACATGTTACTCTGTCTACAAAAGTATGGGCCAAAATGTACATGTTACTCTGTCTACAAAAGTATGGGCCAAAATGTACATGTTACTCTGTCTACAAAAGAATGGGCCAAAATGTACATGTTACTTTGTCTACAAAAGAATGGACCAAAATGTACATGTTACTCTGTCTACAAAAGTATGGGCCAAAATGTACATGTTACTCTGTCTACAAAAGTATGGGACAAAATGTACATGTTACTCTGTCTACAAAAGAATGGGTCAAAATGTACATGTTACTCTGTCTACAAAAGTATGGGCCAAAATGTACATGTTACTCTGTCTACATAAGTATGGGACAAAATGTACATGTTACTCTGTCTACAAAAGTATGGGCCAAATTGTACATGTTACTCTGTCTACAAAAGTTTGGGCCAAATTGTACACGTTACTCTGTCTACAAAAGTATGGGCCAAATTGTACATGTTACTCTGTCTACAAAAGTATGGGCCAAATTGTACATGTTACTCTGTCTACAAAAGTTTGGGCCAAATTGTACACGTTACTCTGTCTACAAAAGTATGGGCCAAATTGTACATGTTACTCTGTCTACAAAAGTATGGGCCAAATTGTACATGTTACTCTGTCTACAAAAGTATGGGCCAAATTGTACACTTTACTCTGTCTACAAAAGTATGGGCCAAATTGTACATGTTACTCTGTCTACAAAAGTATGGGCCAAAATGTACATGTTACTCTGTCTACAAACGTATGGGCCAAATGTACATGTTACTCTGTCTACAAACGTATGCTCCAAAATGCGTTTGCGCTGGATCTTGAGCGTACACTTTTATGGACAATATGGACAAATAACCACTTTGACAAAAAGCTACAAATATCGCTAGGAAGAAATCATTTTGTGAAGTGAAAGATTTGATACTGAAATGTGTCACCAATATAAATGTTGTAAATCAATCTGTTACTGTCTGCGCGTCGACGGCTGTATTCCAGATAAGTAAACTAACCTTTACGCAGTTTTCTATTAGATAACGGACAATAGTTTCGTGTCATTCAAACTGCATTTGCTGCAAGATCTTTTTCATTGATCTCTACTGCGAAATATTACATCCGTGAAAAGAAATAAAAAACAGAAAAAAAACCCACTAAGCAACCACTATCACGCAGCGCAACTGTTTATCCATATAGTTCTGCATATTTCTGTTCTTTTCTGTTAGTTCTGTTAATTATATTAATACAATTCCAAACAAATATTTTATCGCATATTTACAAAACTACATGTTTTATATCAGTTGAAACGCCAATACAAATATGGGGTTTGGACCGAATTGTACAATTGTCATAACTATTATATAACTGGTAAAGTACAAATAAATGGTTCATTTAAGACATAGAATCATTTACAATAGCAGTTTCCATAACAATGTGTTTTTTTTTTGCACGTGATAACTATATTTCGCTAATTTTTTGAGAGTGTTGAATCAATGATTTATCATCATACTTCTTAAATTTTGGGAAAGTAGGCCATGTACAATAATGCATGCATATTTAAGACGTCTTATCAGAATTAAACATTTAGTAACTAGGCATTATGAAGGAAGCATACATACTTGCCATGTTTAATGATTTAAAAACAAAATACTCGCCTTTTTTCTGAAGCACACAATTTCCAACAAAAATATTTCAACATTTATAAGTAATCCAAATAGTCATTTTTTCTTAGTTAAAATAGTGTGGATGAAGTGTATTGATTTGTTTCAAAAATGTTTAATATTTGTTTGTCCTAAAATAAAGAATGATAACATTTTCAAATCTAAAATGACTAATCATTATCATTATTCATTATCTGTATTATAAAACTGAATAATGTCCTTGATTCCTTGATTCTCAAGTCATATTTGAGCTCAAAAGCGAGAGAAATCTGCGGAGAACGCATACAATATACAGTAGTCCTACAGTATCTACGGTCCCCATAATATGTATCCATAAATAGAGGATCTGAAACGAGTTGTGTTTTTTAAACAATTATTTATTAAACTAGTTCAGGAAAAACAATAGTGATCATATGGCACGTTTACTATACTTTTTTTTTCCTGGACGAGTTTTATAAATGTTTGTATTAAATGACAACGAGTGTCAGATTCTTGTTTTTTACTTGATTTTGGTCGCCAATATACGTTTTTACGCAATGTTAACAACAATGCTTAGTGAAAAAGTGGTATGAGACGATCAGTATTATCGATGACGTCATCAATAAAAAGGTTGTGTAACACAAGTGTAATGTAAGAAATAATAATAGGTGTATTGAATGGAAAACAAGGGGAATCATGTGATACATTTATTTTTATTTTGTTTCTTTCTTCTTTAAAATGCGAGGACACCAAAACCAATCCACGTATGATTTAAACTGAGAACTTTATAAAAATGAACCATAAATTAAAAATGTGTTCTATTGACATCTATATTATATAACACGTTAAATGTAAAACCTAGATTGATAACTAAATGGTATATTCAAAGCGGTGATGTGATGAGGTCCTATGTTTGTCATCTACTTCATCCTATCAGGATTGTTACGTATATTTTCTTGTGACCTTAGACTTTGACTCATTTTTTCTTGAAATAAACCCTATTTGCCTTTGTCTAGATGTAGTTTGGATTTAAATATCTATTGTAATTATTTTAGGACCTTTAATTATTTACTTATTCATTATCACAACAGTGTTACATTTACTTGTGCATATGTACATTGTACATCTTGTAATATATGTTGCCATTTAATTCATCTTATAAGGATTGTCACGTGTATTTCCTTTGATGGACATTGGACTTTGGTTCTTCAATTCTACCTTCACATGAACTGGAATGCTACATACATTTAACCTTTTCGGGTCATTTTTTCTTGATTCAAAAGTTTATTTAATTTATACTCAAACAATGTTTATGTAATTCTTCTAATAGAATAGAACTTATACCTCCTCTCTCTCTCTCTCTCTCTCTCTCTCTCTCTCTCTCTCTCTCTCTCTCTCTCTCTCTCTCTCTCTCTCTTTCTTTCTCTCTCTCTCTCTCTCTCATCGCACCGACACACTTAGGGTCATATTGGCGACATCCAAATAATTATTGGCGCCCCCGTCCATATATAAAAAAAACAATAACTAGTATCTTTAACTGTTATATGCAAATAATTAATAATTAATAATGCTTTTTTTTTCTTTACTTAGCAGTATGGGAGGGACTTGACTAAATAGTTTTTAATGGATTCGATGTTGAATTCACAATTCCCCTCGATAGAGACGCGTGTAACATTCCAAGACCGTAGATGACTCATTTATTCACAGGTACACTCCGTATCTTGTTTCATTTCGAAATTGAGATTGGTCAAAATGTTGAGGGTTGTGACCGCGAGTGGAATTCTGTCCAAATGTGTATAGCTCAAGTCAAGCCTATGAAGCGTAGAGTTCTGCTTTCGAAAAGCAGCTGGGTCAATGTATTCCAGAGGGTTGTAGCTCATGTCCAGCGCCGCCAAATGTTGAAGGTCAACCAAAGTGTTGTGTTCTATGAATGAAATTTGGTTGTAACTCATTGTCAATGTTTGTAAAGATAGGAGCTTATTAATTGCATATGGAATATTTATAAACAAATTGCCTTGAAGGACCATGTACCTTAAATGAGTGTTGCTTGGAATGTCTTCGTATGTTATATACCGGAGCTTGTTATTTGCTAGGTTAAGAGATAATTGTGGAAATTTTGTAAAAAGCCCACTAGGAAATGAATAGAAATCATTTTGCGCCAAAACAACAGAAGTAACGTGTGGCAAAGGCTCATGGCATAGGTAGTCAAGTGAAGTATTCGCACGTAAAACACGATTGTCGGAAAATGAAAAATATTCTATTTTTATCAGTTTGCAAATGTTTTCAGGAATTTGCTCCAGAACTGTGTCTAATAAAGTAAGGGTCTTAAGCGTGGTTTGAAATCCGTTAAACGCATCTGTCGGTATCGACCTAAAAGGAATGTGACTTATGTACAGACTTTGTAGATGCACAAGAAGGTGAAGCTCTCTAGGCCAGATTAACATGTTTCTGAAACTGATCGCTAAATGAGTCAGGTAACCACGAATGCCAGCAAACACTCGCCCATCTATTGTCAAAATGGGATTCTCGTCGATATAAAGTACTTCAAGAAATGTTAAATGGCCAACTGCCGACGGTATTGAAGATAAATTATTGTTGCTAATATACAAACGTCTTATTACATGTTCGACTCCGGTGAATGCGTGGTCAGATATTGTTGATATTTGATTTCTATTGAAAAAGATAAAAATATGAGTACCACTGTCCGCGGTAATATTTTTAAAGGCGTTTGACGGAATTTCAACAAGTCTGTTTTCGCTAAAGTTCATACTGATGATGTCTGCAAAAGTCTGAACCGGATAAATGTTCGGTAATATTGTTAATCCCATTGCCCCACAAACGAGATCTCCGCCGGAACACCCACAAGGAGGCTCGACTGGACACTGTGCATTGTGCATTATAAATGTGTCACCAGGCTCCAAAAACATCGTCACCAGCAGAACGCAGTAAAACATCTATAAGAAAATACAATAATAATGTAATTAAGATGATATTTAAATAAAAAAAAAGAGTTTTTAGTTTTTATTTCAGGATCAGCCTACACGTAATTTGGTAGAGCACAATAAAACACATCAATTTCAAGGCCTCAATTTAGTCGCAAAAGAAGCTGCATCATATTTACTTCACTACTCCACAATCATTTTAACTATTATAAAGTACTAGACGCGACAGACTCGCATGTGTCCTGTACATATTTCAGCACAGCTCAAAATTAAAGGAATGCACTGACTGATGTGGCCGAATGGTTGCGGTTGCCGACTTGAAACTCCTCAGCTATTCGCCGTGCGTTCGAGGAGAGAACATTTATGTTGGGAGGTCTTCCAGCTGACTTCTGGTGCGACGGTAGTTCATGCCTGACTCATGTCTGTACTCAGACACATGTCTTGGGCTATCCTCAGCCATCTTTAGTTGGACATTGCCAATAGTAAAAAAAATAACACCTACTAGATTTATAGTTTTACGCTAGGTTAAAACATGACAAAGGTTCGTATGTTTTTCTGGTACATTGTTCAACAATTCATCTACGTAACAACTATAATACCAAACATCGATGAACTGTTTTTATATACAAAATAAGCTACTGATAAAACGACGGCGCTTGAATTGCTGTTTACAGTTATAACCAAAATTGTTCAAGAGCATACATGTAAAATAACCAACGAGTTGTAACCCTATCACCTATTATTACCCATAAAAAGATCTGCATCCAGCTTCTGATGCGGTAATTATGTTTTTGAAAATAGTTTAGAGTCGACGGTCTCTGTCAGGAGTGAGCAAAACAGCCTGCAGTTACACAACACATTTACGAGCTACATCCCCGTTATTCTATGTCGAAAAAACGACTCACAGGTATAATAGAACAAATATCAAATTAATAAATGTCTATCTCTCAAAGGTTGTTATATTATCGTGTAGAAAACCAACGCCTAACTAAGCTCATAAGCGTCACATCTTCATCTTACCTTGAGCCACATACCTTGACACTTATTGTAATGGATTACGTCTTTCTGAAACAAATATAAATACCTTTTTTCGATGCGTTTATGAATTCAAAGTAAAGTTACAAATAAGCTCTGTTACAGGAGGTCTGAATTGAAAATGTACAGTGTTATCCATTTAATGTATCACCAAAAAATTACAAAAACCAACACTCGTAAGTGATACTTTTTAAGTTTTATTTTTTTTGTCTTTTATGACAGAATTTATGTTGCAGCAATGTTATTCTAATTTCGTACACGTGTGTTCTCTGACAACACGTTTTCTATAGCTCTTGAAGGTAAATGTTCATAAATAATAAAGCATTTACCTTTAAATTTCAAAGCGTATAATGTAGCCAATTAACGAGAAGCTCCGTCAAAAATTGAGCGTCATGTGTAATCAGAAACATATTTGCTTAGAAACAAATTTGTTAGAAACAAATTTGCTTAACCTTCTTATAAAACAACAACAACAACAACAACACAACAACAACAGGTTCATGGAGTTATCATCGAGGAATTAGGTTAGGAGTGTCTTTATCACCTACGGCATGTCTGCCTTGCGCAATACTTGTTCTTGCCGATAACCTGCACGCAAAAGGACGGTGATGATAACGATAGCATTGCGACACAGATTAGTGCAAAAATGAGTATTCGCGCCCAGTACATTTCTATCATTATAGCACAGTGACCTAATGAGGTGCCAAGGGACTGAACCCGGCCGGTCCATTATACTGACACCGACGAGTCAGGCGTAATGCTGTCTCCGTAGCCCCGAGCGTTAGGAGGGAAGCCACTACTACCAACTTTAAAGTCTTTGGTTTGACCCGACCGGGGTTTGAACCCGCGACCTACCGATCCGCAAGCCGACTCTCTACCACCTGAGCTATTGCGGCCGGAATTAAAGAGATGATGTCAATTGTCCTGAAAACGCGGCTTATGATAATAATTGCACTATTTTATAGCGTTTGTGTATTATATAAGAAACCATTATTAAATTATTGCAATCTTACGACGTTCAATTACCAAACCTCTATTTATTAAAGAGATGCACATAACGTTTATTGCTAAAACAGCCACATTGCCTGATTAATGCTCTGTTTTTAACAAGTGCATGCTGATGTGCATCATTAGAAGTCGCAACATTTATTTAGATTAAAAGGCAGTCAAAAAGGAAAATTAAGAACAGATAACCAATATACTCTGTACACAGACTGGCAAGATCTTCTGAATATTCCAACATCAAAATTTTATACAGCGTATGACAAAGTGTTTTCCCATTTAACTGGCAAGTATATACTTTGTCTAGTGCAGTGTTAAAGTATAAAGCATGTTTTAAGGTCACATGACCTTTAAATTTGTTTTCATTCCAGCCGTGTTGAGTAAAACAGCCTAAATAACAGAATTATAAGATTGATTCAAATTGCCTGATCCCAATTTTGCCAGGACCCCGCAGCGTTGAGATAGTTATTAACATGGCCAGAATCGAGAAAAAGAAGCAATCAACAAGATAAATCGAGAAAGCTAATCAGTAATCTACATATTGATTTTCGGAATTCGCCACTACATGATCACATTACAATTTGTTTCGCTAGTGATACGGAATGAGGATCTAGTAACATGCTATGTTATTACCATTACGCTTGTTACCTTTTCTTAACACATTTTTATAATTTTCAAACTTATAGACATGTAGATGTATGTTTTATGTGGCACATTTGCTTTTAGATGCACCCCTTTTAGACATTTAAAACACATCTAACTAAATAACCTCAATATTGAACATCTGAATCAGTTCAAAGCAATTCTTTTTTACAGAAAGTGCGTGTTCTATATAACAACTTCGATTTATGAAAATATTTGTATTAATAATATGATCGGTCAGGTGTCTATCTATGTTAAGTTTAACCGCTTCAGTTTAATTGATATGTGATATATTGGTAATTGAACAGTACAAACAATGATTCGTTTATTTTTATTTTATGTGTCTGTATACATGGCACATATTTATTATGTATAACTTTACTAGTTGCATAACGCATGTCAGCACAAGTCTAAACGATTGGAGATCTATCTTTGGTCGACATACTTGTGTTTCAACACAACCGGCATGTTTGTGAGATAGGCAAGAGTCATCTCGTCTCTTGTTATCTTTGTCGTATGTAAGGTGGACTATCTTCACCAACTGACGATCAAGAATTAACCCCCTTACGGTAGTCTAGCTATGGAAGGGATTTATGGTAAAAATTCGAACATGCTGATTCACATATCGATGGTAATTCTTTACACATAATGCATATTTTAATTAAATCGATGTTATGTAAATGAAATTGCAATTATATTCTTTTACTTTTTTAATGATTGTTACTTTGATGTTCTGACTTTTGTGATGATGACCATAATTATTATCTTTGGTATGGTGTTTGAATATATAAATGTATAACTCAATATTGCGCCCTATTCCTATAATTTCGTGGCTTTTACCTTCGACAATCACGCATGCGCACAACAGGGCATAGTTCTTAATATGATTTGGGGTTCAAAATGCAGAATGTCATCAACACTAAACAGTCACTCAACAAACAAAATAAAATAACATGACTGGCCAAAAATAACTTAATTTATTTCTTTTGACCTTCAACATCAGAATCTATTTTTAGTAACACATAATTCCCAGTCCGCTTATTTATACTGAACAACACTTATTGGAGTACACTCTTTATGGTAATGATTGTTATTTCCAATTCTAGTGATTTCTTATTAAAAACACGTGTGTTTTGTCATCACTGTTATTATGTTTAAACCCGAAATCAGTCGGATTTCAAGAAGTTAACTATATAAGTTATATAAAACTATACAACTTTTCGAATTTGTGTGTCGTCTATCGCAGGCACAAAACCGATATTTTACCGGTCACATGACAAAACAATATGGCTGCTGGAAGTTACGAGGGTGAAAATAATGAGCAAAATGATTAAGTATTGGTTGGAATTAGGGAGTTTCAATATTTTGTATAGGTTTGTTGGATCATTTTTGGTAGATTTACCCGGATGTTATAATAATTAGCGGTTAATAACTGGATTTCTTTCCGCATTTTTTCCACTCTTACATTCCTCCATGAAAACTTCTTGTAAACTTGTATAGAATTCGGACACGTGTTTGCACAGCACATGCATTATTTCTACAGCCACGAAATCGATAGGAAGCCACGAATCGATAGGAATAAGCCATACGCCTCATTTAATAAAATAGTATCAACTGCAACATGATAATGACAATCAGCATTAAACATAAAAGAATGTTGTCCTGATAATAATGTTTGTTTTAAATTACATCATTATACATGTAATTTAAAAGTTATCATAATGCGAATCCGGGAAGGACTTTTTGTCTGTTTATTTTAATAAGAGATTAAACTCGGACACCGTTCCTGCTAATATAAACAATACAGATCTACAATTAATTGTACTTCAGTTTTAACTACCACTAACCGATGTTGCTTTTGCTGCTGCTGCTGTTGAACTGCTGCTGAAGTTGATAATGTGACAAATAAGGATGATGATAATGATGACAAGACGATGTTGATGATGATATGAACAATAATAATGACGGTGATGATAATGAAGAAGATGATAATGATATGCTTTCTGATAGGGAATGCTGTCGGATGGCACTACTGAACAAGACAGACTTGCAAAAGATCCAGTGTAATATTGTGCGTGTGTGGTTGTAAAATACCTATGTGGTGTTAATGAAGATATACAGTTAACGAGGAATGTGGAGTATTATTGAAAGGAAGATGTTTGAGATGTTTAACAAGTTGCACGATGGGTCGTATTTATTACATCCCACTATAAATTGCATCCTACTGCTACTTAACAGGAAAACAACGGGTTCCTGAAAGAAATGTAAAATATCTGGTTCATAAACATTGTTATTTTTATGGTATTTTTATGCTATTTATGCTATTTTTATGCTATTTTTATGCTATTTTTTGCGGTAATGTGCTTGTGTTATATGTTGTTCAAATAAAAACTATCCATGGTACGTGCCATCTACCTGTTAGGCTTAGTTTGGCGAGGGGGTCTTGAACCCATTCCCCCGCCCCCGCCAAAGTCCCCAGCGCCCCCACCCCCTTCTCAAAAAAAATATTTTTGGCCCGAACATACATTTGCAGAGTGACGGCAATAACCCATGTGTTCCAACGGTTTGTCACCTTTAAACCCAATCAAGGTAGGCAATAGTTTCAGTGTTCTTCAAGTTAACTTTTTCAGGTCATGATTAAATGGTTAAAAACTCCGAACATGAATTTTATTGCTTTTATAATAAGGAGATTTTTGTAAATTACAAAAAGTTTGGTCAAAGATTTGAGATTGATTCTGAATATTTTGTTCCAACTATAAGGAAAAAACCTAGTTATATTTACTAAAATCCAGTGAACGGTCTGTGATAGACGTTTAATCTAACATCTGATAAAGCCTGCGCATCAAATCAGTACTGTCTTGTTTGTCACATTATTTATTAAAAGCCCCAAGAGATTTTTTCTTTTATAAGACAAGTATTAGTTGTTACGTTCACAAGTACTCCACTGCCACATTATGCACAATACGTACATGTACTAGAACACCTAACAGATTGTCAATTAAGGCTGTATTAATTAACATATTTTTTTAGCAAAAAATCCGGTGATACCGCAATGATTATTTACTGAAAATCGCGATAAGATAGCATTTTTTTAAATTATTTTCGCTCCCAATATGAAAGCGGATATCGATGGAAAAACGGAGCTGAAAATAATAATTTTAATATATATATACCGGACCTGTTAACGCATTAGGTAGAGTGTCGGCTCCAGGTACGGGCGGTTCGAACCATGTTATACACAGTGAAGGCAGCACCATACCTGCTTCAAGTGGACATCGTCTCCAGATAACCGGAAGACTGTTGGTGGGACGATAAACCCCAAAAAACAACAACAAACAAACAATTGTGATATAACTGCATTTTATGATCCAACTCGAAAGGACGTGTGTATGCACTTTTATGAAGAATTTGAACCAATTATCAACAGCAAAATTATGTTGCTAATCGTTTATGTCTTCGCCTTTTTCCGGGTTTCAACTTGAGTTTAATAAAACTGTAAAACATATTTAACTTTTGTCCAGATGCACTTCAGAATGCATCTTTATCATTCTAGAAACAACTTTTTTATCATGGGAAGAATGCTTCCGGACCCCATAGAACATATGTCAAATTCGGTCTTTGCCACCCATCTCCAAGCTGACAAGTTCCGGATCCGGGCCTTTCCTTGATGCATATATCTGGATATCTAGTCAATGGCCATATTCAAAGAAAATGTTTTACTGAGCGATTTTTATGTTGAAACCGTCTGATTATGTAACAGTTATGACCCTTGATTTAAAAGTTTTTATTTATTTGGGTTTTACGGTACACCGACACTTAACAGATCATACGGCGCCGAATACAAAGTGAATTAAAAGGGCCAGTTTCATCGCATAAAGAAGAATCTGTCCTCCTAATTTATTTTTCTTTTGATTGTGATTTTAAGACTCTGAAGTTCTACTGTCTTAAATATTAAGCATAAGATGTCAGCATAAAACAAAACAACAAAAAACAGAAATAAAATATTTTGTTATATTTACAAAAAATGGGAGAAATAGTAAATTTCTTAACTTAGATTTTAATTGTTATTTTAATATTGTCATATAAAAGCTTCCGTCATTATTATTCTTTTTTACATTTTTTCAATAATATTTTTTTTATAAAATTAAGATAAATAAAATAATAATATTGCAGTAAACTTGACATAAAAATGTTTTATCTGAAAGTATTAATTTTCAACAAGTAATTACATGTACCATATTGAAATTGCCATGTTCGATTTTTTTTACTCTAAATCCCTTCCATATCTAGCTATCAATGGTGTGTATTTTTGAACCAAACACACTTCAATTTGTAATATACAGAACAAACAACTTGAATATTAAAGTGGTAATTTTGAATTTAGCAACAGATTTAACAAAACATGTTAATGTTTATTTTACAAAGATACGTCTTTATATTTTTGATTAAGTCGGACAAACCTCCTGGCGCCATCTGTCTTCTATCCAGTGTTCCTTAGACATTGCTATCTCCCTTACACCTAGGTGAGTACGTGGATGACTGTGGAGGAGGTTACAGCGAATCCATCACCGAGATGTGTGATGAACTACAGAATGGTTCCCTGCTTTTACTGATTGTCACACCCAATAGCAGAGACGAGCCTGGAGCCTGGAGCCAACCGAGACTGCTACCTGCTTAACCCATTATCTGTATCTTTTATTGTTAAGTTAGTTATTGAAGACATATCCACTTGTCCTCTCTTTTCTTTTTTCACCAAAACTAAACAACCAAAGAGCTTATACCTAAACAAGTGCCAGACTTTGTTTGCAGACCCATGATAGTTGTACATGTGGTAGTATTTTTATTAAGAAGAGTATGATGTGTACATGTACGAGCGTGGTTCTATAATCCTTACATTAATTATATACCATTTTGGCATGTTTATTACGCTACTTGCAAACAAAAAGCAGTTTGATTAATTTAATACAATTCTTGAAATAAAACGTTTATTTTCTCTCGAAGAATAATTTAAATGGAAAGTCGTTATACAAACATAACGTATACGTCCTTTTGCCGACTGACCGTTCCAAAAGGTAACTGCTGTTTTTTTCCTTTTGTGTGTTATGTCTCGTCTCTGTGTATGTGTCACATTTACATTTTGCCTTTGTCTTGAGGTAGTCTAGATTGTGGACATTTTAATAGGAACTATTCACACTTTTCTACTTAAATTCACAAGTGAGTAAATATGCAACAATAAATAAAGATACTGGTAGTAGTTTTACTTCACACGAAATTAGTATGAGTTGGTACTAGGGAAAATCCGAACGACAAATGCACGCTGTTATTAAATACAATTAGCAGATTCTACAATCATTAGCATTGCTTACCAAAAAAGGCTATATCTTAATTATTATCATCGATTAAATATACGATTCTTGGAAAGCGAAAAAATAAAAGTCACAGTGTTTTTTTATGTTGTCTTTTTATAGTTACATTATTACGGTCATATTGGCAATGTCCACCTCGTTATTTGTAGGGGAAGACATATATCTGTGTAGAAATACTGGTGCACCTCATGCCAGCTGGAAGGCCTAAACACATAACAATTCTTACCTTGAATGGGACTCGAAGGTAAAGGTCTAAGGAATTACAAGTCGGCAACACTTCTCGCTCGGTCACGGAAACTCCTTCCCTAGCCAAGTAATGGGTTTCGTAAAGAAAAATTCATTTATTTTGGTATCGCAATTAAAATCAATTAAAGCTTTATTAAGCTTTTAAAGTCGTTCCAAAAATGTTTTAAGACTTAAGATTAAACACGTACTTCAAAAACGTTTCGCTTGTTTACGTTGGTATAGCATGTGCGCAGTTCTGGTAATATAGATCTGCGGTACGACGATGGTTCTAACCAGACTGACATTGTAAAGAGGCCATAATTGTGAAAGTGCCATATAACAAATAAACATCGGATTGTAATTTATATCGACAGGAATGAGAGACGAAGTAATCAACAAAGATAAATATAGTAGTGTGGTCTACTAATAGAAAGTCCAAATCAGCCGCTTTATGCTCATATGGCAATTGGTAGTGTTGTTTATACGGAATGAAGTAGCAATTTATTTTAACATTTTATGCTCGATTACCACCTGCGTATATTATATTGTCGAAATATAAGCGAAAGTTACTACAAAATAGAATTTTAAACACTATGTAGTAGATATATTCACAAATTGAATCGAAATTAATGCAAATATCCAAAAAAATCTTGTAAATCTGTGCGAAATCCTGTCTTCCAGCAAACTGTTTTGTTTAAATTGCCGTACTTTCTACTTATTTTAATTGTTATTTAAAATCTAGCAGCTATGTCTTTTTATGTAAATTAAGGGACGGAGGCGTCACTGAAGGTTTAAATCGTTTCTGCAACTTTTAGAGCGTGGGTGGAAGTTATTTGAGTGAATTGTGCTGCTAAATTATACATGAAACTGTTTTATATTTTAAACTAAATATTAAAACTTATATGAAGGTACATGTATTTCCTTGTTCTATTTTAAAAGTATACAGTATCTGAACTATTCATTTTGGTCCTACTCTACCTGAAATTAACTTATTAAGTTTTATTTATCCATTTAAAGTTTCATGAAAGTAATTAAAATGTTTGTTATAGCATGAGAAGCTTATTTATCGGACAATATGACAATGTGTAATTAGAATTCTTACATGTATTAAAATTGATCAAGTATTTGATGAAGAGAAAACAAGTCAAAGTGACACCAAAAACTGGAACATATCACCGAGAGAGAGAGAGAGAGAGAGAGAGACAGAGAGACAGAGAGACAGAGAGAGACAGAGAGAGAGAGGGGGGAGAGAGAGAGGGAGAGAGGGAAGTGTGTGTGAGAGAGAAAGAGAGAGAGAGAAGTGTGTGTGTGTGTGAGAGAGAGAGAGAGAGAGAGAGAGGGAGTGTGTGTTTGTGTGTGTGTGTGTGTGTGTGTGTGTGTGTGTGTGTGAGAGAGAGAGAGAGAGAGAGAGAGAGAAAGAGAGAGAGAGAGAGAAACACAAAAAGCTTTAAGAGCGTTTAAAAATCTATCCATTAATATAAGTTTACCTCCTTTTTGGCAGCAAATTTGGCCAATAATTTTCGAATGTGTTTGGATAAGAAAATGTTGCAATTTATGAACATTATTTGTATATTTATTCAATTATTTAACTTCGGCATAATATTTCTATACAACAGAGTCGACCTAAGTCTAGACATCCAGATAATTCTTGTTTGTTAATCTTTACATATCTACTGATTTGATGTTTAATGTAGTCAAGTGGGGGACATCGCGTCTAGGAATGCTGGATGACACGATAAGCAAACATGAAAAACATTAGAAAGTATACGAGCGTGTACACATTTATAATAACAGTTAACATCAGATGAAAATTAAACGTAATATTAACTAGATTTATGTCCGGAAACTCAGTAAGTATTTACCAATGTGTGTTACAGCAGTACTGGACGCTTTCTTGCAAGAACAAACCGCATGTTAACAAGTTCGGATTTACAAAATTAATATGCACATAAAATATGTCATCGATGAAATTCAAAGATACCGACAATAATGTTACCAAATAATAATGTTCCGAAAGAACTAACTTGTACATGTACACGTAAATGCAAGATAGTCTTTAAAATTCAAGGAAAAGTCATCTAAAACAGATGATGAAAGAAACATGCTGAATCAATGTCAACATTTACTGCAAACAATTGTTGTCTTGAAGCCAATGAGCTCGGAAAGTTATTAACAAAGGCAGGATTAATCAACGAAACCATGAAGAAGATAGATCTTGCAATCTTATCAGTAAACTATATATTGATTGTCGGAATCCGCTTGTTTATACTGACATGACAAAAGGTTTTACTGGTAATTCAGAATATTATTGTAACTGTATGCTTTGTTGCTTAATGTACCTTTGAATTCTATATACAAATTATTTATAGTATAAATTACGATGCCTTAGGATATCCCTATGTACCATTTGTCTCAATAAATATGTTATGGACGAGACGGTGCTGCACACACAGGTCATTGAAAGCCATCAGTACATGGAGTTTATTGGAAAGAAAACCATCGCATATTAAAATATCAACGGCACCGATGGTAAAACAAATGTTTAACTTGAGACAAATCTATCACTTCCTCCTCATCTCGGACAGTTGCATGATTGTATACGATGTCTGGGGCGCGAAAAGAAGTTTTGTACAGAATAATGTTAATAATAGCGTCGCTCCCAAGAGACATGTCCAGCGAAATCTGTAGTTTATCAGCATGCATTTTATCCATTAGTAAACCTGACGTTAGTCAATTAATTCGCAGTTTTATTTAATAAGGAAGATACCTTACGTTTAACTTTCCTTAACTGTCTTAAACGTATGAATTTTTATTATCTTTTATGCGGAATATTTTATTAAGCTTGTGTTTTATTAAGACATTATTTTAAAGAAATGTATAATGTTCGTTGGTAAGTAATTATTCGAAAGTAAAAAGGTAAGAATTTAAAATATTAAAACTTCAACAAGCATTTGAGGTACGTACAATCACACTTTAAATATAAAATTGGTTCCGAGATTTACTTCAACGAGATTTAGCAATTCGAAGAACGTAAACAAACCAGTTTTCTATAATGTCACAAATTGTTAAACGATGAAGCTTGAAATTATATGAGCTTGGCAAAAAGAAATGTTGCTGTCTGTATTGTTTTATTTGTATAGTTTTCTAAAGTATTATACATTGGTATAACATTTGCATTAAACGCTGCCAGCGAGCGTCTAGACGAGGGGAATATGTCCATGTTATTTACATCTGTTTAGCACAGCACATTTGTGTTATTCTAGAAAGTGTCGAAAATATAGGCCAAAGACAAAATCTTGATCAAGTTGGATTTTAGCTTAAATTATTTGCATTAAATGTATTACATTATGTGTAATATTTCTTAATACGCACGTAAGCTATCAAAATGCATTATTTGCTGAATTGATGTGGAAACCATCGTTTGTAACGTTTTATTGATATACTTGTATTAGTGGTTTAAAAGATGTAAGTGGATCTTATGTTGCTTAAAAACTGTTTGTCTCTGTCCCTGTATTTCGGTCCC